>OZ038501.1:44759944-44773674 GCA_964036315.1 Acanthosepion esculentum
TTTTCCCATCCGTGCTTCATTTTCCTGTGTAACTCGATAATTATTATATTATGAAGAAGGATGGAAAATAAATCCCACCAAAATGTTAAAAATGAAGATTAAAATAGTCCGAAAATATAATGCAATATTGACAATAGGCTTTCTCGGTATCTTTGGTGAAGTTTCTAGAGCAAATATCTGGAACAGAGAATTCCATTGAGTAAACCCAGGGATTGAACTTACAATTACTATGTCACCAAATTCTTAAACGCTTAAAACGTTGCGACAACTGATGCAATACTAAAGATAAGAACAAGACGAGATAGCCCTAGATATGTGCAGTGGAACGAAAATAGTTTACCCCCGTAGATTAAATAAATAGGTCAGTTCGAAATTCCATGTAAGTTACCCGGATCGACCCGGATCTGATGGTATCATGGCTCAAACGTTGTAATAATAACAACAAACATGAGTACAATACTTCGCGTATAAATGATGATGACTGCTCATTCCATAAATTCAGACATTTTCTCAAACCTGGATAGATTCTCTCGCTTTGTCGTCTTGTTCTTTTTATGATTAGAAATTTTCCTCTTTTTTACCCGATAGAAAAAGAAAATTTGATTCCTGTTTTCCCCTTCGGTTCAGGCTAAATTGTTATATACGGTGAACATTTTAGGCTGAGGCAATTTTACCAACAATTTTACCAGGAAATGTTTAATCTCCTTCCCCAAATCTAATCAAATGTCCAAAAATTAGATTTTTTCAGGAAATGTTTCTTGGTCATGCCGAGAACTTTTCAGTACGCCTCATAAAGTAGGGATTATTATTTATCCTCTCAGTCGGTGTTTTGCAAACTGTTTCCTTTCATCTGCCGGTGTTTGCTTACCCGCCGAGAAGACATTATTGTGATGCATTTTTAGATATACTGAATTTCGAAGCATCTTTAGATATATCTTTTAATATAAACCGCACTTATAATAATCATTAATGTAGAAAATTCAGCAATAGGACACAGTAAGCAGTAAACAATATTTACTTCGGAAGAATTTTGGTTACAAGAAAATTTTCGTTACTTAGTCAGGTCATGTTAACACTGACAGGGAATGAATTTAATATCAGTTCTGGCATCAAATTCTGTGGTGAATATATTTTTAGTCTAACATCTCAAGTTTTCATTCATTTTATAAAATTTTGTTCCATGTACTCTTTCGGCTTTTCTCAGGTGTATGTCTCTTCCAACAATCATCGATATACTTTGAATCTTTTGTTTTGTTCTGTCGGTATGTTCCTTTTCCACGAGACTTTTTGCCAGAAAGAGAACTTACAACCTCTTCTAATCTCTTTTCCTACCTATTCCTCTTGAAAAGTCATACTGATCTTTCCATATAAATAGCTGCCTTGTTATCACAGAGGGCTCACCTACCAACAAACTGATTTCCTCACGACCAACCATGTTCAGCCTGCGTGTTTAAGTCACGATTGCAAAGATCGAAGTTGAACAGCGGGAAACAACGTTTTTACCCACGAGGCTTCATATATGCAAACTTTTTTTTTACTAACAGAGAGAGTCAAGGTTATTTGAAAATATCAAACAATATGAAATTTGTGTGCTTCCCATGAAGATAAGAATGTAAATTTTAACATAACACAAATGACATTTGGAGATTGTGAACTCACTAACATTATAAAGAGCCATTTTTCATCGAGTTTTCGAAAATTATATTTTAGACATTTGTAAAAACAAGATCAGATCTTTTACACACATGTAAAGTTCCTTAAGCTATCGGTGACAAAAATATAACAGGTTTCAGAATAAATAAAAATATGCATATCTGGGAACAGGGAAATAAATCTTTTCAACGTTCTATTTGAGGACAAATTGAACATGTGTGTATGTGTGTGTGTGTGAGTGTGTGTGTGTGTGTGTGTGTGTTTGTAGCGAAATATGCGTGTATAAACGAATAATTAAGAATCTTCAAACACGGATCTACAAATTTTAATAATTTTTATTTGAGTATTATTTTCTCTCAAACTGAAAGAAATGAATCTTTGCGAACAACTTCACATAAAATGTTTTGTGTATCATTTTTACGTCACAAGTGAATGAATTGCGTTAGTATAGGCTAAATAGAAAATATATGCAGATGTATTGTTTTCGCTCTATGTATAAATTACAGTAGTAAACCACATGAAATAAAGACAGGAAATTATTTTGCGACTGTTGCAGCATGTAAACAATTTAGCGGAATGTCGTCTATATTGGTAAAGATAATGTTTGTAATGTATACTCGAATAAATATGCAAAAGATGTGAGAATTAATTGTCGATCGAACAAACACCTTAGTCAAAGGTTCATTATTCATTGAAAGACTAGTTAACGAACAAGAATTGATCATATTTATAATAAAATAGCAAGCTCCGGATGAATGTAAAATTTAGATTTATTAATCTCAAGATTATTGGCTAATATATATTTTCCCAATTTTTAAATATTCGATTTATGGAAGTAAAATATTGTCGATCATTTTTTGAAGTGAATATCCAAAATTTAATTGAAGATATTTATTGTCTGTCAATTCAAAGAATACCGCAGGCTCGTACCACGTCGCTGGTTGGCTAATATATATATATATATATTTAGAGACTGTCAATGTACAAAAATTGAGTTACTTTCGAGTGATTGTACTTAACTCTATTAGCATTTTTATACAATTCTGAAACAGGGCTCCACACACACACACACACACACACACACACACACACACACACACACACACACATATATATATAGATATATGTATGTATATATATATATTTAGGCAGCAATCCTTCTTTCTAGCAAGTTTCATTAAATTTGACAGACAAGGTGCTTTGATTAGCTTTTTACATAATCTCTCTCTCGAGAACTTATAATTTTTTCTTTTATTAGATAAATTATACAAAAACTGTTCAAATGTCGTTTTTTCAGAGCGCTTTCGTTTATACATTCAGATATTTTCAAGGTTGAAATATATTAACTGTTAACTAGAAATGTTGTATGTATGTATTTATATAATGTTTCATTTTCAAAACACGGTTTATGCCAGTCGGGTCCGGTTCGAGAATTTTAAAAAGAAGACCGGCATACAATCCGTTGTCAGGCATGGTGAGGCAGCGAGCGCGGATATGAGGCAGCTGAGGATTACTTTAAAACTTTTGCCGGAATTATAGCAGACGAAGGACACATAATGAACCCAGCAAGTCTGTGATGAGACAGGAGTTTTTGGAAAAAAGATGCCAAGGAGGACTTATATAACAGCAATGGGGAAGAGGATGCCAGGTCACAAACCCACGAATGATTAGCTAACCATCGCACTGTACGCCAATGCGAGCAGCGACTGGAAGACTAATCAGCTGCTTGTTTATCATTCGGAAAATTCCAGAGCTTTATAGTCACATAAGATTCTGAAAGAAAAACTGGAGGACAGACCAGAGGGCGTGGATCACCAGGCAGTTCTTTGTGAAGTGGGCGAACCCGTCTCGTCCTGGACAATACCCTGCTCACCTGCCTTTTCTATATTCCATAAAACACCACCCCTATCCTGCAGCCCATGGACCAGTAGGTAATTTCTAATGTCAAGAAGCTCTTGGTGAAGAGTATGTTCTGTCGCTGCTTTGAGATGACGGAGAGCACAAACCTTCGAGAGTTCTGGAAGGACCTTTATAACATCATGATATGCCTCAGAATTATCGATATGGCCTGGCTGGTTGTTAGAGGACCTTTGACCTCTGCGTGGAAAAACTGTGGCCTGAGGTTATGTCTGAAACGGACATTGAAAGACCCGAATCCGAAGCGGCAGTGATGGAGATTGTATCCTTCGACAAGTCCATGGACCCGGATATGAATGAAGGAGACATTAACGATCTCATCGAGGAGCACTACGAGGAACTGACAAGGGAGGAGCTAAAGGAGCTACAGACGCAGCAGTATATGGAGGTTTTGCAGGAAATAGGTGACGCGGACGAGGCGGAGGAGCTTTTCCCTACAAGTGAGATAAAGGAAATATTGGGAATGCGAGATAAATTTTCAGACTTTATTCGAAAGAAACAACCAGAAAAGTTGCAACTAGGCGCGCGATAGTGCTATTTAATGACACTTGCATAACTCATTTCAGAAACATTCTGAAAGGGAGGATGAAACAGACCTCGTGTTTTTATCGAGAACCCCTGCAGATGAAAGTGAAGAAAGCGGAGTGGCTAGGGCAAAAATCAGCGAGTAAGATTCAGTTATTCAGTTCAGCCTTTCACCTCCACCTCCGCAAGCATCTTCAAGTCGTCTGATCTACAAGGTATATGCTGTACATTATATTTAATAAAACCAGTTTATTGCAGTACAATACATTATATTGTGCTTTTATACAATATTCGTCATTTATAAGTACATTTTTCTTACTTAAAAACATGGTAACAAAAAAATGCGGTGTTTTGTGGTGGGGTCCGGACGGACGGATTATTAGCATTTCAATTTATTTCAATGGGGAAAATTGATTTGATATACGATTAATTTGAATTACGATCTCCGTCACGGAACGAATATTAAACTCGAATATTAAACTATATATATATATATAATTATGCACACTTTCTTAATATTTCTTGCCCCAAATCCTCAAAAATATAGCCTGGTGGATATTTTTTTGCGAAACACAATGTAATTGCTGATACCCACTGACGAATGGACGGAGTGAATCCTGGAGGGCCCGTCTACCCTGTAGTCGGGATGCTAGAGGTTGTAACAACACTCAGCTAAGTGACAAAATTTTTACTTGTATTAATTACATGCACACACACACACACACGCGTGTGTGTGTGTGTGTGTGTCTGTGTCTGTGTCTGTGTGTGTGTGCGTGTGTTTGTGTGCATGTAATTAAAATGTGCAAGTGTGCATGTATAAAAATTCCAGATAGAGTATATCTGAAAAAGGACAATATGAATAAAGACAAATGGAAAATATCATATTTGCCTTAATAATGTCCATCACAGGACGAAACGCGTCGGCTAAGATAATTTTTATTTTTGTCTATATATATATATATATATACCATACAGATGGAATAAAGATACCATTCGTGAATGATCATTTTTACGTGCGAATTTTACATTTTCAAACTGTTTCAGTGTCAGTTTGTTGAAAAGGAATGGCCACCTGAGGATAGAAAGAAAGAGAGAACAAAATACGGGGGAAAACCGGTGGGGGGTAGTAAGGAAGACATAAATTAGTGTAAAATTATTGATGGTCAGAGGGGACAGAGAGAGGAAACGGACAGAAGTTACAGGAAGTAATGTGGGGTATGATATCGTGGAGGTAGAAGTTAACAGGGAGAGAGAAATGGATCGATGAGCTGACCTACATCTTAATGGTAAAACGGTAGAAGTTTATTAAATAGAAATCCACAGAAATTAATGAAAAAATGAAAAAACTAATTTATATAAAATATTAAGAGATAAGCTCAGTTAGATGAAAGAGAAATAATTCCGAATTATTAGTGTACTAAATTTATCCATATATCAGAAACTAAAATATGAGAGGAGTCTTTTAAAGATTTATAGAGAATTTCAATATATATATATATATATATATTAAGAACACACGTACACGTACAGCCTTACATACGTACATACGCATACATATATACATACATACATGTATATACATACGTATACCCAACTAACATATATCTACATGTAATCCTATGTTAGGATAAACCATTTTAATTTACCCCTTGCATCCAGATCAACATATATCCAATTAAACTTACATTAAGTAATAAATACTCATCCACAAAGAGAAAACTTAATGTTAGCAAAAGATTTTATATGTATTTTACAAAATTATTAAGCATAACATGACATTAGGATTAAGCCTTAAAACATTTTACACTAGATTTTTAAGGGAAATTTTACCTTAATAAAAAGTTTCCATTTTTCCATTTGTGAAAACGAATTATAAATTATAAAGGAGTTATATATAAAAAAAATAATTGGATCAATCAATCAATAAATAAAGTAAGCACAGAATTTGTAGACAATTTTATCAAAAAATAATAAAAGGAGTTAAATTAGAAAAACCCTCACAAACCCGAAATAAACCTTAACTCAATTGCAATTAAACAGAATTATAAGATAAAAATGAAAATAATTTTTTTTGCTAAGTACAAATGTATAGCCATTAATTATTTCACTTAAATATGTATTCAAAAGTCACTTCTTCAATCCCATAATGTAATATGTATCGGTAAGTTACCCTTAATACTACATATTAAACTCATATATTAACATATGCGCCATATATTAAATATTAGAAAGTCTTATGGTAATAATAAAATCTGATTACTTAAGAATGGATACACTGAATGATTCAGAATAAATATATATAGGATATAATATATATATATATATATATATATATATATATATATATATATATATATATATATATATATATAAAGACAACTCATATGTACATAAATAAGTGTTATTACATGATAATTAATTAACCTAAAGTTTATCTAACAGTATATTATTATATAATATACCATTGTAGTAAAAATATAATGCCTATTTGGACTGAATAATCAAGGATAATTCAATAGAGAAACCTAAAGATGGCAAAAAAACAAGATTTAGAAACAATATTAGGACAAACGGAGGAAAGAGAAGGGGAAAATTTACGGTAATGTGGGGATATTATTGATAAATAGTAACTTAGTGATGGAGAAGAGATATTTATATAGAAGGAAGCAGATGGGAATTGGAAAGGGTATATAAAGAAGGGAGGAAAATTTGGATGTGTTGTGCAATAGACAATTGATAGCAGTTCATTTACTTGTTAAAGAGATATCAGTTCAATCAAGTTCAATCGGAAATGGGGAGGAGCAGAAATTCCCAGGTAAATGTCCACCGATGGTAGTTCATGTTGGTTCGATGAGAGTATAGGTAAGCTAAATCTACTGCGGTGACAGCGTTTAGAAATTAATTTGTTCCTTTGGTTTAAGAGTATCTTTTGATTTTTACATTTAATGATTCTAATTTTCTCTTGTCGGCATAGATTGTACCTACCTTTAAAACTATTAGGAATGTGGGCAAACCCTATTATTTTCCAGTCAATCTGAGAGTTCTTTTTTGTTATTCCTCAATTCGCAAAATTATTTGGAATATGTAGTTTGGCACATGAATTTGGGGTTGGAAAATAAGTGCCGATGGGTATACAGACGTTGCTTCCATTCTTCCGCGGAAATACCAATATAGACATAGTAGCTATCCTTGTTCTCCTTACAGTAGATTGTGGCCTGGTAAATTACGGTAGATGCTCTGCTTTTACCATCCACTGGACAGAGATCACCGTTTCTACAGTTATATGGGGTATCCATACTAGGCGAACTGTTGATGCCATAAAATATATTAAGAATAGCTTTATTATATGAATTGATATTTTTCAACATATTATTTGTACAGGAATGACAAATTTTGACTGTTTTTCTATTGAAAACTTTCCCTAGTGTGTAGTTATTTTCAAAATATTTATTTATTAGTTTTAGAATCTCTTGACCAATGTTACTTTTGCATAACCTACAGTGGCGAGGGTGAACCATATAATTCTTTTCCTATATTTGCGCTTATTATTACTCTTATCTACATTAGCGTTACTTATGGGGTTTAAGTATGAAAGTTTATTTTTAAAGCTACTTTTTTGGAGTGCCTTATCGTACAATCATTTCGCGGGTGAAAATAATTATTCACTAATGGTACCTTAATTCCAATTGTATGAAATATTTGTAACTTTGTTACGTGTTCTACTCTTTCCCATGAAGTCGTATAATGATGATATATATGTCATCAAACATCTTCAAGAAATTACATCTCCAATAGAAAACTATATATCTGCTTTGTTAACCTCATAGCAGCATATGACCACACCAATAGAGACTTCCTCTTCACATTCATTAGAATCTGTCATCCAGACTCTGACTCCACTGTATGTTTAGGTCCAATAGAGGACATATATCTGTCCACAAAGTCGTATATGTCTGATGAATACCAAAACACCGAATTATTTCATTTCTCATCAGGAATACGACAAGGAAAAAATGAGAGCTCCAATCTATTCAACTTTTCCTAGACTAGGTGTGAAGACATGGGCACAGATCCTTTAAGCATTCTACGAATTGGAAAAAAATTCCTATTTTTCTTCTGGAGAGCAGTGTACTCATGATACACATTTTTTATGGCACACATGAATCCATTGGTGATCTAAATAAGCTGTAAAATGTAGTCTTTACAATTCGCTGACACATGTATAGCAAAACGTTCGACAAAATTCGAATATACACGCCATATCAGTAGTTCGTCAGTTTATGCTCCATTTTCTAAAGCCACGGCATTAAAACCTGCAAGAGAGATAGAAACATAAATAGATATATCTTTCGACATATTTTTTAATTTAAGAAATATATTTTTCTTCATCGGGGTAATAAATTCATAACTAATTAAACCAAAATTATGTATAATATACTTTCTTTATTACTCTAGGATTAAGATACGACAATTACTTTATATATTCTTCAGAAACAAAACTGAAGCACTGTGGAATTTCAGCAGATTCTATGATTTCATGCAAAATAGCATACAAATTTAATGAATATGTAAAAGATATTTTTATTTCGAATAATTAGATTAGATTAAAACTCTTTCACTGTTCACTAGTTAAGATGTTCCAAAAGCTTTCGGGTAAAGTTTTCCTGAGTTACGCTAATGAGACATAGAAAGAAAACAAAGTAAAAGAAAAGTCTTAACGAGTCATTATTTACGACTTTTGTTTTCAGGGTTTCTTGATAGTGGCCATTTTTGACAGGTCTCATATTCCATTTTTATCACACGGTTCGTTAATTGCCCAAATTGCCTACGAGAAGAAAGAGAATCATTAAGATATCAAACACAGAAGTTATTTCAGCAAAAAGTAGGATGGCAAATTACATAAAACAAGCTGCATATATAGAAAACGTATTTACAGATATATTTTGGTAATTTCACAAAGATAAAAATAAGTAGAATTTTATATATTTATGTATATATGCTTGGGTGGTAATGGGGAGGCTGGAACGTATATTTATTGAGACGCAGTTTGGGTCAAAGTGTATATAATATTTCCACGTATATCTCCCTTATGTCCATTCTCACACACTCTCTCTCTCTCTACACACACACACACACATACACACACAAACACACACACACACACACACACACACACACACACACACATATATATATATATATATATATATATATATATATATATAAAGAGAGAGAGAGAGACATTCAATTGAATTGAAATCAAAGTAGAAAACTTTAGGAACGTTATGTAAGTTTTACAGGTACCGCATATATAAACTGTGATTTCCGCCAACCCCGCTCCCAGAAAAAAAAGATAGCAGTACATTGAATGTTTTCACCATTCCCAACAAACATAAATGTATTCAGCCGGATGATGCACGTATGTATGTCATAATAGATAAATAAATTGTATAGCCGTTTCAGCGTAGTTGTGATGACTATATAACATAGATAGGATTTAAAATCACTTGTCCTAGAAATGATTGTGGGATTCAGAAAGATAGTCATTCTCCTTCCGAGGTTACTATTATTCGAAATTTATATAAAGCAACAGTAGCAAAAAGTTACCAGGGATATGGGAATTCTGACGAGACGTGAAAATTGCAGCTGCCCAAAGATGATGAAATGATACAAGCACCGGTGAATAACATGGAGGGTAACCACTCAACAATGGAAACATAGCATAAAATCACATTCCCATGCAAAGTTGGTGCTGTTCGAATTATCAATCAATTGCACTGCATTTCATCAACCAAAGATTACTGACATCATGGCATCAGTTAATGCGTCTCACATTCACTAGACACTATCACCACTGAACTCTATAAAAATGGCTTGATGGAGCCTGATGAAACGTGTCATGTTTCCAATTCTTTTGAAAAGACAGGAACGTTCGTGTTTGGCGGAGGCTGCAGAAGGCTACGTATCTTGGCTATGAACAACTTGTTTTGCAAGCTGGTAGTGTCTCCGTAATGGTGTAGGTTGTGTTCAAATGTCAAATAGAGTTCGGAAATGGAATGTTCAATCCATCTATTATCCGATATCCTGGCCCGATAGAAGTCCGATAATTAACGTTACCTTGTCATGAACAGGGTAGCCGGTGTTCACACTGATGTAATGCCAGACATCATAGTATAACTGATATGGGTTTGGGGCTTTCACTGACGTCAATTTTCGCTGGCGCCACTTGTTAACGCTTTTGCATGCTACTATACCATAAGTTTTAGCTCGTTAGTTTATACATAGATTTTGTTACAGAAAATTTCCACCTATATAATGACGTTAGGTTTCTTGTCAGTGATAGTTGCTCCTTCAAAAATAAGGATACTGATATCGTGCGAAAGTGACATGAATCTTGTTCTCGGAAAATCCGGTTGAATTTAAGGGTCTTCATTGCTCCAACCCTACACCGTGGTAGACAGAGTTAAATTTCATTAAGGATGTATGGGGCCTGTTGGAAACCTCATTGTATTCTCTACAACAACAACGTTACGAACAGCTCTGAAATCTTACAGCAACATGCCACAGGTTTTCGCGTAAAGAGCGTAACGTTATTAGCCAGCTGTCCATAAATTATGCACTATATATATATATATATATATGTTTGTGTGTGTGTGTGTGTGTGAGAGAGAGAGTTATTCAGTTTATCTTTTTACATCTATCATAGTATCATTGGCTTTTGTGATTAGATTTCATGCACTATTTTCACACTGTAAAGTGCTTTTGATGTGGCTGTTTTAGAATCATGTTGGCTCTTTCATTTCTCTCAGAAGGCAAGTTGCAAAGTCTAGTAAAGGTGTATTGAATCTATTCACAAAGATCCATTGATACAATTCTAAAAGATATGCTTCCGGATATTTGCTTATATACAAAATACAGTTATTACAAAATAAGCAAAGAGTTTTTTTGCGATACTGTACACATGAATACATGAATTTGTATAGGTTACCTAGTCACCTCTTATTTCTTTGAATGTAGAACAGTGTAGTGTAAAGTGTGTCTTCCTGCTTATTTAGAGGTTAGTTGTCAAAAGACACTCCGGGCAGTAACTCGAACACTTTGATCGTCAGTTGGTCGAACGCAACAGGCCATTTTCTGATTCCGCTCTTATAAGACAGAATCATAATTCTTCCCGATGATGTTGATTCTACGTTTTAGAATTCTTGAAGAGATGTCAGTCGACTGAAATGCGTTCTGATCACTTGTCACGATGAAGCAACCAAGTTATATTTCAAAAGATGAATTTGTGTATTCTTTTATTTTTTTGAAACTTTGGGCCGACAGTTACAAAAGAAAATAGTGATCACCTGTCAGAAAGCAAGACGAATGTTGCTAGCGTCATCAAATACTTTTGATATCTTTTTGATGACATTTTCTCTTCCCTGACGTTAAACAGAAGTCCTAATGGATGGGAAAGTCTCTCACGAAAATGATGACCAGCAGGATCGGTAGTTTTGACAACGTGGTTCCACAAAGTTTAATGGTTTGAACGCGATCCCCAACTACCATACAAGCATGTTTTGCTAGTACAGCCATACTCTCCGCTTCTCAGCAAAATATTGGGACATCATTGAATTCAACAAAATATAGTAGAAAATATTCAGTAGTTCTAAACATTTGAAAAGAGTTCCAAATTCTGATCTTGATTTTGAAAATATTGCATAAGCAATAAGTGTAATGACAAGAATAATTGAATTATATATGTGTAATGACACTCATGTTGACAACATCTATCTATCTATCTATCTATCTATCTATCTATCTATCTGTCCACTCATCACAATACTTAAGTCTTGTCATCTATCTATCTATCTATCTATCTATATATCTATATATCTATCTATCTATCTATATATATATATATATATATATATATATATATATATATATATATATATATATATATCTGTCCATCATAACCATACTTTGGTCTACAAGAGTAGCTGAATGAAGAATGGGTGAGTGGGTATAGAAATAGTTCCCATTTTGTAATTATATAATTTGTCCAGACATGGCATCAAAAATTGTTTTATTTACTGTCAGACGGCGCCTCAAGTGGGATATATTTCCATATATATTTATGCATGCATCTGTATCTACATATATATGTACGCGCATACACACATATGCACGCACACACATATACTCGCTATCTATCTATCTCTTTCTCACTCTCTCTCTCTCTCTCTCTCTCTCTCTCTCTCTCTCTCTCTATATATATATATATATATATATATATATATATATATATATATATATATATATATATATATATATATTAATAAATACACATATACCAATGTTTATCACGCAATTCAGAGATTCATGGTTCCCCAACTCGTCAGGTATAAATGGTAAATAAATCACTAAATACAGTTGTTTTTTAAAATGCAATTGTATTAAGTGGGAGACGTGTTTATCTACCTACCCAGACAAAACTTTGCCCATACGTATAACCTTGTCTTTGTTCCTCACTGCCTGAAAGTCCGACACCCTGACGCAGGCGCGACTCTCACGATCACATACCATGGAATTCTTTTGAGTATTGGACAAGTGCATAGAGTCACCGGGGGTGGGGTAATCTTTACTCCGCAACAGTAGATATGGAATAAAATTAGCCTTGTCTGAAGCAAAGCAGCACTTATTCAGAAATGATATATTCTATTTTGTTTGGTGACTGCTGCGTGTTTTATATTAGTTATTGCTAGTAGTCAGTATTCAAGCTCATTGAAATATCACAATTACGTCCAGCAATATTTAGCACAATCAACTGCTCTTTCCGAAATTCAAGTTCTTTTTCAGTAAAACAAAACGAAGCTCGATGTCACTAATATAATATTTTAATGTTCCTTAAATACATAATGAGAACAGGCATAATAATCGACACTGTCGATAGAATATTGTTCCTCTTAATTAAACACACTAATTTTATTTTCGCGAAGATCTCCCTCTATAATCTATCGCACTCCAAAGATGCAATGTTATATATATACAGAAAAATGCGTTAGTATGTGGCAAATTTTGCAGGAAAGAAAAATTAACCAGTGGAAAAATGATGTGGGAAAATTTTAACAAAGAATGATAATATTCTCACAAGATTTAAGCACTTTGCCTTCTGTCATCTAACAGGAAGTGGAGGAGAAAGTGAGAAATGGAAAACACGACAACTAAAAATTATTCCCGAGCATACATTGTTTCGTTAATAAAAGTACATTCTCTGGCTTAAGAAAAGAAAAACAAATATATTCTATTTTCATTGACGAGACGTTTGACAAAGTCTGACTAGTCAGTATTTTACACAAGATGAAATAATGCAAGATTCACCCACCTTTCGCAAAATCTGACGAGACTGTTAAGCTGATGCATAAAGGAAGCAACCAGAGGAGTCTTCATTGCGAAGATAAGCGTGCAAGTCGTTTCAAAGAATGTTTTATGAGTCAAAAGACACTTATCAAATGGTTATCTAATTAAAAACTAAGCAGAATATTCTCAGAGTCAATTGCAATACCCACAGCGAAAGAAATGGAATGAGTTTGCTACGTTAAAACTCAGATCTTAACCCTTGGCTATTCAATATATCTGACAAGATCGGTTCA
>OZ038501.1:44773874-44951374 GCA_964036315.1 Acanthosepion esculentum
ATCTTATTCATCGTGCAAACAGAGAAGTTATCAATAACAGTAGCGTGTCAGCATGCCTGTCTTCTGTCTGATACAATAGCCAACAATGGCTCTGAAGAATTTTCTTTTGACCATCAGAGGGATACTCCTCCGCACTTTTCGTAAGTATTCACAGCTGATATTGTAGCAAAAATGTGGCAAAATGCGCTCACAGCACAAAACTATGAATCTCAAAAACTATATCTCAGATACAGTGTTGACTGCAATATTTCACATGAAAAGTCCTTTTTTCATTATTTTCTATGTGTTTCTTTGCCAAACCTACGTAGTAGCCTAGCGTGGGAAGCCCAATTTTTTTTTCAGACACGAAGACAGACAGTTCTTTTCGTGATGGCCCTCAACTTATTCGGATTGACCAACAACCCAGCCTCTTTTATTACGTGAGTGCGCTGTCTCGCCTAGTGCCACATCGTTTAAACAAGGAGTATTCCACGCAAAAGACGAGAGTTGGTTGACTTTCCATGAAGGATGCAACAGCGATCTAGTTTTACAGTCATCATAAAAAATATTGCCGAGAAATCAGTTTTCATGTATCGAACTCACTACTCAGTTGTAATTGTTCTAGCGAGTCAAGCTTGCTTACCACTACACAGCCTCGAGGCGCCCAAACAACCGAACATATATATGAAGAAACCAAGGCACTTCGACATGGTGTAATGGCTAGCGAGTTTGTTTGAGTCGGGAAATTGAATCCTTACTATGTGCTCCATACTTTCGAACTTGTGACACATCTAAGTTACGCTGAGTAAATCACTACAGGAGAAAACCAACGAGAAACAGATTGCGATAGATCGTTTGAATGAACTGAATCACGCACTGTAATAGTTGTGTAGTCTTTCATTTTTATCTGTTGATAAATATATTTTCCTTTATTTCTTTTTAATCTTTTAAATCAATTCATATTTTCTTAGTCGCCACTTATTGGTTCATTCATAATGTCATCAGTGAGTGAAAAAACGATAGCAAACCAAAAAAGGCGATAAAGTAATTCTGTTGATATTTATATTAAAATAACTAAAAATAAAAAGCACACCCATTTCTTACCTCCACGAAAACAGTCATTTTTCCTTTCTGCGAAACTGAAAAGGAAAGAAATGAAGACAGATAAGTATTAGAGGGGAAGAGAGAAAAAGAGGAGTGAGTGATGAAAAGATGAACAACTAGGTGTGAGCATCAAAAAGGGAACAATCTTAATTACTAACAGACATGTTAAAGGTGAAGGGATGCAGCAGAGGCTAAAATTCAAATTATTGAATTGTTTATAGGACAAAAAGCAACATGGTTGAAATATAGAAATATATAAACGTTCCTTAAAACTATTCCTACTACAAAAATCAATGTTGATTAAAAACAATAAGACAACATATACCTGGATTCTTCGTAAATATGGTGGCAAATTCTGAAGATTAGTTGAGTTTTGTTGTCACTTCGTTCCCGGCGATGACTACTGAATACATCATGTGTAAAGTTACAAATCAATAACGATAATAACAACTTCTGCAGAAATTCCGTGCGTCACTGTTTGTTAAAAATTTAGCTGCCTTTATTCCTATCAGCTGATACGTTTCCATCACCCCAGTTAGATTACCGCACACTTCCTGCGTTTTAAGAAGTTACATGCCAATCTATAAATAAAAATGATTTAAAACGATTATAAGAAAACTAAGAATAATAACAATGCAGTAAACATCAATTGGAATGATAATGATGGAAAAGATCAAAATAATCAGCAATTAAATCAGCATTGCGATCATTACAATAAAAACAACAACAAGGAGAAAAATTGTTGGTACGGATAATTTTTTCTTAACCCTCGTATAAACAAGGGATGAGTAAAAAATTATCCGTATTTTCGCTAAAACAAACCTTTCTATAAGAGTGCGGGTAATTGTTGACTTTTCCTCGTATAATTACTAATACTTCTATTGTACATTGCCTTTCTTTTAAATAAAAACATACATTAAAGCGAAGATATCAAAAGTACAAAAATCGTTAATGATTTGAGAAGTTGCATTAATTTCTTTGCATCTTTCTAACAGAGATACCAATATTCTTCTATTAAAACAACTTAAAGGTAATAAACCTTGAAGATTGTGCCAAGTCATCTATCAAATGACTTGAAAATTATTTAAGAGAGAGCAAAGAAAGATTAAATAGTGCAGCTAAAAGTCGCAGAAAATAACTGGCAGAAGGACAAATGTTCAAAGCGGAAAATTCCAAAACGAGACGCCAAAAGATACATTTGAAGAGACAAAAGAAATTGTTTGCGAAATGGCAATCATATGGCTATGCAGAAGATATTTGAAGTGAGAAACCGAATAAATCCTGTTGAAGTCGAGAACGACTCAATATATCATACAATAAAGCTGAGATAGGCTACAATAAAAATCAGTTATGGAGATAGATGTGAAACCGTCAATCGTATAAAAAAATTAATTCAGAATGAATGCAAAGATAGACTTGACTGGGTATGAAAGGTAATCCATTGAGAAATGTACAAAAGACTAAGATTTGACCATGCAAACCAGTGTGCATCTACAATAACACGAGACAATAGATATTATATAGGATTAAAAATTCAAATATTTCACTTGATCTCGGCCAAGAGTCCATATTTAATTATAATAAATAATAGTAAAAATATCAAGTTTTTCAACAGAGCATGTGGTAAAACTGAAAGAAACAAAAAATCTGAAGAATTATCAAAATCAAAGAACCGAAAAGATTAAAATAAAGATTGTGAGACACAATAATTGACGATGTCATTATTGGCGCACTTGAAAAAGGCTCGAAGATCTTTGCAAAAGAAAATTAGAAAAAGGTGAATTCCGAAGTAGAACATGCAATCATCCAGACAATATCATGATTAAAAACTCTGAATACTGAGATAGCGAGTTAACTTTCTGTCACTATATAAAGTTTAAGCTGACAATCTGGTTTGTAAGCTCTCTAGGTACATATAATAATTATTACAAATATCGCATCATCATCACCACAATTAACATTACTACTAATGATACGGTAATATTAATTTCTATTTCACTATTCACTCAGTTAACAACAAGAATAATTGGGAAGTCGAACACTACCATTATCACTCTTAAATCAGTGAAGTTTCTCTTTGTTCAGCAATGAAATGTGAACGGCATGAATATCCAGGTCGACTGAAGTGGGTTCGAAATTTGCAGAAAATAAGCGTTGCTTCAATATTTCTTTTTTATTTCCACTTAAAGAAGAAAACGACTGACTCCATTCACAAAGAATTCGGCGTCATACAAAATGTATAAAAATAATTTAAGTATGTCATCTTTTCCAAAGAGAATTTTGATAATTAGATTACATTATATATATATATATATATATATATATATATATATATATATATATATATATATATATATGTATATATATATGTGTGTGTGTGTGTGTGTGCGTGTGTGTGTGTGTTTGTGCGTGTGTGTGTGTGTGTGCGTGTGTGTGTTGTAGGTCAAGCATTTATGAACATATCTTTTGCTTGAAATAAATGGAAAATGGAAGACAATTTAAAGTAATGTTAAGCGTCACGCGTCCATTGTTAACGCTTTCATTTCTTTTAGCGGACGTATCGAGTGCCTTAACATGGCAGGTTTAAGTTTTCAACTGAAAATGAAAAGACACACTATGTTCGTGACACTAGATGCCTACCACACCGATTAAGAGCTATCCAGCTTCTTGAAAGTGACAGGTCCTTCGTATCAAATGTCAGTAACAAGCTGGAGGGTCCTGGCGGGAATGTATGGCCAAGAGAAATAAAAAAAAATATTGCTCACCTCGTAATAAATGAGAAATACCAATTAAGACAAGATATCTGTAGACATGGACAGTGGAACTAGAACAATCTATCCTGGTAGATTAAATAAAGGGTTCAGTACGGAATTCCCTGAATGTTACTCAGATTTGCAAGCACCTGAATACGGCTGGACGGTACAACAGCCGAAACATTGTAATAATGACCACAAAGATGGGGATGATAGTCTGAATGTGAATAATCATAATTCTTGTTCCTCGAAATCCAGACAAAAATTAAGCAAAGTTTACGATCAGATCATGCTGAAAGCACCTATTCTCCTTCGAACACCGAATTTAAGAAACACTAACCTTGTCCAGTATTAATACTGGAATCGTTTGGAAATATTGTGTACATTAAGCAATGACAGAGGAGAGATCATAATGATATGATTCGGGTATTAACGTCCCCGACAGTCGTCAATACTCTTCACTGGTTCTTTTCATTGGATCAAGTTTGTCTGATGCTTACTGAGCAAGCTATGTGAAACTATAACCTGTCGCCAAGAAGGAGATACCTCATGAAATCATAATCTGTTGGTGACCATTCTCGTTCAACCAGTGGGCAGTCATCTAACATATAGGAGGAGGTCCTGAAAAAAATTCTAGAAATGACCAAACATTATAATTTGTTGTTAGGGTGGGAATTTTCAGCACCTCTCGGCATATGTGTGTATTTATGTATAGATTGTTAGATCATAATATACTGTAAAAAAGAAAACAAAGAAAAGCAGAAGTAAGAGAAGAGACAAAGAAGACAAATGAAAGTGAAGAAAGGAAAAAATGAATGAGAAAATGAAAAGAAACTCTGAAAAGGAAAGAGAATATCAAAGAAGGTGAGGCAGAATAGCAACAGAGTATGAAAGAGAAGAAGTTGGGCGAAAGAATGAAAGTGCATGGGAATCTGCAGGCGATTGTCGAATAAAGTCTTCTTTCATTTTATGCATATGGGGCCGACTGTTCGCCAGTTCTTCAGGTCTATGTGTAACATAACATCCTGCCGATAATATCATTATCACCATGATATTAAATTGCGTATGACCGAATTCCGAAAACGAGGCTCGATTTAGAGGAACAGGCCGACCTGACTCGAATTTTTTCTGGCCAGTCCTGTAAATTTCTCAGAATATTCACTCATCTTCATTTTCTTTCACCTACCTCCCTTAGAAGTAGAAGTTCCACACAGTTCTTTGCCAATTTCTCCTCTTCACTTTTCCCTTGTCACTCTCATTCTCTCTATGAACCTCCATCTTCATTTCTACCACTTCTTTGATTTCGCAGTTTGTGTATATTTTATATCCCTGCTAAATACCCATTCTTTCTACCTCTCTTTTTATCATGGATTTCCTTTTAAAAATCTCGCAAATTTATCTCAATATTTATCTGTGTATCGTTTTACATCTTCTGTTATTATTTAGCTATCCATCTCTGTGCTACTATTTGTATCTACTTCAGTTTCTTTCCATCTTTCGTAGTCATACATATTCTCCTTGTTTTTTCTTGTCACTCTCTCTCCTCGTCTTTTGATCCTAATGTTTTTTTGTTTTTTTTTCACAATATCCTTTTTCTCACTTTTTTGCATATTTAATGGCTTTGTCTCTATTTTTCCTCTTTTCGTTCATCCTTCTCTCTTCCCATTTATTTATAACGGACGATTTTAATTTTATGAGCCTTAACTATTTTATACGCTTTATTTATTTTTTCTTAAATTTGTATCGCTTTCTTCTATATTTTGAAAAATGCTTTTAATTCGCCTAGCTTGTCTGTCAGTTCTTTTATTTACTCAATGAATCTATTAAATATTTTATCATTGCCACATTCTTTTTTTCTTCTTATGACACTCAATATTTTTGCTTTCTACTTAGCGCGTTATCTCTCGTTCTACCTCCTTTCCTTTCTTTATCAATTTCTGTTCCTCTTTAATCTCTTCTGTTCTATCTCTTGGGTTTATTTACTTCTTCACTTTCCTTGTTTATTTTGCATTTTTAAATATACTTATTTATTCATCTTCCTACCGATCAATTTAATTTACTTATTTTTATTTTCACTGGAGTTGGACGATAGTTTCTCTTGTCCATGTTTGGAGCGAAGAGAATTCCATAGATTAAAATGTTGCATCAAAATGAATGTCAAATTCCCCTGTCGTTTTTTTTCCAGATGTTTCAATCTGTCCATCACACTCTTCCTTTCCGACTGACTTGTGTCGATGTTAATCTATACGAATATAACATACATATAGTTTTCATCCATTTTTTGGCTCTCGCTTTTTAACCCAATCAAGGCAGTAAAGCCACTAAGATATAAGGGGTTACTGAGAGTGAGAGAATAAAAAAGAAAAACTTTATTATAGATTGAGAATAAAAAAATACAGTAATCAAGAAAACGATTAACATTGCATTTAAAATTTGTAATATTAAAATTATCTGGAAAGCAAGGAGCCAGAAGTGAGTTCCACGGGCGAGAAGTGCAAGAAAAGAAACTGTTAGCATAAACGTGAGTTCCACAATGCAAGAAAAGAAACTGTTAGCATAGAACTTACGGTTACATCAAACCAACTGTAAAATAATGAGTCCTTGTTACCAATCCTGTACCGCACTTAAATTTATAAAATTCTAGGTATCATAGAGCAAAGTTAATCACTGCAAAAATATTTATAGAAAAAAGCACAGGGAAGCTACATTACGACGGTACCAAAGTGATGGAAGCTGAGATATCAGATGAGGACCAATAACATTGCAAGTTCTTTTTAGGATTTTATCAAGAATCTCTAAAAATATAGCAGGAGGGCTAGACCACATGTAACTGTGATATTGGAGGCATAAACGAATGGTAGACTTATAAATGTGTGTGCTTGTGTGTGTGTAAAATTTTAGATATAACTACATTGTATTTATAAAAGGACAATATGAAAGAAGACAAAAGGAAATCTTATATATATATATGTGTATATATTATATATATATATATATATACACACATACATATATATATATGTATATATATATATATGTATATATATATATATATATATATATATATATATATATATATATATATATATATATCAGTAAATTGTTGATGCCTACTGAAGAGTGGATGGACAGGTCCGCCTGCAAAATACTGGGGTCGGGATGCAGAAGGTAATATCAATAAGCTGAGTTACAAACTTTTACTCACAATATATATATATATATATATATATATATATATATATATATATACACACACACACACACACACACACACATATATATATATATATAGATAGATAGATAGATAGATAGATAAAATTTTATGTCAGGTATATAAATAAAAAATATAAATTATTCGGGAGTTAGATACGTTCCTAATTCTTCTTCAGACCTTCCGCAGACGCTACCATCGAGCCATGAAGAAACATCAGATTTGTTGAAAAATATTTCCCCAAATCTGATGTTTCTTCATGGCTCGATGGTAGCGTCTGCCATTTGTTACGAAATTAGCAAAATATTTTTGAAATCACTCGGGATTTTGGGGGATTTTTTGGATGGATTGTTCGTCTCTCCAGAGTGTGCGGCAGACTCCGCGTCATTTTTATCTTCTATTATAGATATTCACTTTCGAGTTCCATAATTACAAAGAACACACATCTGGGAGCCTCCACCTTACTGGATTCATGTCTCTAGCCTTTTGTATATAGTTGTTAAATTTTCTGCATCTTTTCAGATATATATATATATATATATATATATATATATATATATATATATATATATATATATATATATACACACACTACAGTTCAAAAGTTTGAAATCACCCCTGCAGTTATTTAAATTGGCCTCCAATGTAGCTGTTTTTACTTTAAATAAGAGGAAATTATTATATATGGTTTTAAAAAGTGATTTTTTTATTAGAAATTTTATTATAGCAAATTGAAAAAAATAAATTTTATGATTAAATTTTGCTCACGTCAAAATATCTTCCTTTAGTCTTGATCACTGCAGCACAAATGTTTGGCATTCGTTGCAAAATTTTCTCAAAGTATAAGTTTAATAGTTGATTCCATTCTTTTTTCAATGCCTCTAAAAGCCTTCGTTCACTTTTCTTCATTCGTCAGTCAAGTTCATTCCATGCGAATTTTGGGGGTTGCTTCAAACTTTTGAACTATAGTGTATATATATATATATATATATATATATATATATATATATATATATATATATATATGACTGTGTACTTAAAAAGTCTCGAACAAATTCACATGCCTAAATCGAACCAAATGATCAAACATCAGATTTTTTTATTGACTTTTCTTGTTTGATTTTCTTTTTCTGGTACAAATACAATATTAGCCATTTCCTTATAAGGCATTCGGCATATTCGGCATATTCGGCTTGAAAATTATTAAATCTTTCCCTTAAAACAATTTTTCAGGAAAATCGGTTTCTCAAGTACATTAAAGTTTACTGCACTTTCCCGTATTGATAGAGGCTTTCTCCCTGAATTTTTATCTGAAGTAGCGTAGAACGTCAACATCTTGATTATGTCATGATTTTCTCATCGAATGGATAAACTGTCGTCTAAATTACGCAAAAATGTAAATAACACTGATATTTCATTTTGAGATATATATTTACCAAAATTACATATGAAATATTACATATGAAATAAAAAAGAGTAAATTTATTCAATCAAGTCGGCCTCCAGACGACTTTGGAATCTCCTGCAACTCTTCTGGGCGGTCGCCTTGTTTAAGTTGGTGAATGCTGCGATAATCCTTGCCTTCATTTCATTTTTGGTATTACAGTGAGTTTTGTTGATCTCTTGCTCAACTGTGTCCCACACTTGCAAAGGAGTTGCAGTCTGGAGAGTTAGGCGGCAAGGTGTGAAGGGTGATGCCGTCGAAGAAATTGTCTGACAGCAATTACTGTGTGCTTATGTGGCATGATGCATAGTCCAGTTGGCAGACATAGAGTCTTGTAGCAGTCAACATTTTGACCCAGGTTAACACTACCTCCTCAAGGCACTTGATGCCGGCCTCCATGTTGATTTTGAGGCTCTCACCAACGAATTCGGAAGTTATTTTCTAATAACGATCAGAGTGATTTTGCCGGTCTTCCGTAGCTTCGTGATCACCATTAGACCCATCCAACTCTTTCTTTGCGAATCCTCTACACTGTCTTCAGATTGACACCCAAACACTGAAATGCTCGTATTGAAGCTTCTGGCGCGAATGCCGAGCAGAACATCATGTCGTTTCCAAATTTCTGGCGTAGTGAATTACGTCATGGTGCACTTTTTCTCACAGACGACGACCAAGTGACTCTACTCTGTGCAGTCGACAAAATTAACAACAAACAAAGCGCAGACGCGAAATTAAAAATATAAAATGGCAAAAATTTACCCATGGCACCCTGTATATGTGCTATCCATTTAAGTTGTTGCTGTTATTGAAAATCTTCAAATGACGTGATTTCTGTTATTTGGTACAGTTCTTTGTTTGTGATTCTGTAGCGTCAGTCCACGAGGTTCGAAGAAGGATTGTTCTCGACCAGATCTACATCATTCGCTAAAAGCCACCTTTAACCATCGATCTAACAAAGTGGTTTAGATATAAATTTATTATACCTGATCGATTCTTCTATTGCTACCAATGAATTCTTGGTTCCAGGCTATCTCCCTATCTGCCGAAAATAATCCAGCATCCACATGTATGGCCTTGGTGTCTACATCCGGGATAATCTTCCGATGGACAGGGAATAGTTTCTTGAGGCCCATGACTACTTTTTCATGAGCTTCCATCTTTCGTTACTAAACTCTTTATCGCTTCCCCTCCACTCAGAACTGCAGCATATTAGATATTATATCTAATATATAGCCGACATATATTTCTCTTCATCTATCTGCGAACAACTTTGTCTTCGGTGACTTTAATGCTCACTATGACACGTGGTTGAAACATTCTAAGGGTACTGATGTTGTCAGTATCCAGACATTAAAATTTTCCATTGCCCAATCTCTTAATCAAATTGTAGACTTCCCATCTCGCTTCCCCAGCAAAACCGATCTACAAGCGACTCTACTTGATTTATTTCTCATCTCCTCTCCTCGCCCATGCCGAACTTCGCAACACTGCCCTCTTGGTAAAACGGACCACTCTGTGGTAGCTATTGATATTTTGTTCCAGTCATTTATTAAACAGGAAGGCCCAATCCATAAGACGCCTTTCCCTTAACAGCATGCTGATTGGGACTCACTCTGTGATTTTCTTCGTGACGCCCCTATACGTCTTCATCGGGTTTAACTCGTATCCAATAATTCAATTTCTTTTTCTGATCGCTTCCTTTATGATGATGGCGTTGATCAGTAAATTCGCTGCTAATGTGCAAGTTCAGGAAGTTTCACCAAAACCTGCTTCCATCATCCGTTCCCTATACCCGTTTGGATTTGTAAGGGGTGCTTGGAGGCGAAGGAAAATCAGAATATGTTATGGGAACTTACCCATAATAGTAATGGACTATCCCGTACACCATAAATACTGCGCTTCAAGAGGAAGCAGTAGTGTGAGTCAGTCAGAGACAGAGTCGCGTCAGACGATTACCGTAAGACATTGGAATAGTGATACAGGTCGAGACAACATAGTTCTCTCTAACCTAACCTGATTGTTATTACTAACACTTCTACTTCTTTTGTACATATTCTGTTTTTAATATATCTGTGTTATTCCATACCTGTGTTCGAGTTATTCTTCATTGGTTCTACCTTGGACCATCACCATGGTACAAGGAACCTGGACCATAACAGTGGCGACGAGGAAACCATACTTTTTTGCTATCCATCGCACATAACAGTGGCGATGAGGTAACCCAAAGGACACACAAACTCTATACGCGGAGGACACACTTTTTTGCCATACGTCGCACATAACAAGTAGCGACCTGGAAAACCCCAAAAGAAAAACAAATTATTTACGCAGAGGACATACCTTTTTTGCTATCCGTTGCACATAACAGTGGTCGACGAGTAAACTCTAAAAAAACAAGTTCTACACAAACACAGAAAGAAAAGAAAAAAAAAGAAAATAATTTTCTTTTTGGATATCAAATTTCACTGGCAACAAAGGAAATTATTTTTACGGACACAGGTTACAGAATATCAGGTTACACAAAATTACGTCAATATGGAAGATTTCAAGCTTATCAAAATCCAATTTGAACATCAGCAAAAGTACGAACAGAAACATTTGGAACTGCAAGAATTATTGCTACGTGTAATGTCAAATAAGGAGCAAAAATCCGAGAACGAAACAGTTCTCTCACAAGACGCTATTTGGAGTACTATGAAGTGACCCCCACACTTGATTTAATGACCTTCCTCTGCGGCACATATGAAATGAACCATGCAGTATCCAGTTATGAAATTGCAACGAACTACCGCTGACTCTGTTATGAATTCGAGTGATGCTTTCTGTAGCATGTCCGTCATGCGTAGCCCTCTTCATCCGATGATTTCACCGTTGAGAGCTGTTGTTATCATTATCCTCGTTTTCGACCCGGCCGCCAAGAGCAGCCCGACCAAGAATTTAGAACTCCCGACGACATTGCTCTCAGAATCATTGAACCACGCAAACATCTCCACCACGACAAAGAGCGACCATCAGAAGAACACACGCACGCACACACACACACACGCACACACACACACACACACACACATATATATATATGTTAAACTGGATATCAGAGTAAATAGTAGCACTTTATTATTATTACTTTAGATACTTTAGAAACCAAACAATAAGAAAATCACAATTATATGGGAACATTTTGTTGTTGTTGTGGTTAAACATATTTGAAGGATAAATACTATTGGCTATTCTAATTTGAATAAAGTTAATGGCTGACCACTCGTACACGTCTACAAGGGCGGCTAGCTAATAATCCCTATTGAAGAGGCTTACACAGGCGTGTTTTGTGTTTGTTCAACATCCACAGAGCCCACCTGTATATACTGCAACTATGCTGAGCAGTTTTCGGGGAGACTAGTCAACAATCTGGACAAGGCCAGCATGCTCAAATGATGATGACTTGTGACTTAGTCCTAGCACAGCCATCGACGGCCCCCAATTTCACTCACAGAGCTTGGGACAACCCGTGGTATGGTTTTCAGTCACTTTCCAAATGTGCCTCCTCCTGACTGATAACATCAAGACAAATCGACTATATATATATATATATATATATAATATGGTAAGGTTATTGATACATTACAGTGCTCGATGAACAAGGAAATTTTAAACATAGCCATATATAAATATTAAAAGTGCTTATCTAACACCTTTACGCACCAAAATGTTTAATATGCACCAATATTATGTAACGAAATGTATATATAATGTATTTAAATATATATGTATACCTGGACACTCGTATCCGATGATACCCGTCTACGAGGGCGGCTAGCCAATCCGTATTGCAAACATTTGCTCAGGCGCATTTGTGTTTGTTCAACACCCACAGAGCCCACCTGTGGTTATAATGCAACTATGCTGAGCAGACCTTAGTTACAGTTTCTGGAAAGAGCGTGTTATTTGAACAAGGCCACGATGACTTGATACTTCGTGCTAGCACTGCTATCGACCCGATTTCACTCACAAAGCATGGGCCAACCCGTGGTATGGATTTCAGGTACTTTCCAAAGATACCTCACACTTGGATCGACCCCTTCAATCTGATAATATCAGGAAGTCTTCTTCCTGGCAAATCCCTTATGGTGAGATTCGAACCCAGATCTCATGGTCAGAATGCGAACGTTCTAACCATAAATCAACCATATATATATATATATATATATATATATATATATATATATATATATATATATATATATATATATATATATATATATATATATATATGGTCGATTTGCCTTGATGTTATCTATTTTGGTTTTTAGAATTTTGGTCGTGCTGCGAACTTTTTCATCAATGTATTATACGTTTGTGTCGCTAGCGACGACCCCGCATATAGGAGAAAATTCGCTTTGCAACATTGCGTCTTTCATCAGCTCTGATCCTGTGGATAATCTTGGAAATGGTGATCGCTTTAAAACCAATTCTTTATTTCTCTCACTCATTGGGGTTGGTCGATGTCACAATAGATAAGCGTCTTTTTTAGGAAGTCATTGTATTACTCTGCTACAGCCTCTCAGTTCTAATAGTAAGATCTTTGGTAGATCGTTTTTTCATATACTGATTTCTAAATGTAGGTGTACATGTCACCTTGTGACTTCAATACATGGAGTACTAACAATCTGAATGATTTACACCGCGCACCATTTGAGTAATATGTATTTCTTTCAGTTTTCTTTCAGTCTTTCTTCCCATATATGGTCATTTGATTCAATGTTTGCGTTCTCTTATTCTACATTTATTTCCATATAGAAGTTTTTAAAGCACACTCTAATTTTTTGTCGTTTTATTGTAATCAACTTGTGTTTTATAACTCTGTCTGAAACTTGTCTAGGCTTACGGCAATATCACGTTGAATCACCGATTCTCATACGATCACCAAAGTTAGGCAACTACGAGTTTGGCTAGATGGTTGACCGCTTGTGAATACCAGATGCTGTAAGTTTGGATGTGCGGATGTTGTAATCAGTAACGCACCGGAATTGAGAATCGGAGAGCCGAGTTCTAATTCTCAAGGGATTCGTTACGCGCAAAACCCTTGGAAAAGGTATGAATCCAATTCTCCTCCACCAGCTATAGGTTAATTAGCAGGAGATGAAACAGTAAATCATTATTATCCCCCAAAAATTCTTTAAATAACTTGCAAAAAGTTGATAAGCCGTAAAAAAGAAATCAATGAATGAAACTTTTGTATATTTGTTGGCCTTGGTCGACTTTGTTCGAATGTCAAGTACATGAAACTGAAATGAGAAACATATTCACTGTTAATATTTTTTTTTATATAAGCCCAATATTAAATTTCATTTTTTTCTTTATTTCTCTTTTATTATTTGGTTGTAAATTTAACTTATATAAAAAGGAGCACTCGTTACTC
Source organism: Acanthosepion esculentum (assembly GCA_964036315.1). Lineage (NCBI taxonomy): Eukaryota > Metazoa > Mollusca > Cephalopoda > Sepiida > Sepiidae > Acanthosepion > Acanthosepion esculentum. The sequence goes on from OZ038501.1 coordinate 44,787,785, forward strand.
TGAAGCCAATGAATATATATCGAAGATGTTCTGTTTCAAAGAACATTTTTAGTCAGTAATTTAATCCTTTTTGTTATTCGATATGTTGATGAACAAATTATCTCCATAACAAATAATGTTTTGTTTTCATCCATAACGGCTCCGAGTCCTGGTATAGACAAAACTCTTTGATCAGAAACCGAAAAAGAAAAATATGAGAATACTTGGTGAGATAACAATTGTGATAAAATGATAAATATGAACAGATTTCGATAAACAGAATGGAAGAAGCAGATGAAATGTTTACATATATGCATGCATTTCTAAACACTGAATGATACATACAGATTTATAAAACATACGAACAAAATCAAATATATGGATAGATCTGTTAGAAAAATAGCGATAGATAGATATCTATATAGTTAGATAGATAGATAGATAGATAGATAGATAGACAGATAGATAGATAGATAGATAGATAGATAGATAGCTATGAATGGCCTCATTTCTATTGATTTTGGGGATGAAAGATTCCCGGCCAAAGAAAAATACACGTTACAAAATCTAGGTGCGTCATTGACTGAACAACATTATCTCATCTAACCAGGGGCCAAAGTAGGTATAAGCCTGTTATTACAAAGATTGCTATTCACACACAATACACATGAAACCATTTCCCTTCGAGTAATAATAACAAGACCCGTTTCCTGAGGCTAAACCTATGGGAGTTTGTAAGTAATAATAACATTTTGGGGATATCAGCCAATCTGGGAAAACTTTGAAAAACGTGTGTTGACTAACCGGAGGGCAACTACAAATTAATTTGACTGAACACTGATGTTTCACTGGGGAGGAAGATTGCTACAATTGTGTAATTTAAAACATATTTTTTATACGGGTGAATATCGACATTAAAACATTATGGGGTACGAACAAATTTGAAGTACAAAGTTTTAAGAATTATTGTGTACATGTATAGAGAATATAGAAGAATATTCAACGCATGGAAGTTTATATATCGGTGTTATGGTTTGTATGCAGATTGTGAACAAGTTGACATAAAACAAACGTAAAACACTTCAGAAGCTATTGGAAATGCTTATTTTTAACAATAGCTTACAAAACAGCTGCTCTATCCCAAGGTTCTAGAAAAATAAAACCACACACACACACACACACACACACACACACACACACACACACACACACACACATATATATATATATATATATATATATATATACATACATAGCTACACACACGCACACACATATTTATTTGTGGTGCATTATATATATATATATATATATATATATATATATATATAGTACGCAATATACATGTATATATATTTATATGTGTATATAATAGTACCCTATTTATATATGTATATATATAGATATATATAATACAATATGTATAATGTAGCTATATATAGTACACAGTATATGTGTGTGTGTGGGTGTATAAATATCTATATATAGTACAATATAAGATTAATAAATGTGAGTAAATGTTTGTCACTTAGCTGATTGATGTTACTTTCAGCATCTCGACTCCAGGGATTCGTAGGCGGGCTTGTCCGTCCACTCTTCAGGAGTTACCAGCAATTTACTGCTTATATATTTGCGACATTTCCTTTTTACGCATATTTTTTGAGCAAATAGAATACTTTCCATCTTATGCGTGTTATAAAGTGTTCTAATTCTTTCTGTTAGTTTGATTTTGTAGTTATTTAGATTTGATGTTGGTATATTTTTTAAGGTGTAGTTAAAATTTATGGATTCCATGTTGATATAAGATATTTTGTTTTTTCGAAAATATAATAGCGGAATCAAATGCTGTGAAAAAGTAACAAAACAAAACAAAAATCTGCAAAAGTGCTAAACTGAGAATAAAGAGCTAAGGCAATAGAGATGCCAAAGATGGTATGAAACCAAAACTGCTGATGTATTGAGAGAAAGGACATTTAAGGTAAGCAGTTTTTTAAATAAATTACTCGAAAGATAGAATATTAATAGGATTAATGTGAGTAAAATTTTGTCACTTAGCAGCCATACAACTTATGTTAGGTCTATCACTGATACTGAGCGTTTTTCAACTAAGTACCACTCATATATATATATATATATATATATATATATATATATATATAAAATGTTTATATATATATATATATATATATATATATATATATATATATATATATATAAAATGTTTATGTATATATATATATATATATATATATATATATATATATATATATATATATATATATATATATGTTAATGTATATTGCACACAAACCATTCTTTCAAGCATCATTCATGGAAAACGCCTGACAAGAAGATTTAATTAATCTTTTATTGAGTTTTTCCAGCATTCCAACATTTTTCCCCTTTTTTTTCGGGGGTTAAAGAATATAAAAATCGTGCATAGTTGTTCTTATTTCTTAATATTGATATTAACTTCATTAAGGAAGTCGCCGTAGATTTTCCTCCCCTTATTTTCATTATTTATTTTCCCAAGTACTTTCAATCTCATCCGAGATCATATTCAGGGGTTAATTGCTAAGAAAAAAAATAATGTACCTGATAGCTGTGATTTTTTGCGATCACGCAGAAACGCGCTCTGTCACAATTGTTTTTAAAATTACCTTTAGCGTTGTTCCATGCTTTTGATCTAAGGGCGGTATTTTAATCTATATGATTACAATCTTTTGTCCAAAATATTTTTAAGACATTGCTATTATAAACATTAAAAAAAATGAAATAATAGAAACGAAGAAAAAACTACGCCGCCTTCCTTAATGAACATAATATCAACATTAAAAAATCTGTAATTCTAGAGGATGAAAATAAAAAGAAATAGACATATGTCCAGATTATTCAACCAAACATGGTTGAAAAATGATATGATACCTCAATATATATATATATATATATATATATATATATATATATATATATATATATGTGTGTGTCTGTGTGTGTGTGTGTGTGTGTGTAAACAATACTAAAATGTAATTATTCAAAAGAGAACTTTTTCAGTCCATATGAGAGCTCAATGTATGATATATTGCTATTATTGTTATTATTATTATCATTATTAGTTATATATTTTTGTTATATATAGATATATATATAGATACATATGTTTATATAAGTGTGTATATGCATATATTTGTGTGTGCATATGTGTGTGTATGTTTGTTCATATGTATGTACTTGTTTTTAAGTATATGTGTATGTGCATACACATATATATGTATCTGTGTGTGTTTTTATATTTTATTTTTATGTTTATGATAATAATATATTCTTTCTGATAAGTATATATATTTTTATTATTATCATTAATATTATGATGTTGATGATTATATGATGATGATGATGCTGTTTAAATGGACACTATTTTAATGCCTTCTTCTGTGAACTTTATTTGACATTTTATTTTAGCCCTGTTTTAAATTTAATTCACTTTCCCTGCCATTACCCTTTATATTATCGCCTTTTCCGTTCTGTCTCTTCATAATGCAAGCCCCTCCCCTCCACAAAATAAATTCTAGGTAAATGTATTTTTGCTATTGTTTTATCTTGCATTTTTATTCTATTTTTTAATTTTTTGTCTTTGCATGTCTGACTGCTGCCTGCAATATATTGATTCCATTTCATAAAATGTAGTCGGTCTGATGAGATGATATATATATATATATATATATATATATATATATATATATATATATATATATATATATATATATATATATTGTATTGTGGTGGCACATCATTATTCAAGCATATATTGTTAAATATAACAGAAAAGGAATGCCCATTATGTTTGATCATAAGCAGTTCTAAGCTTCGTATAGTTGCTTTAATTCGGGGAGAAAATAAAAACAAAAAAACTGTCCATTTGAATATTGTTTTATTATGCTATTCCTTGATCTGAGCTTTCAGCTCACATAGACTATCATCAGAGTGGTTATATGGACATTTAAACAAAGATATTCACCATCAAAGATGATATTCTTTTATGATGGCATAGAAGATTTCTATGCGACGAAAACGATCGCGTAATAGCAGAAGCAGGTCGTAAATTCGTGATGCGGTTCTATGACCTTGTGCTACATGAGAAACTGAAATATGAGAAACTGAAATATTAACAACAGAACCATATGCTTAGATGCAATGTAATGTGTTGTGACTAGTCTGAAATGTAATTTTGTTTAGTTCGGGTTGCTTTGTTTTAATGCAGATGGCCTCCAATATCTGAAGGTTCTTTGTACTGTATATATACGTGAGTATTATTGTGTTATCAACTACTATCTCTTTAATATTGTCTACATGGCCATGATTTCTAAGAAATATTGTTTAATAGAAATATGAACAGAAAGGTGACAGTAAGTCTACGGGAAAGCGTGGTTGTAGTAAAACCAATATATGTGGTGTGTTTATTATTAGTATCAGCAATACCGTCTCTAAACGGGTATGTAAATTGTCATATTTTTCTAAATAATGTTTGTTGATATATAAAATTATTCAAAATTGTATATCGTTGTATCATATATATATATATATATTGTATACTATATATATTGTATACTATATATATATATATATATATGATACACTATATATATATATATATATATATATATATATATATATATATATATATATGACTTAAAGATCAGATGTGGATCGAAATAATAATATAATAAATGAATATATATATAAATATATAAATAATATATAATAAGATAAAAAACAAATACGCGACGTTTATCAAACTAACATGTTTCACTTTTATTAAAGCTTCGTCAGAGATCGAGAAAAAATTGACAAAATGAGGGAAATTTAGAATCTGGTCCATTTAAACACACCATGCTCCAAAGTTCTACTTTCCTAAGATGAGTTGTTTTTATTATATCCTCATAATATAGGCCTGTTAGACATAGTAATCGAACTCAATATGGTTTAAACTACAATTGAATTCACACATGAATTTGAAATAAACAAATCTCTACCCTTCCTCGACATCTTAATAATACGTAGCAAGAAATTAGATTTTAAGTTTATCCTAAACCCAATAACAAAAACGATATAATTATTTTCTATTCCCATCTCAATCGAAGAATAAAATCAGGATTAGTCATAGGATTCTACCTCAGAGATATTAGGATATTTGTACAAAGGAGAGAGAAAACAATGCCAAGAAACTGAACGGAATACAGAAAACTACACAATGAAATAAGGCAGGCTAAAAAAGTATGGCTGAACGAAAGATGTGCTGAAATAGAGAGAATAAGTATCACAGATAAAGGAAATATTCATAAAAAATAAAGGAACTAATCGGACAGAAGACATCCTCATCAACAGGCTGCATAAAATCCAAGGATGAAACGCTCATATTAGAGAATGAAGAAATTCTTCAACGCTGGAATGAATATATTGGAGATCTCTTCCACGACGAAAAAGAACAACCGACACTACACAGTAATACTGACGAGTCGGTAATACTAAAACCGAAGTGGAAGTTGCACTGGCCAAATTGAACAGAAACAAAGCGGCAGGGCAAGACGTAATTGTAACATTGACATGATTTCGGCATAGACAAGATTACAGAAATAATGAATGAAATCTACAACAGTGGACTTAAGCAGATCTATTTTCATAGCACTACTTAAGAAACCAGGCGCAAACGAATGTGAATTCCGCCGAACAATCAGCCTAATGAGCCACATAATAAAACCCATCACCAGAATCAGGCCAGAGATAGGAAAAGAACAGTGCTGGTTTGTTAAAGACATCGGAAAAAGGAATGCGATATTTATGTTCAGAATGTTATCAGAAAGAGCAATACAAATGCAAAATAATGTGTACCTGTGCTTTATAAACTACACAAAGGCGTTCGACACAGTAGGCCACAAGGATCTGTTAGAGCTGCTCAGCATATTGATATATCTTTGATATATTCTGGAAAGACATTAGAATAACCAAAAATCTCTACTGGCAGTAATTTGCCTGCATACGGATAAATAATGTGTTCATCTGTTATGCAAAAATGGGATGTAAGGCAAAGATGTGTATTCTCACCGGACTTATTCAACCTATACATCAAGGCAATTATGAGAAAACTGGAAATCCTACCAGAATTCATCATTAGAAGCCACAATCTTAATAACATAAGATATGCAGACGACACAGTGCTGATAGCAGACACGGAAAGGAAACTACAGAAGAGCGAGAAGGGACTAATCATAAACTACAAGTAGTCAGAATGCATGCTCATCAGCAAAAAGATGAGCCAAAAATGCAATTTACAGGTCGAGGACACTAAAATCAAGCAGATACAGAAATTTAAATATCTGGGAAGTGTTTTAACAGACGACGGAAAGTGTGACACTGAGATCCGGAGACATATCGGGATAGAAAAAGACGCATTTCTAAAAGCTATATAGAGTATTACGAGACAGGAAAGTTTCGTTGGAAACAAAGAAAAGAGCACTGAACTGTTATGTGATATATGTCCTCCCGTATGGTAGCGAATGCTGGACCATCTTTACAAAAATCAAGGGGGACTCGAAGCAACAGAAATGTGGTTCTACAGAAGGATGCTTTGGAGAGAATGGAACAAAGAGGAAACATACGTAACATCAGGAAGAGGCAGCTGAAATTTCTGGGACATGTAATGAGGAAGAATAGCTTGGAAAATTTGATACTCACAGGGTGGAAAGAGGGACAGTAGAAAGCAACGCGTGACATATTTAATGGGCTTGAACAAGTGGATGGCAGAAGTGGTTCCGGGAGAAATAACTAAAAGACAAAACATTACGAGCCACAAGAGAGAGGAGGAGGGTCATGATCGGACACGGCACACCAAAGAGAAAAAAGCCCTGAATACCTAAATGAAGAGAAATATATTGAGAAAACATGCAGAGTTCTTTACTGGCCACATCTTTTCATCCTTAAAGCTAAAAAACGAGCTTACAAAATCCACAAAGACAAAAAAAATCGATACCACTAACACTACTAACAAAAATGACACAAAATTCATAATCCTACCCTCCAAGACTCTTTCTACTAAACTTGTAAATAAATTAGTTATCCCTAATCCTAGGATCTTTATTACCACCTCCAAGAAAATCGGGGATATAATTAAGAAGAAAAATAAACTCAAACTAATTCAAATGCTGGTATTTATCAAATAAAGAGTTGACAATGCAAAAATGTTTACATCGGGGAAACATCAAGTGATCTGAAAATCCCCCATCTCCTAACACAAAAGAAATTTGTGTTTAGACAATTCCTCAACTCCCTCATATTACAGAGGAAGAAAAATGGGCATAACTTTGATTTTATTAATGCCACGCTAATTAAAAAGAAGATAATTCTTTAAGGAGAAAATACTTAAGAAAGCTTAATCATAACATTGTTACCAACTATAAACACAAGTCTAACACATTATATTACATAACCAACATATATTCAATCCATTCTTAAAAATCTAACTCATGTCTATCTAATACGGACAGTATTTAAAAAAAAACATTCCCATATCAACACACAACACCAACAGATATGTTGTCTACCGGACATACACGACTGACCAATCAAAATCAATCTTCACAAAAGTGAAAACATCAGAACTTCTATTAGACAAACACACATACATAATTATGAATACACATTCTCATCCAATGCCCGCATAGACAAATTACAATTCTTACAAAATTTCATATAGAATTATCTATATGAAAGTTTGTAAAACAATATTAATTACATATATCGGCCTGAATGTTCGAGAAATTTCGTAGAAAATATTTGCTTTTCCTTCTCCGACAGGAATCGAACCTGTAACTCAGAAGGATTACAGTTTCGAAATTTCTCGAACATTCAGGCCGGTAAATGTAATTGATGCTGTTTAATAAAAAACAGAGCGTTTGCTTAAATAAATTATATCTATAAAAAAACGTATAAACAGAATATATATATATATATATATATATATATATATATATATATATATATATATATATATATATATATATATATATATATATATATATATATATATAAACACACGTTTTTAGTGAAACTTGAAGATTCATGGTTTCCCATGTCGTCAGGCACGAATAGCGAATGAACCACTTAATACAGTGTTTTTTTAATACTAGGTCTCATGTGAGGAACGCTAAATTTTACGCAGATTCAAAGCTTAAAGTTAATATAAATTTAATATATTATTGGTGTGTAAATTGGAAAAACAAAGAAAATAAAAATGATGCATGCTTAAAGTTTACATTAAAAATCCCTATTTAAGTGAAGTGCATTGATGATATTTTATACAAACAAAATCAGTTAATGATGTTGTAGAACTTTAACATTGAATTTTTACAAAATTAATTTCATTTTGAATTGGATATCAATAAAAAATCTCTTTTCTAGTTGTTCTTATTGATTATGATTATCGTAAACCGTTTATTGATTATGATTATCGTATCACCGTCTAATAATCATCCAATTCTAATTCTTTTCTTGTAAATCATAAATATGAATCTCCTAAAAGAAATAAAATTGTTATTAAAAATAATTTAATCCAAGAAGCTAGATGAATGTCCTCACAGAAAATATTTTTCGTAAAGAATGAAATAACATAAAGCAAACAATTATTAATAAATGTTTCCTTAATTATATTACAAAAACGATTATAAAGCTATAAAAAGAATAATACATAGATATATTAAACCTGTAGAAAAATACAAATCAAATTAAAACTAGAAATTTAATTTTAAAAAGATTTCTCAACCCACCACCCCCTATCTAAGACTAATGTCGTTTATGAATTTATTTGTCCTATCGGAGATTGTATTTATCTAAACAATGTCTTATATTGGCTGTACAACAATCACACTTTTTCGTAGATTCACATGCCATTTGTCAAACAGCACATTAATAAGCGCCATAAGAACCATGGTAACTTTAGACAACTCTTTATAAACAACGCAAAAATAATATATAGATCCAGTAGCAAAATAGAAAATAGACTAAAGAATACTGAAACCATCTGCCTTGACAGAGGCATCCACACATTAATAAAAATAATTACAATCTCCAACCTAGTATTGCCATGCCCTTGCTATAAAGCAACTTCCTATCTTTTTAGATTTTTTGTATTAAATTTAATTATAACGGTGCACTAAATGCTCTACTTACTGTTAATAACTGGTTTTCATATAATACACTAATTACACAGCCATAGCCATTAAGATGACTCACGCGAGTTGAAAGCTTGCACTATGTAAGAATTAACCTTCACAAAAAACGTACGAAATGTCCAAAACTTTTATAAATGTCACTCATTTCTAAAGGTTTTTGACATTTCTTACGTTTTTGTGAAGTTTAATTCTTATTTTGGAGAGGAAAATGGACAAACTCAATAAAAACTCTGCTGATATAATTCTAAAAAATTACATTTCTAATATACTGCATGCCATATAAACACACATAGACACAGTGTCTGACACATATTTCTTTCTTTCTCATTATTAATATATATATATATATATATATATATATATATATATGTGTGTGTGTGTGTGTGTGTGTGTGTGTGTGTATGTGTGTGTGTGTGTGTGTGTGTGTGTGTATTCCTAATTATTCCTTATATATTTATATATATATATTATTTTTCATCTTGATTATTTGTAGTATGCATTTCAATTTACATCTGTCGACTTGTCTCACCAATCTTTTCACTACGGTTCTTACATAAAATTCTTGCATGTTTGTTTAGCTAAAAGGTAAACAGAGATGATGTGCAATCTTCACACACTTATCTCTCGAAATGACAGATTTCCTGCCAGGGTGTGGCTCTGATACAGGCATTCCACTCCCAGTCCTTGCAAATCAGAATCCCAAAACACCAATGAAATGGTAGAAGGTAGAAAATGCCGACGCAGGAAGAGGAAACTCAAAATTGAGTGTACGCTGTCTATATTTCAGAGATGAGGTATTATGTACATTATTTACATTATTCGGACTATTGTCCATGTTTATCACAACGTTTCGGTAGGTGGTTGGAATGTCGAACTGAACTGGTGTAGACTGTTCTACGTGCTATGGCTGTCAGTTATCAGTTATCTCCTGTTAATTACACTCTGAAAGTTCTCCACTGCCTTAACCAACGCCTTTATCCACTGTGCCATGTGTCCTTGAGGACATCTGTGTATGAATTTCTGGGTATTATAAACCTAATGTCTTCAGCAACCATTTTTACTAGTGCTCATATAGCAATTCTTTTGCTGTTATCATTTCGTGTTTTTACCAGAGCTCATATTGCAACTTTGTTGTTATTATCGCTTTTCTCTGGCACTCCTTATTACTGGGTCCCATATTGTATTCATTTCTATGCTTGGTCGGCTCGGGAGATTTTTGTGGCCTAACATATGTGCTGATTCCTTAAGTTTACGAATTTTCCAATGGTGTTCCTTATCTATGATCTCACAGAGGGCGATGATCTCCCTTCTCTCCTTCATATTTCTTTCCGCGGCTGCACGGGATAGCGTACACACAGTCTTTAGTCATGTTCTCCTCTATGGGGGATCTTACTCGGGAGAAATATCTGCGAAGTGTCGTCAAGCTTTTGAAGATTGTCCTGATGTTATATGGACCGCACATCCTTTGTATTTTCTCTGATAACCCCTTCACATAAGTCAGGCAGACTGTTTTCTGAGTGTTGTTGTCCTCCTCCTCTTATACCCGCCTATCCCAGTTTTTTGGGCTGCTGCCATGTACCCAGGGTAGTTATTACGTTGTAGGGTATTACTTATACTGACCAATTCTTTATCTAATGTCTCTGGGTCGCCACTTATGACTTTTGCTCGGTGTTGTAAGCAGCGGAAGATTCCTTTCTTTACGTTGTATGGATGGTGGGAGTTGAAATTGAGGTACTGTCCGGTGAATGTCGGCTTATAGTATACGGATGTCTTGAACCCATGCTCTGTTCGAGATATTAGAACATCCAGGAAAGGGAGTGTGTTGTTACTTTCTTTCTCCATTGTGAACTGTATCGAAGGTATTATTGAGTTCACATGGTCCAGTAGAACATGAACATCTTCCTGGTGTGGCCAGAGTATGAAGGTGTCATCTACGTACCTTAACCATATAGTTGGCTTTAGAGATATAGATTCTAATGCCATTTCCTCAAAGTATTCCATCAATAGGAAGCGACTCAGAGGGTGGCACATAGAGCATAGGCAACTAACAATCTGTCTGAGCGGAATATAGTCTTTGTAAATCTTAGGGAGACCGTATATGTGAGGTAGCTTGGTGTAACGCTGCGATAACTGCCTATACGTCTTAGTGATCCTTGTTCTTGATTAGTATCTGTGACACTTTGCGTTCCTCTTTCATAGTAGGATCCTTTATTACTTTGCTGTAGCTACTGTTGCTAATGAGGTCTTCCAGCTTTCTAGTATAATCCGATTTGTCCATCACTACAGTCGCATTGCCTTTGTCAGCCGGCAGTTTGATGATGTTTTCGTTCCTCTGTAGAGATCCAATCGCCAGCCTCTCCAGTTTTGTTATGTTAGACCTGAAGATTGGAGCGTACAGTGTCCGAAATGTTGTGATAAACATGGCGACAAAGATGAGGACAATAGTCCGAATAATGTAAATAATGTATGCTGTAAGATGTTCAAACTGTTAACTTAATCTGGTACTCTTGATATGTGAGTGATGGATTCGACTAGAATTAAACAACCGTAAAAATGAAATATGTTAATTTTGTACTTCATGCAAATTTACTTTCTGATGTTCAACGACCAACCGCGTATTGTAACTTATGTGCGGAAGATTAACCCTAGTTTTTAGTTAATATAGGTTAATATTGTAGCGATTGGGTAATCAGCCTCTTGGGAGTTGGTTCCACAAGGCAGCGGTTCGCGGGAAGAGGTTGCTTGGGTGGAAGTTACATCTCATTAGGGGGATATGAAGGCAATGAGGGTAGTTCGCTACAATGTGCGTGGCATAGTGGGTCTTGGCCGTGAATGTTAGAACTGGGGGAAGTAAGGAATGTAATTCATCTGAGCACACTCCATGAAAATAGCAATAGAGCAGCGAGAGGCTTACGACGAAAGGGGTTGCCGAGTAAAAATAATTCGTTTCATACAAGGACGTGGAGAATCGTTTGAACTCTATCAAGGTATATTATTATTTAACAAAACAAGATAATTTGTGAACTAAAAAATGAAAACTTTTGTGACGAAGATAGCTTGAGAGTTGTCTCATGAAAAACGCGTTCTTAACGTAAAGGATAAGAGTTCGAGTCGCTTCAGCAGGTTATTTATTATACTTATTCACAATTAACCAAATTTCGCTGAACGTTGCATTGGTCACTGTAACAAAAGGCAATGGAAAAACTGAAAGAATGAGTAAAAAAAGCACACTGTACAGGTATTTCATATATATATATATATATATATATATATATATATATATATATAAATAAATAAGGGGGTAAGAATTTGGATTGTTGTAAAATAGTTGATAATATGATGCCTAGATTACATTGAAGGTAGTGAATATGTTGCATCACTTGACTTGTACAGCTGAATCTCTCAAAGAGTCGCAACAGCTTTGAGTATATTTCATCAATTGCATCATTTTACTCGACCAAGAATGCTTGACAAAGACAAGTGTAGATTCTATAGATAGGCGGCAATTTTTACATGAATATATAATAGTTGAAAAAATCTAGTTAATCCTGGAAATTATTGCATAACTTTTTTTCTGAATTGCACATCATTTTATAAATTAAACAATAAATCGATTTATAGTGCTTTAAGTTTTGTCGTTGGATCGAAAAGAAACTATTTTAATCCAAATTTACCTCTCGTGACCTCTAGTGACTTTGGAAGGCATTGCCGCCTATCTTCTTAACCTTTGCTGCACGTTATCAGCTCGTAGCTCCTTACATCCAATAATGTCATTGTTTGCAATGCAGGCAATAAAGGCTGCTAACAAATTCTACATCCAATGGCCTCAAAGGTAAAATATAACCTTATCCGTTTTACTGTTTGCGTAGACAAAACATTGTTGTGCTTCATAGTTTTCAATATCTCAGTAGAGTTTATTAGAAGTTACTTAATTTTACTAAAAAAAGGCGTGATGTGTTTTTGTTCACTTCTGGTGACTTTGAATGGCCACCATCGTCAACTTTAGGTTCTACTAAAATTGGATCTCAGGAACTTGTATTTTGTCCGAGATGTGCGACCATACATACGTACACACACCCATACACAAACATGAAAATCGTAGTATATATTGCCTAGAGATAATAAAATACATTTTATCCTTTAACCTTTTTAGTAAATCTGTGTATGTCTCAAAACAAGGAATGAAGAATTCCCCAGCTGGAAAATAGTTCCTATCTACAATAAAATGGCAAATGCCATATTGATTCTCACCCTGTTCAGAGATATATTTATTTCGTTTGGTTTTCTCCGGCAGATGAGCAGTGGAAAAACTGTGCTGAACCAGATTTATAACAAGGATCAAACAATAATAACTGACTTCCTTTTGAAAAACTGGTTAGGACACTGCCCTATGTCAGTGTTCACACCGGGTTGTCGTTGGTGGCGACAAAACTGAAAACGACTCCATATCTCATTCAGTATCGTATGGGGACAAACACAGTGTATTTGAGTATCTGTCTATATTTCTGAGATGAGGTATTATGTACACTTTTATTATTTGGACTATTGTCCTCCTCTTTGTCGCCATATTTATTACAACGACACATGGCACAGTGGATAAAGGCGATAGTTAGATCCAGTGACAGGACCCAAGGAGTGTGAGTTCAATACCCGGTTAAGTCAGTGGAGAACTTGCAGAGGGAAATTAACAGGAGATAACTGACAACTGACATCCATTAAACATGGCACAGGGAACTAGAACAGTTTACCCCAGTGAGCGAAATAATGGCTTCAGTTCGACATTCTAACCACCTGAAGAAGACCGGAGCGTACAACGACCGAAACATTGTAATAAATATGGCCACAAAGATGAGGACAATAGACCGAATAACGTAAATAGTGTGCAGTATACTTGCTTGCTAAAATCACTCAAACCTCAAGTGAACTACAATATCACTATGATTATGCATTACAGAAAGCCGTTCAAAACTATGAATATATAATTATGAACTATCGAATTAAGGATATTTTCCTTCTCTCTCTCTCTCTCTCTATCTCTCTCTCTGAGACATACCAATTAATTATTTCTTTATATAGGGAAAGCAGCATAATATTTTGATTAGATTTACTCTGTCGAAAATTTTTATTTTTTTACATGATAAAAACAAAATATTAAATACACAAATATGATTGCGTGGTTTGTTTCAAAATCCGCCGTTGATTGCTATACGTTATGAAGACATTATACATAAGTGAGTGGCATGCCTTTCCTGTCGAATACATCTAAAGCCGGATTTTGTTTAGTTTTGGGCTTTTTGATTTTGTAGTTAGCGATTCTAATATTTGGACTCTTTCTTTATACAATTAATCTTTGATATATAGCCGAACTACTCTATGATCGACGTCACATAGTTGAAATCATCTAATTACATACAAATCATCGATTTCTAGATTAATTCAAACGCTTATAAATAAACAAGAAAAGATAACTAAAAATATTTTGTATTGTTTTAACCAAACATGCATCAATAAAACGAAACTGATGTGTATACAAACATACACAAACACGCGCGTGCGCACACACACACAATTATATATATATATATATATATATATATATATATATATATATATGTATATATATATATATATATATATATGAATTACATAAAAATGAAACTCAATTGTACCTCATTTTGATAACCATTTCGCCCTCCGGGATAATCTCATTGGGGCTTGTCAATGCTAAAACGGTTTTAACAAATGTTTTAGCATTAATAAGGTCCAGGAAGATTGTCCTGGGGAGCAAAATGGCCATCAAAATTGGGTACAGGTGAGCTTCATTTTTATGTAATTCATTTATATGCTCTATAATAAATATATTGAGCTCTCATTGTGGATCAGTTTTAATACTTTACATTATTAGGATCTACTTCGATTACCTGCCCACGGATATATATATATATATATATATATATATATATATATATATATATATATATATATATATATATATATATAAAATAAATCCTAAAGAGCCAGGAAAAGCTACCTAGGTTTCACCTAAACAGATATTCAGGATAAGCTGGCTAAAAAGTATATGAAGAAAGTTTATTTATTCCCTCTCTGATTAGCGTATTGAGCACTCTACGTTTTAGCTTTACTAATCGCTTGGTTTTTTTCTTTGGACTAAAGACTTAAGGCACTGGACGATTTGTTTCGAAAGTTTTTAATTCTTTTTGGGGGGGGGGTTCGGGTACCGATTTGTTTTTAGATATCTACAAGTTGTGCTATTTGAGGTATATATATATATATATATATATATATATATATATATATATATATATATATATATATATATATATATTTGTGTATTTAGGCAGCAATCTTTCTTTCAAACACATTTCATTAAAAACGACTGACAAGGTGCTTTTATTTAGTTTTTTATATAATTTCTCGTGCGATCTAATAAAGTTTTTCTTTCTCAATTAGATCTCATTTAAATATTCATGGAGACCTACCGGACACTATTCGGAATATACTTGTCGACAACACTAATATAATAGCATCATCCACTTGCAAAAAAAGGCTAAAAATAATGGAAGCCTTACTTATAAAATTAAACAAACCAACCCTTAATAATATTAACTTTGAACATGGACATAATATCTTGACCGTGTTTTGAAACAAAAAAAAACAAAAAAAAAAAATGAATCACTTTATAAAACACACACAAACTATTTCTAATTCTAACAGTTGAAATATAATCCTTGATAATGGCTAAAAGTATAGCCGAAAGCGCTCGGAAAAGAACATTCGGACAATTTTTGTATAATTTATCCTCTGAAAAGAAAAACTTTATTAGATCGCACGAGAAATTATATAAAAAACTAAATAAAAGCACCTTGTCAGTCGTTTTTAATGAAATATATATATATATATATATATATATATATATATATATATATATATATATATATATATATATGGAGAGAGAGAGAACATTAATGATATAAGAATATTCCGCGAGGGAGTTAAGAATAATCTGCACAATGAACTTGGCATGGAGGTTTCTACTTGGTTGGTGACATGTCTTCTGATACCTGATCCAAAATATACCAGGCTGATCAAATCACGGGAATATTTGACATTGTTTGAGGCAGATCCAGTTAGCTTCTTTGAATATTTCCTAACACAGGATGAGTATTGGGTTCATCACTGAGCCAGAGACAAAGAGACACTCGAGGCAGTGGAAACACTGCCTCCAAAGAAGTCCAATGTAATTTCATCTGCAGGAACAGTTATGTCCTCAGTTCAAGGTATTGTGTTTATTGACTATCTTCAAAAGGCCTCAACATCAATGAAGAGTACTATGCCAACTTGCTGAAGCATTTACTGTAGGCTATCAAGACCAAACGTCCAAGAAAACTTATGAAAGATGTCTTGTTTCATCAAGACAGTGCTTCAGCATACAAGTCCTTGGTTTCAATGGCTGCTTTGCGTGTGGTTTTGAACTGTTTGATCACCCTCCCTATTGTCCTGATTTGACTATCATCTTTTCCCCATAATGAATAAAACTCTTGGTTGGTAACCAGTATCGCAGTATTGTGTCATATCTGTTACTAATATTTTATTGACCAACAGGATCAAAAGTCATTGAACAGTCAGGTATCAGTTTACCTGAAAAAAAACAATGCAGTTATTAATAAGAAGTGTTGAAATTAATGCATACAAGATTTTACAGCTCTAACATCACTCTTTTTTATAGTTAGTCTATGCTATTTTCAGCCAATCTCCGTGCTGATGAAACTAAGTCATCGTGCTGGTCGGGACGAAAATCAAGGAAGTATCCGATTGGAATTTCAAGGAGGAACAGTGAAATATGATGAAAACACAAATAATAATCTATTGATGATAATTGTTTGAACTGAAAGGGAATTTCGGTTAATCCAACAATACAAGTGAAGCAAAGATGTTTCGTGTCAGTTTCAATACTACACAAAATTTCTAACATAGAAATAACGTCAGTTTCTACTGTTCTCTTCGAAGTTGTCCGTTCCAGTAAATACACTCGAATCTTATAAAGAATAGTGCTTACAAAGAGAAGCGACGAAATACAATGTTATATTCAATTTATGTTTATGTTCACCCACTTCCATCTCGTTGCCTAGGCGGGAACTTTTACACTTAGGATTTCAACTTCTTATCTTCATGGCAAGTATATCTTCTCTATTAGGAGGATTTGTTGAACGCAATCTTCTTAAAACGACGTTTTCACTATTTGTCCTTGTACCAGACATTTTAAAATATTTTAAAAGTATCTTATTATGTATATAGATTGCTAATAGAGAAATATTGTTTTGCCGTAAGTTGACACACCAGTATATTGGGAATTCATACAAGTATAGAGATGAATATCTCTGCACGAATATTATACAGAGAAAGAGCAGGAAGAGAGAAAGAAAGAACATTATTATTTCATTTATGTATGTATATGTTGCCTATAATATGAATATTGTGTATGTGTGTGTGCGTGCGTGTGTGTGTGTATGTGTTTGTGTGATTTCCTTTGTCTTCTCATATTTCTTGTCTTGTCAAAGCCTGGCCGTGCGCATCTGTTTTTTGTAATATAAGGCCTATTTTTCTTTCAAGAATATGATACGTTATAAGACGTAGCCATGTACTCATTATGGTGGCAAGGGACAGAAGAAAAGCAGACAGAAACGCATTGCGTTGGGAGCGGAAACTTGAAGGAGAAAAACACGCAAAAGTCGAGAAAGACATTTGAAAAGAAAAGTCTTTTTTTAAGGAAATTAAACAAAGAAAAACTGTTGCGACATTTCTGTTTATGCTGGCCTATCTCAATTCGCTCAGTTTAGACTGACATTAAACTGATGGGTTTCTGTATATCTATCAAAATAAAATATATCAATATATGTATTTATCTATTCGTTTGTTTGTTATCCTATTCTAATTTCTGTTTTTTTCCAACCCTCTCGCTATTCTTTGCCTATATTTTTTATTTATATATGCATATAGTGCGTGCTTTTACACACGCGCGCGTACACACGCACGCACACGAGTAATGTTTATCAACGTAGTTTTACGATTTTTTAAAAATAATTTTTAAAGCCATTTATATATTTCTTATTTTTATCTTTTTTCTTGAGTTTGTTTTTTTTATTTTATTTTTATTTATTTCAATTTCGTTGAATTCTGTGGCAGTTTTTCAAATCAAAATTTTTTGTTATTCAGAAAAGTTGTTTAATTAATGGTAGAAGATATGATAGCATCATTGTAGCATATGGTGTTGGTTTTCAAGATAAAAAATGCATTAAAATGTTTGATAAAAATAAATAAAATCTTTAAATATTACTTTTAATAGTTTTCAGTAAAAAATTGCGACTCTTAGTATTTCTGTTTGTCCATGAATTTCAGCCTAACGAAACTATTACAGCAATTTTAAATCCTTGATAAAGAAAGAAAAACGGCAGGGTTTAAAACAGCGAGAGACAAAAAGTGAAAAGATATATGATCTGCTGAAAATTATATTAAAATATTATTTCAATAAGGAATAATCTTAGAATTTCTGACTTTAAAACCATTGACTTTCGTGCTGATTTGGAAAAATTAAAGATGATGAATTCATAAATGGACAAACGACCATTAAAAAAGGATAAACATTTTTTTCGGCATTTTTTTAATATATTCAATATATACAATATAATGTTTTATTTTTAAATTGTAAAAATGCACTCGGGAATTTGCTCGGCTCCGACTGACGTACAATAAAGTTCCGAAAAGTATTTAACATAATACCTGAAATTCCCTACTGATCTGTACAAGCTAATTGTTTTAATTAAATGTAAAGCTAAAAGACCAAACCGTGCGTAAAGCTCTATTTTAGTAGCCAGACCTCACAGTAAGTTGGTTTGTCAAGATAAGCATAATATGTTAATATGGCGTGGTATTTCCTTGGCATTGCTGCTATCTACAAAGGTCATAAGGTCGAGGGGCACTTCAGATGCTTTAAAGAAACCGTTCAACTCTGTGTCAAGAAACGATGCGGCTGAGAAAAATGCAACTTTTTTACTCGATCTAGGAAGAATATTCTTGTTTGAAGGAAGAATAATCTTGCCTTCATTGATTTCTTTCATTTTTTATTTTCTTACATATATTCATTATTTTATTTTATCGTTTAAGTTTTTTTGCTTTTTTTACTTATCCTTTGTTTCTGTACGTCTTCTTCATAAATGTCAGGTTTCTTTAGTGGCTTCACTAATATTTTCTTTTGCCTCTTCTCAATTCTGATTTCTTTTTCTTCTTTTCTCTCAATTTTTTCGTTCATTATTTTTTACTTTTTTTAATCAAAAAATTATATCTATCCCTCGTCCATATTTTGTGCATTATTTTTTCCTTTAATTTTTCCTTTCTTATTTCTTCTCTCTTTCACCCTCCTTCATCTTCTTTCTTTCTGTTACCTCTTTCTATATTTATTCCAAAATATTTATTTTCTTTCCTATTCTCTCTTATTTTTCTTTTCTTTATGTCGAATATACTTGCCATAGTTTCTTTTTCACGCTATTTTATATATTTATTTTCACTCAAAATCAATATTTTTCTTTCTTTTTAACTCATTTCTGTAATTATGTTTGTTTTCCCCTTCGCCTTCTCATTTCAATTGGCCTTCTTATTCCTTCCTGTCTTATCAAACTTCCTTGAATATTCGTCTTTTGCATTCCAAGAAAACTCCTCGTCGAATATCAACTCCCCCATTCCTTACTATAAACGAAGGAAACAAACTCGATAACGCCCTATCCGGCATTTTCTTTTTTTTCTTTTTTATCTTTTCTCTTTTCTTTTTTGCTGTTCACACTTACTATACTCTTCTTTGCTTAATTTATTTCTTATTCTGTTTTTTCTTTTTCTTTTAATACTTCTGTCTCTCTCTTCATCGAATTGAAATGCCATTGAAATCATCCTTCTGCTTCTTAATATCATTTCTATCTTCTTTTTATAAGCGATCACGTGACAATATTTTTCCGACTACAATTGTTTCTACATTCGCTATATTCCTTTTTTCTTAATGTTCTTCATTTTCATTGTTTTTCTTTTTATGTTTTGCTTGTATTCCTACTTACTACTCTTGTTCTCTTATTTATTCATTTCTCCACCTTTCTTTCTTCATCGTCGTTCACTTCTTTCTTTAAATCTGGATTTTTTTATTTCTATTACGTTATACTTTATATTCAAGTCCAGAAACGCGTATTCTTCTTGAGATAGTGGTGCTACATATTCATGTTCATAACCATGAAGTAGCGGTTAACAAACTAATTTCACAGAATATTATTACTATTTGGAGTTCACTCCACATTTGGTGGCTCCAGACTTGTAGATTCGTGCCAGATTACAAGTTTAAATACCGTTAGGCAATTTACCGTGCAGAAGAAATTAGCAGATTACACTAGTTTTTTTTTTGTTTTTTGTTTTGTGACACTGAATTCGACCTTTGTGGTATCTTGAGGGAAGTTTAGTAAATATTAGTTGCGCTCAATAATCTTCTTAGAGCAAGTAGATATAATTGTGTGTCTAAAGTGTGTTCTTTACGTGTTTCATTTCATTTTCTCTGCTTCAATTTACGTCTCATTTTTCATCTTGCTCCTCTCTCTGTATATAGGAGAGACAGAAGGTTGCATATAAACATAAATATTTCGTTCATATCTGACCATCTCATCTTCTTTGTAAATGTAATAGTTAAAGAAATAGTCTAGCTAGTCATTATTACTGAACATCTTCATTGACTACCCAATGCATATGGTTTTTTTTACTAAAACCAAGCTAAACTCTGTAAGTAAACCGATTTTGATTTTTCTGTAAACGGAGCAAAAAAACAAATGAGTCATTTCGTCTAAGCCGTTGCAATTATCTCCCCTCTCGTTCACGAGCATGCGCATATTTACCATTTTAACATCTGGAATTAATTAAGTTTTTTATAAATGTTTTCAAGCCAGTAGTATTTGGTGGTTTCCATCTGATATTAAGTGATATCATATCTTTTCAATACTTCCGAACTCTCCTCATTACTGCAGCTGTCATTTCCAGTCTTTTGGCAAATGCCCTTCAGATAATCACCACCTTCACATTCCACGTCCATTTCACGTTTTTCTTTTTCTTTCAATTTCTCTTCTGCTATAATAGCGACATCCATTATATGACATATCTTCTTTGCTATGTTTACCATGAGTAATCTGATTTCCTCTGACAGACGGGATGGTCTGTTTGAAATTTAAGGTTCTTTAGAATTTTATTTTTCCGTGAGAACAGCTTCTGGTTTATGCTTATTATCATTTGATTTTATATCCTCTCCAACTCTTAGATTTTTCGGCCAGGTGATGACGATCATATCATAGCTCCTACGCACAACACTTTCCACGGCGTATGAGTTGTTTCAAGCAGTGCTGCCATCTGTGTACTCCCAGTGATATCAAGTATCCCCAAGGCGTCTGGCGTAACAGAAAGATTCCTGGAAATAGTCTCGAGTGCGCCAATCACAAAGAGAAGACGCGAGCTGCTGCTTTGAAAATTTCTCTGATTTGCACTGCTAATTTTTCGTACCTCTATCAGGATCTATTCATGAATGCGCTTGAGCACAAGTGTTATATCAGGGCGATTGCCCGCCATACGATTGTCACTCAAGATAGTCGTATCACACATGAGCCTCTTTTGGTCAGTCTCGACTACCGACGCTTACGAATAATCGAACCACTTATCTGCGCACTCGAGTATACATATCCTGCATAGTTCGCAGTGTATTTTGAGGGCTACTTTTCATGGTATCGTTTGTACTCCTTTTTGTGCCAACTTCGTGCAGACACTGATAATGCATTGCAATACATAAGGAAACTGAAGAGGGGTGATATGTACAGCCTGCAAAAGGGGTAACTCAGCTGTCTTCTTAATACCTACTCATGCGTTGTACATATCACCCCTTTAGTTTCTTTATCCAAGAATTCGTTCCTGCGCCACATCTATGATTCCGGATCTGCCACCTCCATAAGAGGTTTTTTCTTCTTTCCTCATTATAAATTATCTTCCCATAATCTAACAACATTTCTCTCTCAACAATAACCCGACCTTTTCCTCAAGCGCACTTTTTATCAGCCACTCCAGGTTATTCTTTAAGCACTCATGCAAACACTTACATTCTGGTGTTACACACTCTTCTACCCCTACCCCCCCTCTTCTGTCCTCTTTTCGGGATAGGTAAACCCTAGTCAAATTAATCCTCGGATGTAAGAACCTATTGTCATGGTCATTATCATCCTTGTCATTCGGTTCAAGTTTTCTAGAGCCTCTTCAATCCATTCCATACCTTACAACCTCGACTGCCTAAGGATTGAAGCCTGAAACCAAATTTCCACCATTCAGCTTGGATCAACAAAGCTTCTTTACACGCTTAACATGCCCCTCTCGTAGCTGTGATTTCATCCTCTCAGTGAGAGCCTTGTCCATCTGTAGAACTCCAAGGTATTTATAACAAGGGCTACCTACCTAATTCATATTATTATTATTATTACTGTTAATGAAAGTTTGTCCATTTGAATGCATTCACGATAGAATTCTATCGAAATGATTTAATAACGCCTAAAATAGGAACAAAATTAGAGAGCGACATATTAAACGACACGCCATTAGCATTAAGGAATGCAAGTCACTTGCTTGCTAGGCATAAATGAAACAACGCCTACTGATTTCTTATGATATTCTTGAACTGCAGTAATGCCTCACCACCCTAATATGCACATGTGTATCAATGTTTCATGATTGTTAAGCAAACGAAAGCCTATTCCGGATGTTGGAATTACTTGTCTCCTCATATTCGAAAGGGATTCTAACTTACTGAGTTTCTTGAAAATATGCAACCGATTCCCTATATTTGCCCCAAGCCAGATTCCCAAACCTTTGATGGATGACCATGATAGTAACAGCGAGTCTTTTGACAAAGCGGTCAGTTCTTTTGAAATTAATGTTGGCAAATTACCTCCGGAGTGAATTACCTGCTTTGAAATTTACATCAACTCCAAAAGAAAATGATCTTTACATATAATGTTCAACAATTTAAGAAAGAAATCAGTTAAACATTTTATTTTTATAGGTATAATTATTATATCAATATTTCGGAGTTTATTCGCATAATTCTCGGTAAAGTAGAACTGAATTAGTTCTTTTGTAAAGAGAATTTACATAAATATTTGAAATACAACACGACAAACTAAAAAGAATCAAAATCTTGAAAGACATTTCAAAAACCAAATGTATATTATATCAAAAACACATGTGGATGTGTGTGTGGGTGCATGCGTGGGTGTGGCATAGATAGCAGGATTGGTATTGTTGATACATATAAGAGGAGTCATTAATGCACCTGGGTTTATTTAGACAATTGAGCAAATCGTAAGATGTGTGTAGCTGTCAATAAAACCAACTGAACCAATTGTCATATAAACTACTATTTTCTGTTCGCCGACTTGTTCTGTAAAGCAAAAAATGAATTCACTCTTTTCTTAGATACGATATAACTGAAGACCTCGATAGAGTGGATTGTCTTGAATGTTAAGCATGAGTTCATTTATCCAAACAGACCTTGGAATAAATCTAATTTAAAAATGATCCGTATTTATTGAACAGTTGTTGACAAACAAAATGAAATGCTTGCGACAATAGCAAACTATCCATCATTTTACTGCAGGATGTAGATGCAAACTCTACAATAGTACGCACACAGCTCGCATTTTTCTTTAATAAGTTTTCTCGAATGTGCAGGCAGATGACATAAAATACTGTTTAAGATAAATGTAGCTTCTAAACAATTATGCGTATTACTAAAAATCTCTATCTATAAAAGGCAGGATGTGTGTGTGTGTGTGTGTGTGTGTGTGTGTGTGTGTGTGTGTGTGTGTAACGAATGCACGACCGCAATTTTCGACGGATTTGCACCAAAATTTACATGCACATGCTCCAAGTTAGTGGAAAGGCCAAAACCGACTTTGCATTTCCCAACTCCCATCGATAGTGGAAATAATAGATTTTTTCATGATTCTACGGCAGTTTTCATGTAGTTTTCAGCCATTTTCTACTGGCCAGAGTGAGAGCCTATAGCTGGCTGCCACGAATAGACAGGAAGATTCTATTGGCCAGCGTGAGAGCCAACATCTGTCTGACACGAATGTTAACTAGCATGCTAGCATACAAAAAAAATCGATAGCTGCATTCGTCACAAATGGGAAAAATTTAAACCTGCATCGCACTTTACTCCAATTGGCTCATTCGCTTGCTTAAACTCAACGTTGATTCTGATTCCGCAGAACTGGGTTGGGTGTGAAAAAGTATTTGGTGTTAACATTCTTTTTTTATTCGGTTTTTCCAGTTACGAGTCCTTTTTTAAAGCTGATCGTTTTGTGTGCATTTTGTTTAGTTCTTTTTTCGTAACAGATTTAATGTTTAGTATAGAGCTTAGAAAAAATTCGAAGTGTGAGATAGGCAAGAAGTAAGGCATGTAGCAACATCAGCACGGCAAAGGGCACTCCTTTAAAGGCAAGGAAGGGCAAAATATTTTAAGTCAAGTGATAGCGATTGCTGCATGAGTCGTACGATTTTTGAATCAAGCACGGACAACGCCGGTGCATGCTGCTAGTAACTTTTAAATTACACACACACACACACACACACACACACACACACACACACACATATATATATATATATATATATATATATATATATATATATATATATATATATATATATATATATGTATGTTTGTGTATATATATATATATACAGAGAAAGAGAGAGAGAATGTTCCAGAAAAACTAATAATATTTCGTAATCGAATAACTTGCCCAACTCAACTTAAAATTTAACAGCAAGTATAGAAACAACTCATAATTCCATGTTTCATATTTTTCCTTTAAAAGTATAAAATGCCATTTCGTGGAAAACAAAAAGGCATTTTGTGTGTTAGATTATGTCCTAACAAGATTGTGCAGCTAGCATTTGGGAGAGACTTCACTAAAAATGCATCATCTGTAATACTGTTACCCCAGACATATAGCAGAATGTTTGCAGGAGTTTGATTATCGCGCCGTGTCACAGGTTTTGCGCATATTGAAAACTTGTGAAAACGTTCATGAAATCCACATACATTTTAATTTCTCATTCAGATTTTGATGAATAAATCTTATTTTGCTCAGTGATAAGCCTGTTTAGTTTCATTTGCTTAGACTACGTAGTTACTCAGATATTTACATCTCAAACGATATTAAATTTTTAATCAACCTGTATTATTCGAAAAATTAGTAAAAAGTTCTTGGCTCTACTGAGAAGGAATTTTAAGATTTCAGATTTTGGAAAGTGGATCATATCGAGAAACTTTCAGTACTTCTTCTGGTGGAAGTTTTCGATTTTTCTTGGGACAAAAGATTTATCATACGATAAATCTTTTGTTCAGTCTAAATTCCACTCCTAAGGGCGGAAGTTAAAGATGTTAGTTACACATCAGGGACGCAAGAACTGCGAAAATTTCAACTTCCAATACAGTGTAATGAGAAATTCGGAGGTGCATATGAATAACGAAATATAGTTTTCAGAAACCTAGTAAGGAACTGAGAGATCGAAAAATAACGTTAGAAACGAAGAAATGAATGCTAGAGTGTGATGGAAATGCCTTCTCTTCTATATAGGAGTGAAAACTGGAAAATCTTAAGGCCGATAAAAATAAAGAAAAAAAATTAGCCTTTACGTTGTTAGACTCGATCAATTATTTCAGTAGATCTTCGAAAAATGAAAATAAGAAATGGAAAAATTAAAATTAAATACTTTTTCGGATTTAATAAGAGAAAATAGACTAAATACATACTGGTCAAAACTTAAAGACCATGTTCAAACGATGCTTTACTTTAGTCATTTGTGTTCAAGCATTAGTGCAGCCAATATCTTCCACTGTTAGTTCCTGAGCTATATTAGATAAAAGCATGGCAAAGGCAGACAGAGTTTGAACGTAGCCGCATTGTGGAGGTGCAAAAGCATGGTCTCTCTCAACGTGCAAGTCAAGTCAACAAATAAGGAAAAGTTTTCGGACTTAGTTATGAGGAAGAATAGAAAAAAGATGGTAAATATATTATTCAATAAAGTTTATGCCAACGATTTAAAACTAATTTATCTTTACTTGATAAACCGAACATTATTTTTGTCAACGAATACATGCAAAACCTGTAAAAATGTTTTCACTGATATGTGATATACACATGATATTAAGAGAAAAATAATTTTGGAATTAGAAATAACGTTTGATAGTTAACTTCTCTTGGTAGTGCAAAAGGCATTCGTTTTGCACTTGCTTTTCTTTTCCTTTTTTTTTTCGTTCTTTACTCTGTCCTTTTTTCGTTTATTTTTTTACCGTAAGGAAATTTATTTCTTTTTTAGCGAATAGTGTCAAATGTACGAGGAATGAAGGTCAAGTTCTCAGCTGATGTTACAGATGGTGCTAGCTGACAGTTAACACAAATTTCCTTCCTCAAGATGAACAAGTTTTATCCAAAATGGAAGACGATACTTTTTATTGTGATAAGCCATTATCCCAAAAAGTGGCACAAGCAAATATATTATTCCCTACTCAATCAAATAATTTTAAATTTGTATATAACCGAAATAGTAATTATCTTTTTTGTAGACTATCATTTCTTAGTTTTTCAGCTGTTTTTGAATGATATAATGTGTGACGTTCATAATTTAATGACATTTATGAGAGTTTGCTATTCAGCTTATTTTTAAAATCATTTGTTTGTTTGTTTTTCATTACATTATTTTTAATCAATATACTTTTCACTCTTTAAGTTAAATTGTGAGGATTTGAACGATATTTCTATACGATAAGCCGGCGCTTATTATAGAGAAATACATATGTGAGTGGTGGAAGCGGCTGACAGCCACAAGAAACACTCATCTCTTATTCTACTTTCATTACTTTTCTTTCTTTCTACGCGCCATTTTCTGACAGCCTACAACCTTTGCTACTATTACTGCAACTACAACTTTAAATTGCCCTCGAGTCTAAGATATTATGTGACCATATGCTATAAGATTTTCTTATATGACATAGTAAGCTCATGTCTACAACTCTCTTCTTATGCCACTTCGTTATTACAAATAAAGTTCCATTTAACTTCAACCACGAAAAATATCTCGACAGAAATTTTGTGATGAAAAATAAAGATACGTTTTTAAAAAAAATGAGAACGAGGAAAATATATGCTACTTATGATGATGTATTTATACAAATGGAGCTGTTTAAGTTTTCACACATTAAGTATTTTGTGCATGTGTCTATTATATGTGTATGTACATCACCTGTCCATTGTTGAAATATTTTTGTGTTTATTTACATGCATATGTGTTTGTCTTCATCTCAATATCTGTGTATTTTCAAACAGCTGTCCAGATTTATATGTTAGTTTGGGACAAGCAATGAGAGCGAAGAGACCAATTATTTCCTCGTTATAATGACTCCGCAAGTAGAGATCTCGTTCAGGTTAATAATCACTATCTGTAGTAAAAGACTTTGCACAAATCCTTTCCAGATTGTACCATTTATGTTGTATGATCATTACTATAAAATATGAGACTTTTTTTCATTAGAATCAACGTTCATCTAAGAGGATTTTATCGCCTTACATATATATATATATATATATATATATATATATATATATATATATGTGTGTGTGTGTGTGTGTGTGTGTGTGTGTGTGTGTGTGTGCGATCATATATCATCATTCGTTTGAAAAAAGGCACCCCGACCATACCTTGACTTAACCTCTTTTCTGAAGTAACTAATACGTTGATACAATACTTGTCAGTGAAAAATGAATACCCTACTGCCCCTTATTAAAATGATTAGCTTTCTCCATATCCATAGAAATTAATATTACGAATGCATATGCTTATAAAGATTATAAAGATTAGTTATTCCAAAATTCGCTTGTGGATGAAACAGAACTAGCTGCTTTAATTTAATTTAATTTCTATAAATGAAATTGAAGTTTTTAGCTTCTGTTTTTGAAACATGAAAACTCTTATGTAACGATGGAATCATATTTTTTTTAATAATTATAATAAATATATATATATATATATATATATATATATATATATATATATATATATGTTATGTTTCCTTTCGTCTTCTCAAACAGTGAAACTAACAACAAACGGCCTACAAGTCGACATAAATCGAACCTGTATTCCTTTCCCCATCTTGAAGCGTAAGCCTGTCACTAGCAACTAAATAGGCAATTTGAACCTAGCTCTATCAAAATGGTATTCCGTGGTCAAATTCATAGCGGCACAACTGAGGCTATAAGGACAGTTTTCCATGTTAAAAAAAGAAATACAAGTTCGATTTCTGACGGGAGGTAAAAAAATTTTCTTTAGTAGGACCTCTCGATCTAGGCCAGCAGTTTTTAATTTCACTGTTCAAGGAATGTAAAAAATAAGAATAGTTACTTATACACGTGTACCCAGATTTATGTCAGGTTAAAAAATCAATTTCCAAAATTACAATATATATATATATATATATATATATATATATATATATATATATATATATATATATATATATTATAACAAAAGTATGTTATGATATGACTACAAAAATAGCCAAATTGTTTCAACACTTCTGGTGTCTTGTCAAAAGATGGTGTTGATTGTAAAATAAAAAAACAACTTGTGTTCGGATACATATATACCAACCTTGTATTCGTATCTCTCTCTCTCTCTCTCTCTCTCTCTCTATATATATATATATATATATATATATATATATATATATATATATATATATATATATATATATATATATATATATATATATATATATATATATATGTTATAAGTTGTTACATACGAACAAACAAGTAATCTCTACAAAGATGCATATTTGTTTTGATCCCTAAACATAAGCATCTTATCCGATGGTGGACAAAGATGAGATGCTTATCTTTAGGCATCGAAACAAATATGCATCTTTGTAGTGATTACTTGTTTGTTCGTATGTAACAACTTATAATAAATAACCGTTGCTCTACTTTTGGCATTAAATCCTCTTTTAAATTAATGTTATGAACGTTTGAATTTACTTTCTTTTCGTTCTCATTACATCTGTATATATATATATATATATATACAGTGCTTTTCAATAAAAGTGACTCACCTGATTTTTTTGCTTAAAAATTTTTCGCCTATTGTTTTTGGAGTCAAACTAATTTTTAACCTTACTAATATAAAGACCCCTTCCCGACCATCTAGTAAAAAAGTTTACTCACCCTAAGTTTACTCACCCTATTGATAATTATAATTTTGGATATATATGAGATTTAGGGAAAAACTCTGTGCAAAAAAGTGACTCACTTATTTCCTGCAACTAATAATCAATAGAAACATAACCGAACAGCTTTAAATAAAGAATAATAGAAGTATAATTTATAATAGGTAATATAGTTCGAACTATTTAATAATCTGTGGGTCCTCCTTTATTTTGAATAACCTTTTCAACCCTTTTTGGCATTGACTTGATTAGTTTCTGGCAAATCTCATCTCCAACTTTGAATTCCATTCGGATATGAAATTCACAATCAAATCCTCTTTGTTGCTCAACTGCTTTCTCGAGAGCCTGTATTTATAATGCTCCATAAGTTTTCTATGGGGTTGTGGTCAGGAGATTGGGGCGGCCATGTCATAACACTCACCTGCTTCTCATCAAAGTATTTCGTCATCAATTTTAATGTGACAGGGAGCATTATCCTGCATAAAAATGAGCTTGGTGGGGTCGATTTGCACCCTTTCAGCAGAAGGGAGCAGACAAGACTCTAAAATTCTCTTGTACTGTTCGCTCCTGAGGGTCTTTTCAATAGGTTTTAATAAACCAGTTCCACGAAAAGAAAAGCATCCCCAGAACAATATATTGAACGGATGCTTGACAGTACTTACTGCTAAATTCAAAGAGCTTTCAAAGCTTCTTCGGATTTTAGATCGCTTATCCTTTGAATTTAGCTCAACTTTCGTTTCATTGGAGAAGAGAACATTTAGTAAAACAATCAGGTGAGTCACTTTTATCGAACAGCACTGTATATATATATATATATATATATATATATATATATATATATATATATATATATATATTACACGTGGTTGTTTCTTTAACTTCTACATAGTTTGGTGCAAAAAGGCATTTCGTGAAATAAATTATTACCATTTTCTACGTTCGTTTGGAAGCATTTACTTTTTTTTCGGAAGATTGTGTAACATGAATTGCCGAGAATGTGAAACATTGCGTGTTTATATCATATTCTATAGTAGAAGACGAATCTTTCACTAAATTCTAAACCTAACAACTTGTGGGCTATATTTAGCAGCCATTACTAACGAATTCCGTCGTCACTCTCTTATACGGCTTTGACCTTGCATCAAATTTAACTCAGTTTGACACGCACTTTCAAATGTTATTATAAAACAAAAAGATTCTGGCGCTTTTTCGTGCATACATCATCTCATTTATATCCGTGGGAGTTAATTTAGCAATAAATTTGATAGTAAAAGTCAGATTTTGCATTATTTTTTTAAGTCACAGAAATCCACTTCCAAAGTGAATCACGTTTCTCACGAATGGTTCATGCCTACCTTGTCAGCAGTGACGATTATGAACGCTTACAATCTGGGGGAAAACAGAATTGCTTCAGAATGTTGATATTCGATGCTTCAAATGAAGAAATTTGTGTGAATCTACAGCTGATTTTCATGAACCGAAATCTTTTTATTTGTTTATTTTAGTCAGTTTCTCAAAAAGCTAAAACAGGACTATGCTAAACAAGAATCTCAATTGTTCTGGCTGGGTTACTCGATTCACCATATGAGAGGATAAAAATCAAAATGTCTTGACCAGTAGATTCCACTCTCCGGTCGTACGAAGTGTAGTAATTGGCATTCAATAATCTTTGAGATTCTCCGATTGGAAACTTATTTCTGCAAAGTCAGTAGCAAAAAAAAAAAAAAGAAAGAAAGAAACATTGTTCATATAAAAATGTTGAAAAGAGGTAGGAGGGAACGAAGCGATCACGTCCATTTGAACAGGCAAGTGACAACTTGAACAAACAACTCATATATCTAATCATTACTAACAAAAAAACTGTTACCCTAAAATAAGGTCATGAAGTACAGTGGTTTCTGCTTTTTCTATAGTTTTACTAGTTTTTGTTTTTTATTAATTTTTTTACCTTTACATTATTTATTGATTTTATGCATGGAAAACTAAATAGGTGCAAAGGAAATTCAATTATTAAACATGAATTTGGCAATATTTGACCAAAAATTTGTTTTAGCAAGTTCCGACACACAATCTGAAAAACAAAATGACGATTGCTAGTGGTCCTGAAGAACATCAAGTGATTCTATGAAGATTAGAGAATGAATTTATTCGAGTCATATTCTCTAATGGCTTGATTATATTCAAGCGCACGTTCATCTCCAACCTGCTTAGGGATAGATTCGCGATCTCATGACTTGAACATTTTCTTACCAAGCAACAAAAACTCTTCGCGATTTGTTTATCAATGCATAACTAACAAGTACTTAACAGGAAGTTTACATTTCCAGATCAAATGTGTACTTGATGGAACAAACGTGCAAACAAAAAGACGAAACACTTGCAATACCAAGCAATTCAAGATGTGTCATTATTGAAAAGAGTAGATTGCAACTAAAATCACAGATGGGATTTTAAAACTGTGTCTAAATCCGAAAGATCTGTAAAATATAATGAGATATTATTCCTTAGTTTTAACAAGAATTAAATTTTACTGTCTTCATTGAATAAAGAAAATGCCAATGAGTCTCTTTCTATGATAAATTAGCACAAAATGATATTATTTACAATACATATTGATCTATTGATAGTGTTTCAAACAAAAAATAAAACTTAAAAACGATAAAACATTCCTACATTATCTATATTTTTTAAGAAATCAGAAAATATTAACATAATTAAGTATATTTGTCGGGGTAATTTTTCTTTAAACTTTAAGTTTATATGAGAGACAAGTTTTGTTTGATTTCTAAACCGATTTTGATGAATAGAATACTTATGAGTGGTAATTTTACATTCGCTTAATGTCATAGGGAACAGAAGACGATAATGTTGCACAAAATGTTTAATTAAGAAATGAATTACCTTGAAAATCGCCATTTTTAATCCTACTTTTATCTGGACGTGAACAGCTACTAGTGTCATCAGTGGCAAATAGATCAGGCGCCAAAAACAGACCCAAATTTGAATTATCACTTTTCATTCGTTTTGTATCCTGTATTGCTAGTAAATATTATTAACTTTAAAATAAAGGCCATGGATGAATGTATGCTTGTATTCAAGCGTTCTACAAGAAGAAAGGGAAAGAGAACCAAGCAAAAAGTTGGAAATCAGGAGCACTGGAATAGAATTTCTTTTAACGCCACTAAGTCGTTTCACGGTGAAACTGGTTGTTTTCTTCTTCTCTGTCGAGAGACGCAACGAGTTTCTTTCTGTCTGTCCCCATTCCTACGTAGTTACCCTGTCTGATAAAAAATCTGTCGTCGATTTCATTAATATATCTTTCAGTATTTGTATAAAAGTAACATTTAACAAATGTGTTAGTTGTTGACACGCATAAAACGAAACCAGTAGTTTAATTCCATGTATTTTCCAATACAAATCTTACTAACGCTTTTAATAAATGACTTCACCTGGTTGACATCTGGGAGACAGAGCGATATATAAACAGGGAAGTATATTTTTTAAAATCAACTTATTTCCTTGTATGGGAATTACATATCTACAATCGCGTTTTCGGAGTTGCTTTCATCTTTTGTAGCAACTTATAAATCAACAAATTACTTTTTTTCATTTGGAATTGTTGTTTTTTATTATTAATTTTGTTTATTATTCCAGAGGTTGATATGTAGTTAAGATAAATCAAGATTTCACTCTTTCTACATTTCATCCGCTGTTATGATTATAACTAGAATTAACATTATGGAAGCAGATGGAAATGTGAAAAGAGTGAAATACCAGTGGTGAATATTGATGAATTTTGATGAAAATTCATTTTTTTTACTTTTTAACGCAACTCTCGTCCCAACGAGACTAGAACTAGCGTTCTTTATCATTGAAAACTTATATGAAAGTAGCTTACTAATGAGGTTACGAAGCAATTATCAACACTAACAGACATCACTGAAATAAATCACATAATAATATTCATTCAATTTCCGATCACATCTACGCTGCTATGACGTTAGTTTCTGTTTTTATATAGTCATCGAGTTTTTTCAAGTGAAGCATTGTCAATTATCATTAATTTTTTTCATCGAGAATCGTTATTCTTCGACCATTAATTTGCAATTCAAATTGCCTGTTTAACGGTCGTAGAATAACGATCTAGTAAACACGGTAAAAAGTAAAAATAGAATGAACGAAATACGATTAAAATTAATAATGATGGACTTAACATTGATTATGTTGTAATTTTCTCGAAAACGCCTTTACCAATTCTGAAATAAAAATTGATTGCAATTATACAATGAGATGAGGAAAAAAGAAAACTAAAAGAAAGACTGAAAATTAAAAAAACAAGAGAAAAAGGCTGCTAAAAACAAAGGAAATTAGTTAACAAATGTTTAGAAGAATCTGAAGGCCTTGTTATTCTGGAAATATGCAGGACAAGTTATAGCATTATTTTGTCTGTGAATTTGTAAACAAATTTAAAAAAATGAACTTGAAATTAATTAAAAGTTTTTTGTGACAATGGAATTTAAGAAATATAATCACCTCTAAGCACAGATTTTTACATCTCTCTCTCTCTCTCTCTCTCTCTCTCTCTCTCTCTCAGTATATGTTTCAATGTATTCAAGATAAACGTACACTAGTTGGATTAGAGTAAAATCACAATTACTCAGATCTCTTATTAATATACTCTATGTACTCATCGGGCTTTAAAACAGGCCTTTATTTTCGCATACATACTACCATAGAAATGGTGAATACATTATTGCGGTAAATTATTCGACGCCTTTTACATATGTTGACACAATTCAGCAAATATTGTAGGTGGACTACAGTTCAGACGTCGTCCTGTCATGTCTTCATAGATAGTCAACGTTTGAAACGCCCGACGATTGAAGTAGTCCAATATCTTATATGGGCATGTTGAAGAACACGGTCATTATATGGGGGGTATTATCTTACCAGAAAAGTACATTGACTTCTTGTCGTATGAATGGCAGCAGAATGGGTTAGCAAATATTCTGGAAAGTACATGATGCTGTTCATTGTTCACTTCACAGTCACGAAATGTGAGCAAGAGCCGTAACTAATGATTCCATGGTCTCTGAAAAATGTCACTATGCCCCATATAAAAATAGCAATCGCTTGCATGAAGGCAGCAGCTTCTATCATTAGGAAACACTATAAAAAACCATTCGACCTCGCACGATGTTATGAGAGGAGGTCAGGGTATAGGCACCTCTACACATAGTCCTAATGCAAGTAACAAATTACCAACGGTATTTGTTGACATTTCTAAGATCACGTGTACTGATCGGTAGACGTCAATTAGTTTGCCAATGTCTTCGTAATGGATCAATGCTGACGAGCGCCTGTCTTCAATGGCCGTCACCCCTAATATTTCACATCCCACATATGCTGTACTTCTCCAGAATGATCACACATAAGTATACCCTGAATATTTATACTAACATTAGTTGATTAATACCAATTTTATTTGGGAAAATATTAACAGACATCGTGTAAATAGAATCATAACCATGAAAGATTTAATGTTGAGTAAATAAGTAAATGAGTCATATAAATGATAATTTTATCCATTATGATCCAAGATTATGATCCAAGATTATGATTCAAGATTATGATCCAAGATTATGATCCAAGATTATCATCTAGGTGCGTTTCGAGAGACTTTTAAGATTTTTGTAATCCGCAATATAAAGAAGACAAATAATCCCGAAAAACACGCTTTAAGCATTAACAGGTATTAACAGTATATATTATATTATAGTATATCATATTAACAGGTATAAAGCCTAAAACACTCATCAGGCAGCCGTAGCACATTTCTTAGTGCATTAGCTAGTTGATGACCAAAATTTAATTTGTCAGAAAGTCATCTTCATAAAGTACCCAGTATTAGTGTACTTCTAAGCGAATGTTTAACGTTTCCTTTTACATTTTTACCTTTTCATTTAGCTAATGCACAAGTAAAATTCAACTTTAGGCCTTAATATCTTGTAGATTGTGAAGATACCTTACACAGTTCTTTATTATTTCGGTTGCCTTTCTCGTCTGTCTTGTATCGCTGCGACCCGTAACGGTCGACGCGGGTGCTCATGTGTGTAACGGCACGTCGGCGACGACGACGCGCCGACCGATCGCGGCCTCTTCAGTCTCTTCAAGAATTCTCTCTCGACTACTCCTTTTTCAGCATAACTACGCGTTTATGTAGATAAACCTGGCTGTTCATAAATCGACCCTTGGTCCTAACACTATTATCAAGAGTGTTGCCTACAGCCCAAAACCATGCTAGTTTCAAAGTTCCTCATAGCTTTAGTAAGCTCTATTTCAAATTTTAACCGATAAAAATTATTCCGATCATTTTTCATTGTCTTTGTAATGACCCAATTCCAGATGGCCGAGATCAGATTTCCCATCCGTAAACAAAATTGCTCTGATCTAATTTCGCTAACTAGATTCACTCCAATTTCAATTAAAATATATGTGTGTGTATGTTTCCCAAACTCTCTCTTTTACACTTGTCAAAAGACTACTTTGACACTCTTTTAATATGGGAAATGTTATGAATGTTCCAAGATAGAAGCCGTTTGATGTGGAAATGGATTCCACTTTAATGTTGAATCTATGTCCAAAGATTTCGGTGTGAAATAACATTAGCAAAAACCGACAAGATCAAAGCAACTCTTTCGATGTTATTCAATAGAACGTAACCTTGCCCCTCTATTAAGGCTAAAATTCAATAAGTAAAGATGAATACATGTATTATTAAATCGAATTTAGCTGACATACAGAGAAATTACTTTTCATGAATTATGCAGTCTGTTTGCATTATAAAAACAACAAATACTGGTTCGTGTAAAAAGTATTTCTGTAGATATGCACTAACGATATAAATTTTGGCTTTGTGCAATTTTCTTTCACTGAATGCATATATTTAAATGCTTTAATTTTAAACTGTAAGTGAGACCAAAGAGAAGCTGAAAATATGTTCTCGTTGATTAGTAAATTTATAAATCCTTTTAAATAATATTAGAAGATAAGTTTTTTATATTCTATTCTCATCGTTTGTATAAAAAATAGAGCAAAGAATTAACAGAACTAACAAACAAGATGGTGAACTTTATTTGCTGCATTTGTTCAGTAATATCTCTACAAAAAGATAATCACTTTGAATGTGTTAAAGAGCTCCTCTGCTCATTTCCATCCTTCTTCAGAAAATTGGGAAATAAAACTGCTTTATTTTTAAATTTTCACAAAAGTCAATTATATTTGAGTGTATTCGTTGATAAGTTGGTGACGTTAAAGTTAAGAAGAATACTGAATGTGGTTGATATGAGAACAGCAATGACGTACAAAGAGAATAGGAGAATAAAGAAGAGCAAGAAATTTAAGAGAAAAACGAAAAATTGAGAACGGAGCTGAATAATTCGTAGAATGCAGAAGAAATGAGAAAGAAAAATGACACAAAGACATCAAGATGGAAGAAAAAGAATGGAAAGAAGAAAAGATGAATAAGGATATAGGATAGTGCATAAAATAATGAATGAAAGAAAACAAGAGGATGTATAAGAATAAAAGAGAAGATAAGAGTTAGCTCAAGAAATAAAAGTGAGGAAGGATGAATTTACCGGCGTTTCCCTTTTATAATAGAATACACTATCTAAAGGACAATCGCACCCATTCCAGTAGAAAACGGACGATAGAAAACTAACTTTTAACCGTCTCCCGCGAAAGGCATTAAAAATAAAGAATCGTCCAAAAACATAAAAATAAAAAATAGCCTATCGTTTTTCGTATCACAGGATTAAACAGATTTGTCTAAAAAAACATGACCAAAAATGTGCGTTGAATTTATTTCTATCTCGGATTTCTAGTAACTGACGCCATGTTATCTGAAGACACTTTAACAAGCCCTCGTTGAACTTTTAAAAACACGGAGAGTAGTTGATAAATTTAAACGCCTAAAAATCAGCACAAATCCCGACCATGCCCTGTAGGTTGTTTTTACCCACTAACCCCACCTCAAAAAACGAAAAGAAAATAAGAAAAGAGTTATTTTATTATCCAGTTCCGCGATCTTTCTTGATTTCCAGAAGTATATCAATATTTATATCAATATTAAGAACGGTACCTATCATAACGAAATGCTTAGCAAATTTATCTCGCAGACCTGTACGTTAGTGGGGCTCTACTAATAAGGCCATGTACCAGGATACAGTAAACTTAGTAAATATCTACATGTCTCTATTGAGAGTTCCTGGTAAGCCAATCTAGTAGACTAGAGTACCTAAATCAAACGAATATTCATGAAAGTAGGAAGAGAAATAGAGAAAGGTTTCAGAGATACAGGAAAGGATACAGAATCATTAGATGCGGTTCTACAGAAGAATGCTAAAGATATCATGGTCCGAGCATGTGAGCAACGATGAGGTCTTAGGTTACAAACAAGGAGAAGGGTACAAACAAAGACCATCAATTTTTTATTCAATCTTGAAAGCGAGTCTGTGAAACCTTGTTTGACAAGCTGAACAATAATCAGTTTTACAGAATGTGACGGAGAAATATCTTGAATGGATAGACACTTTAGATTAAATCTTCTTCACTGCCTATAATTTTATTGCCTAAAATAATAGGGATTTATTAATCATAGCATAAATGTGGCAGAAGGCAGAATGTCAGGAGCACTGAATGAGGATCGAACTCATTACTCAGTCATATTTGATCTAGCCAGACAAGCTCACCAACCATTATATCACGTCGAAGTGCCCCTCGACTTAATAAATGAAGGTTAAATGTGACACAAGACCGAAATTAAACAGCACCCATTGATGACCGAATTCACTACCCAGTTAAAACTGATTGAGAAAAAATAGCTTGCTAATCACTACAGCCCGTTGAAGTGTCACTGCCTACAATAATAACCACAAACACCACGCCGCCCTCATCGCTGTTGCGTTTGGTCATTCTAGTTTGATCTCTTTTAAGAGGGACCTAACCCCGAGCTCAGCTATCAGGTTCACATTCACCACTGCTGCTTGAAAATTAGTTTTCATCTACTTCTTCGCTCAACATTTTGTATCATAAAATCTTATAAATAAAATAAGCCATTGTGATAAAACTTAAGATTCGAATTCTGAAGAATAGAGCTCGAAGCAGAATCATAGCAGAAATAGGACACGAACAGTGCGAGTTTGTTAAAAACACTGGAACAAGGAATGTGATATTTACGCTCAGAATGATATCACAAAGAGTAATAGAAATGCAGAAGAGTTTGTACCTGTGTTTTATAAATTATGCAAACGCGTTTGATAAAGAACATCACAAAGTACTGTTGGAACTGCTAGATAATCTTGGCATATTTGGGGTAGATATTAGAAAAATCCAGAACCTATAACCGCTTGAATACGGATAGGGAATGAGTTCAGTAAATATATAAAAATAGAAAGGGATGTAAAACAATAATAAGTCATCGCATCGAACCTATTCAATCTATACAATGAGGTGATTCTAAGAGAATTAGAAGTCTTACCAAGATTTATTATCGGTGGCCACAATCTTAACAACATAAGATATGTAGACAGTATTGATAGCAAATATAGAAAGGAAAATACAAGAAATCTTTTTAAAAAGTAGCGAAGGAAAGCGATAAGTGAGGAATAAACATCAAATGCAAGAAGATAGAATACATAGTTGTCGGCAAAAGGAACAGACCAACATTCAAATTACAAATTAGAGATACCAAAATCAAACAAGTATAAAAATTTAAATATCTAGGAAGTGTTTTAACAGAGGAAGGAAAGCGCGGCACTGAAATCTGAAGGTGAATTGGCGTAGCGGAAGATGTCTTCCAAAAGCTATGCAAAATATTAACAAACAGAAATATTCCGTTAGAAACAAAGAAAATATTACTGAACTTTATATAGTCTTCCTATGTGAGAGTGAATACTGGAAATCTCACAGATGAAGAAGAGACTTGGCGCAACAGAAATGTGGTTCTACAGAAGGATTCTGCGGATATAACAAAATGAAAACAAAAAGAATACTAATACTCAAAATCATGAAGAGACAGTTGACATTTTTAAGACACATAATGGCTTGGAAAATTTGCTACACACAGAAAATATGGAAGATGGGACAGATGAAAAAAACGCATAACCTACTTGCAGAGTTTGAGTAAATTGATAGCAGGACAAGGTTTATGAGAGATAACAACATGGTAAAATTTATTAAGAGCTAAAAAGGACAGAAAATTGTGGAGAGTCATGATCGCCAATATCCTGAAAGGACACGGCACATAGAAGAAGAAATAATTATAAGGCTATTTTTAAAAAGAGCACTACAAGTTAAAATAATTCAAATCAACAATCGCGTAAATTTTTATAAATTATTATTAATAACTCACCAGCCTTTGGGTACAAAATTAAATGAATCTAAAAAACGTCAAATAATTGCACTCAAACGATTATTAGCAACTTTTTATCAAACCCGGAAGAATATGGAGCCAGGAAATGAACCGGAAGAAGCCAGAAATTAAGTGACAGGGATGTCAGAACGATCGACAAAGAAGCAATCAATGGCGTCACATCGTGTCCCAAGATCCAGAAAATTCTGGAATTGGGTGTTTTACGCTGGACCGTTTGGAGAGAACTTAACAAATTGTCTGAGTTCAGTTATGGTAAGCTTATGAACGCTCCATGTTTGACCGAGCACCATATGTCAGAGCGTTTCAATTGGGTCAAAGCTCATATGACTTGGGACAAGCAATGGGAATGTGTGGCATTTTCTCATGAAAAAATTATTTGGACGGTCCAGATGGGTTATCTTATTGGCATGACGTTTGAAAGCAGAAATTGGTCTTTTCCAAGCGTGTGCAAGGAGGAGGGAGTGTTATAATTTGGGCGGCATTCGGATTCAAAGGCAAAACTCCAATTGTTTTCATTAATTGTTTTCATTGACACAAGACTTGATGCTCTGGGTTATTAGAATTTGTTGTCTACTGTCTCTTGTCTTATGGAAAATGATGATTGCATCTAGCATGAAACAGACTGTCGCCTCTAAGTGTTGACTTCTATGTTCACTTTATATATATATATATATATATATATATATATATATATATATATATATATATATATATATATATATATATATATATATATTGGAAATACTTTTAAAACCTCCTTACTATTTCATTTACAATGCAACAATAAAAGCATAACAACAGAAATAATAATAATAACAATATTCAGATAAAAATAAAATATTAATATTACCTCCCAAAACTTTAACATCTACTATTAATAATATATCCAAACTTATTAATTACAACTGCATCTCAAACTATTAGGTAGGAAACAATTTCAATTTTGATCTAAAAAGTGTGACGGAGAAATGTTTATTAAGAGATAAGTTACTTAGACGAAAACCGAAGTGCAATTATTTATTCTTGACAAAAATTAGATTTTTCAAATATCTCCTTTCTTAAAATAAATTTTTCTTCCTCAAGCCAACATATTTATGCATGGCCATGCGTTTTAAATTGACCTTTAAAAGAAATTAATTAAACAAATAAAGAAAATAAAATAAAAATACATGAAAAATATCAATAAAATCACCTCACGTTCGTTTAGACCGAAAAATTAGCATCAAGCAGAGTTTGTCTTTCTTATAACTACTAATTGTATTAGATTATTTTAGTGCCTTCTCTAATTCAACATTTTAAAACTTAACATTATTTTATTTTTTCCACATTATTCCTCTCTATACAGGTTGCTAAATAAAGACTTCTACACTTGCCTTGATAAAGTTCCTCAAGGAACTAAACCCATTGGCATGACAGGTTTTCAGCTCGTCAATTGCCACTACCCGCCCAAAACACTTTAGTTGGAATATATATATATATATATATATATATATATATATATATATATATATATATGTGTGTGTGTGTGTGTGTGTGTGTGTGTGTGTGTGTGTGTGTGTGTGTGTGTAAAATAAGCGTGTAAATCAGTAAGGTTTCTACTGAATTTGGAATCCTACTTAATTTTTTCACAGTTCGATATGATTAAAATCCACTATTGAAACAACGGCATTGATAGGGAAATTATGTTGAAAAGTAAATATTCTTTTTGTAAATTAAATTCTTTTTCATAATGAGACTAAAGACATTTATTGATATACCTCTTAAAGAATTACTTAAGTGTGCGTTGGTGTGTGGGTGTTGCAGTAAGTGACAGAGCAAAATATGAATAAACCGATAGAGATCGATATATATAAGTAGCTAAAGATGGATCGATTGACAGAATACGAAAGAGATTTGAGTTAATTAAATTATATGCCTACATCTTTTTCACGCCAACCTCATGTGTTTCTCAGGTCGCTTCTCTAAATAACTGTGCGTGCGTACGCACGCGCGTATACGCGTGCTTCTCATTGCGTGAATCTGAGTGAATGTATGTGTGTGTGTGTGTGTGTGTGTGTGTGTGTGTGTGTTTGTGTGTTTGCGCATGTCTCTGTGTATATATGCATGCACGGCGTAGGTAGGAATGGATACACGCTTTTTAAATAACAGGATAATCCGTTCAGAGAATATAAATCCCCCCAAATGTCTTCACCGGACTCCGAGCAAATCCGGTTGATGAGAGAGCGTTATTAATTTGATAAATTGGTCTCCCGAGTTTTCAGCTTTTCTTTTTATCCCGCGTTTTTTTGTTTTTGTTTTTTTTTTTACTTTTCAAAGAGGAAGATAATAAAATGAAAGTTTAAAAAAAAAGAAGAAACGTACGGTAAAGAAAAAAGATTATTTTTGGTGACTTGAAAAGAATCCGACTCTAAATGAAGAATTCAACTTTTTCTGGGATTAAAAAAATGTATTGGAAATAATCAAAGATAATAAAATCTAAATAGCATTAGGAAGTTTGACGTTAAAAACCGTAGCCTGAAGCTTTATAAATCAGTCAGTCGCTTTAGTAGTTATTACTTTAA
This sequence comes from Acanthosepion esculentum, assembly GCA_964036315.1. Taxonomy (NCBI): domain Eukaryota; kingdom Metazoa; phylum Mollusca; class Cephalopoda; order Sepiida; family Sepiidae; genus Acanthosepion; species Acanthosepion esculentum. The sequence continues at coordinate 44,830,349 of OZ038501.1, forward strand.
GTTGTCCGCCCACCATCTGATTAAGTTGATGATGTATGAATGAGATTTGATTATGCAAATCATATTTCGTAATCATACTTGTGAAAAAAGATAAAATATTTTTGCAGGATTACTGATGTAACTGCAGAACAGTTTGGATTTCTTTCTTTTTCCTTATTTCCTTTTCAACCCACCTTTATACTTCATTCAAACCACCTGTATTCTTTCACAGTTTTTCCGTGTTAGTTTAGTTTTTCTTTATTACCTTTCTCATTCCCTTTATTTTTCATTTTTTGCTTTACTTCTTTCATTTCTTTTTTCCCCTTTTTTCACTCTAACCTCTTTATCTCTCATTCTTTCTACCTATATTTGTGCATTGACTTCTTTTTTTTCTTTCATTCAATTTTCCTTTTCTTTTTTCGTCCATTTCCTTTTGGAAATAAACACCATACTCAGTGGCGATTCTGGAACTCTGAAAGTGGAGGAGCCACTTGGGGGGCCAGGATATTTCTGCGGAGGAATGGGCAATTCAAGCAGCGTCTTTATTTTCATACTACACCACTATCGTATACACAACTTAGAAATGAGTTTTAATATAAGTATGTTACTTCACTAATTAAACAGAATAACTTTTCATTTATACTAGTGGAGTCCTAATCTATTCTTGCCATGTTTTCCACTCTCAAGCTGTTGGACCACAAAACAAAAAATCAATGCTAACGTCAATACTAGCAATTTGCCTGCTCTAATTTTTTTCCTCTACAAAACTTAGAAAAGTGGGGGGGGACCGAGGGGCCAGCCAAAATTCTGGGGGAGGCATTGGCCCCTTCTGGCCCCCACGTAGAATCTCCACTGACCATACTCAATCAGAAAATAAAATTGCGACCCGAAAAATTCATCACGTCTATTTCATTGATTTCAATATCTACTTTCACCATTTCGATCTGTGTTTCTCTCTTTACTTATTCGTTTATTCATGTCCCCAGGAAACAAAAAATACTATTAATACCATATGACTATTATGCAACATAACAAAACACTTTCTATTATTCGGTAGGTACTTTTCTAATTAAGATAAAATTTCATTAAAATAAAATAAAAGACAAAATGATAAGAAAGATAAAAAGAAAAAAGACAAAATGAAGAAAAAAAAGAGAGAAACGAAAAAGAGAAAAAACAAAAAATATTATCATCATCTTCATCATCCTAATCACTGCTATTCATACTTTCCAGTAATATTCCTTGGTTTCCCATGAAAGTAATTTGGGATCTGGTCTGTGGATCTTTCGTTAATAATAATATAGACAATCATGAGATAACGATAAAACAGCTGTTGCATCCGTTATAAGCAGCATTATATTAAACGAGGGAAAAGGAACATATATATATATATATATATATATATATATATATATATATATATATATATATATATATGACTCCCCGTACTTTTGATAGAATATTTTTGAGTTAGTAATTTTGATATAATAATTTCTGGTTTAAATAACTATTGAGAAGTTTATTGATAATAATTCTCTTCACCTTGAAAGTACCTAACGCCAACTGCCATGCTCCATCTTTACAAGAGTCAGAGCAAACCAAGAATTGTTACCATATTTAGTCTGGTGTTGCACAGTCCTCACTCTCCAGCCTTGTGGGTGGTGAAACATTTCCCACCTTGTAGCCACAGATAAAACATTGCTCTTTTGCAATTACTATGGCAAATGTTCAAAAGAAATACATTACTTATTTCCACGAATTCAGACATTTATTGCTAGGACCCGCCAGGCCACGTCCACTGCGTTAAATCATCCTCATTGACTTCGTATTCGGTAAGGAGGAAGTTTCACTCAGACGGATTCTTCTTTTGAACTGTCACTTTGTAAGACGGACTCCCAAGAGGCTTCCCGAACACTACAATATTAACTTCTTCAAAATTCAACAGATATCTATCCTACATATCCTCATAATATGCACCTCTTCCTCCCAGCAATTTCAACAATTTAATTCAGCAATCTTCTACCTTGGGCCTTGTATTAAGTGAACGATGTTACAAAAGAAGAAAGTGGCTGCAGTCATTGCACAATTTTCATCCTCAACCATGATCGGCCTTTGGGCGATTTCCAGAGGTGTTTTCAGGTAAGCAGGCTCTACTGATACAACTTCAATTTTCCTAGTCTCCAAATCTCACAATTTACTTTCACACCATTAAACTAAATTTGATGAATATATTTCTATCTATATTTCTATACACTATGCGAGATATTATTGCAGATTCATGTACACACACACACACAATATATATATATATATATATATATATATATATATATATATCCTTCACTGACGATCCGCTTAGGTGAAACCTTGGTAGATTCGTCTGGCTCTCTAGGTTTAACTAGTTCTGCTCTACTTACTGTATTGAGAACTTTATTTAGTTAGTTGCGTACTCGTATCGGGTTTTTTTTTCTTTGGGCTTTGGACCTGCATGCTGAACGATTGTTTTCGACAGGCGTTCATGTTCTCGGCTCTTTCTTTTTTCTACCTTTTTTTCCTTCGATATAGACTCAATTTCTTGCAAATCAAGAAACCGAAGGTTTTCCGAAACGAGTGTAGTTACTTATACTTATAAGATTGCTACTACTACTAATATTTTATATATATATATATATATATATATATATATATATATATATATATATATATATATATATATATATATATATATATATATATACGGACACGTCTATAACATGTTATTGTTATATATTTAGATAAATAGTTTATGAAATTAAGGAAATTTAATAAATTTTTAAAATTAAATTGGAAGTGTATGTGTGTGTGCATGTTTCTTTTTAGCTTAGTTCTCATTATCCACACAAATAGGGGTTGTTTTTTTATGAAAATAGATTTAGACATTGTTCAAAGGGTTTCATTTTTTCACTTCATCTAACATTGGTGTTATAAAAGCTTATATCATTCAAAATAACACGCAGAGCCATCATGCTTCTACTAATGTTAGATACTTGTTGACAACATAAATTGCAAATAAGAAGAAAAAAACAGACGACAAATACCTGAAGTTATAATTTTAAAAATCCAACCTAAATTAAATATCTTTCAGACGAGGAACTGGTATATTAAAAATATAGGCGCAGTCTGCATAATAATGCAGATGTCTTTACATATGAGGTCATTAATTCATTTGATATATGATTTTAATGTATAACGCTCTAAACATTAAACACCCTGATAGGAAAATAAGTTTTCTGGAATTTTAAAACCATAAATTTATGTTCCTGAAAACATTCGAATTTAAGCGTACGGACAAGCATTATAATTTTTTCACACACACTGTAACCAAGCGTGTGTTACCTTCTGCAAAAACACAATTAAAATCACAAAAATATTTTCGAAACAAACCTTTTAAGAACCTCGTCATTATTTTGTTCTGAAAGTAGTTTAAAAAGCCTCTTTAAAAATTTCTTCGTAGCGGCACAAATATAACGAAATTCCGCTAATGAAACTGATTGTCTTATTTACGTCCGATTTCAATTTAAAACATCTAAATTTGGGAATTAATTGAATTTGTGCTTTTAAGTTTAGGTAAACTTTATAAAACAGGAGAATTTCGTTAGAAACAAATAAAAGTATATTAAATTCTATGGCAGTGAATGCTACACAATCTTCACATAAGTGAAAACAATAGGGAACAGAAATGTTGCTCTGCAGAAGCACGCTGAGAATCTCATGAAATGAACTTGTAAGTAACGAGGAACTTTTAAGGAAAATGAAAACAAATGAGAAGCTTATACTTAGAACCAGAGAGACTCAGTTGAAATGGTTCGGATGCATTAAGAAGCAAAAGAGGGCTGAGAGAATCTAAGAATTCGAAGACAGGAGAGACAGAAGAAAGCGGTGAATAACCCGACCTAACGTGTAAATATAAAGCAGAACAGGGATTGGAGGGATATAAGAAAAAGACAAACCTTATTGAGAGCTAGAAAATCTAGGAAGTTGTGGCCAGCCATGAACGCCCACATTCTGAAGGAACTTGAACTTCACAGAAGTGAAATCAGCGAGGCCAGTTCAAGTTCCGACCTATTCAGTTGCATTCACTTTCGCACTAATGTCCTTGGAAACGACGGGAATCTATGTGCTCTCTCCCCAAGTATGGGATAAATAGCAGGCTTTCTCATTTTGGGTGGTATCCAGTCACAAGGAACAATTCAAAACAGTAAAGTAGAGAACGGAAAAACACTCCACTATCTTTCCCAAGAAGTCAAAACAATTCATAGATAATAAAGAAAAGGAATCAATGGAGAGTCATGATTGCCTATTTTCTGGAAGGACATGGCATTTAGAAACAAACTCTATCAGGAAATATACGGAAACACATTTAGTAAAATGTTCGTCAGTCTACGTGGTGATCTCGCAAGTAAGTTTGCACCCCAATGAACATCACATTGTACAAAGATAGCATTTCTAAAAATAAGATTTTTTTTTGCTCTGGAACAGAAATACAGTATAAGATCTAATTCATTCCATCAATAGTATCTATCAATAAATATTAACTGAATTTAAATTAGTCTGAACCAGAAACACAACAGCGGGTTACACAGATCAAATTCACTCCATCAGTAATGGTCAGCGACACTATCCATAATACTTATATTAAAATTTTAAAAAAGAAATTTTATTTTTTGTTACCTCAAGGTGACCCTTCTTTTACAGCAAACGCTACAGAAAAGTCTACCGTACAGTAATTTTAAAGCTTACCTTTCCACTTTTAGAATTATGTCTCCACTGTACCTCCCAGTAGTTTGACTTTTTCCAATTTAAGCTAAATGAAGATTAACCGAAAAATATTGAATAATTGTAGGAACTAAACAATTATTTCAAGAAGTTAGAGTTTGTTTGTTTTTTATGCTTCCCCGATCTCTATAATCTTGGTCTGTTCAAGTTTAGGGTCAGCCACATATCCTCATAAACTGTGCCTCTTACTCTGTAACCGTCTACCTCGATTGACTGTAGGGCCTTTTACATAGTGAACATTATAAAAATAAATATAAACATTACTTAGATGAGCAGGCATGTAAAGATGAACAGGCACATACAACTAATTTTGGTTTTTATTTATTGTTTAAGTATTAAAAATTAGGTGCTATTTGACTCGTCCAAAATTTTTCACTAAATCATCGATTCTGAGTGAAATCGTGTTGCATTTATCTCGACTGGATGCTTCATATGTAAATTTGATATCTAATCATATACAGACATTTTCATCTAAAATTATACATGACTCAAATCATTGAGTACAGAATAATAATGAGTGACCTTATAAAGCGATCTATTCGAACCAGTATCCTAATCTTAATTATGATCACAACGTTTCGACCGTTGTGTTTTCCAGCCTTCTTCAGATACTTGTCGCATATCATAATTTCAAATCAGCCTATAAGAATAATAATAAAATTTTGCATCTCAAAAATTCAAACAGAAGTGATGATCAATATTTAATGATAGATGTATGTCTGTCGCATATCATTTGGGAGTTGAATGCTTTTACTGAATAAAAAAGACACTTATCAATATAACCACCTTCTTAAATGTATTGTAGACATTTACAAAACATTGCTCAAGGTGACACAGGACTGCACTAGTATACACTGTTGTTTTCGCCTAGATTTACCCGTGTTCTGTATAGTAACATCGATTGTTCGAATTTGTTTAATATAAGCAAATTCAATATTCGGACCACGAATATTTCTGTGGCCTGAACCCCCATAACATACTACACTTCACATCTTCCACAACAGTTTCTGATTTGTACTGAAGTGATTTCTTTTTTAATGATTATTGATTTGCTTTTAGGCGTACTATGCTTTCACGTTTAGAGGTTATCTACACAACCTATTTATATATCTCATTGGATGATTGAAGATACGAACAAGAAGATTTAGAAATGTATAATCAAAATGGGTTCCAAAACGGATGCTGCCATTTTAAAAATGGTTTATGGAGCTTGGCTGTATATTTTCATTTTGCTTGTAATTTGATGTCTTTCTTTCATTTGTCTTTGTTGGAATCATTTGTACGTAGCCGCGCCATTTTTACGACTAAAATTATCGCCTATAAATTTAATTGGTTTCAACACTATTTGCAATGCCACACACGCAGGCACAGATTAATTTCTGCAAACAATGAATATATCTTTCCGCTTGGCCTCATTGCCTTTACATACATCATAAAAATAACTAAGTGCGTAAAGTATATGTATACTAGTCTAATAAACAACTGGGAATGAGTTCGATTCTCAGTGAGTCCCCCACTGTTAGGCTTGTGTAGCAATGTAAGACCAGTATAGCGATTCTCTTCATGAATAAAAGAATGTGAAAAGTGGGTAGAGAAGTATGAAGATATAATGAAGAAAATAAAAGTAGTAGAATAATGTCATGTCGCAATATACTGTGTAAGAAAGATAAAGGATAGAAGAGTTCAAGAGGAGCAAGAAGCAAAGGAAATGAATGAAAGATTTTTGAAAGAAAAAAGCTGTAAAGGTCAGAGGACAGAAAACGAAGATACGTTTGAATGTTGAAAATCAGTGTCTTGAACACAGCCACACCGGTTATTCATGTAATTCCAAGATACTTAAGATCAGTGAGATGTAGTAAGAATAAATCTGCCTTTTAGCAAAATTACATACGTCTCAAAAGAAATATAAGGAAATAAGACGGCACCTAGTTTTGCATTGAGCCGTAGTCTTTCTAACAAAGAAAAAATAATTATTCTGTCATTCAAATCAGAAACGAGGATGTGGCTTGTGTGGTGCTTACGTTCAGTTGGAATGAATACCCATTGACAATGGACGGACGAGAGTAAAATCACCAATCATCAAAATGTATTGGGCGATCAGGAAGTGAGCGGAGGATTTCTCGTTAAGTACGATTCAATAGAAGTGCTACTGTGACAAAAAATTATTCAAATTAAGGAATGCATCGCATTACATAGTACATGGATTCTTGTGGCCTAAGATGTATTACTGGTGGCCAATCAAAGCATCTATGCTATCCTATGTCCATCAACAAAATCCTCTTCAACTGGTACGCAAACATCGGAACTAGACATGATGTCAGTGACTCGATGAGTATTATTTTATCCTGAATAAGGTGGTCAACTGGCTAAGTGTGGGTCATTATCCTGCAGAAGAGACAGTACCAAGATACATGTGGAAAAAACATTGGCGTATATGATGTCAGAGTTTAAGACACGATCTGATTGGAAATACTGAGTGTTATCATTCAAACAGAAAGCATTTTGTTTCCTACCACAGACCTCGACACCACTGAAGACCAGGTATGTCTATTCGTGCTAATATCGTCTACTATGACAGTCGCATCTTTCAGTTGGACTGCGTTGAACCATGTTCGCTCTGCAGAAACTCCACTGCGAAATTCCGGCTCAGATCCCAAAGGAAACCGTCAGACGTTTTGCAGAGTTGACGCGTCACAGGGTAAAGAACTGTTATGAGATAAACTAATCATTATGTTTTCGGTTATTTATGTACAAGCAAAAATGGCGAAAAAAAGTTTTATTAGTTTCAGCTTTTTAAAAGGGCAAATTTGACGCAAGATCATTTTTGTGTTATGGGTATTTCTAGAAATTGCACCCTTCAACTGAACCTTTGCAGCAGGCGTTAGAGCGAAACTTGACCTGACATATTTTGGGGCAATGGAGAGATAATGCCTGCGATATGATGCCTAGATTAAATTATTATGATGTTAGTATTTTTATACACTTTGTGATAAAAGCATACGCCAAGTACAAAATTTAAATCTCCAATAGCCAAATATTTAAATGTATTAAATATTATCCCGATATTACAATGTGCGTACGTGTGTGTATGTAAGTATGCTTTCAAATACATTCGTGGATGCATCAATAAATCCGCAGTTTGACATGTAGCTGGATTCGGATCAATGTGATTAATGTTCACTACTGAAGACTAACAAGACGCTGAAGCATTTATGTAATATAAACTCATTTTCAATAAACGCTCTGAACTTATTAGTATGCCTATGTAAAAATTCAAGGCTAACAACCAAAAATGGTAATGTAATTTTTTTTTCAGAACTGCCTAGCATGGTCAGTTATGGCTTTAAGCAGTCACTTGAGTAACAAACAAAGATCTTTTATAATGGTTTTAAATGTCCCCTTTGTCTAAGAAATGGGCAAAGAGACTTCAAATAAATATAGCACTAGGAACAATGAAATAGTTGTTAAAACAAACCAGCTTTTCATATAAAATCTATATAACCACTTCTAGCTGATGACTTCTCAAATTATAAAGAATGAACTACGATCATTCGTCCGTTCGATTTACCGTAGTAGTTTTATTTTAAAAATGTCCTAAAATTATGCTGTATGTTATACGTCGGTTTCTGAGCGAAGTTATCGAATGAGACGAGAGTGAAAAGTAATTTAAAAAATTCTTGAGTAAAACCTGCGTCATGTAAATAGGATAGTAGAAGACAGTTTATCATTGCAGGCATGCAATTTGAAAAACTTAGTTGTTGTCCGCTAAACCTGAATAACTAATTTTTTATCTATGCTAGTTTGTTACAAATAATTTTATTGTTTTATGTTTCTATTCCCCGTTCAAGTTTGTACTGGAGCGTAATCTAGTCACATTTCTTCTTAATTGTTTCCTTGTATTCATAACTTGAATGGACAACTGGCATGAAGTGTTTTACGGAAAACAATTTTACTCGCTGGGTAAATGTCAGATGATTGTCTTTAACTGACATCCGGCGTATGTGCTTGCTTGTATGGCTTTTGTTATAGTCACCAACAAATGTTTTAGGCATACCGTGTAAAGCACATTAAAACATTATGCAACTTAAAAATTGTGATTCTAAATTTAATCCAAAATTTAAAAAGAAATAAACGATGAATCAAGCAATAAATGAATCTATTTTTTATATATAAGAATACATAAGTGGAGTGAACTAATTTGAATGGCATCGAATGCAGTGGGGGTGTAATTCGAACGGATTGGAATGTATTTCAGCGGCGTCTAAGGAAATGTATTTCAACGCATCTGAATGCAATGGAATTATTTGAACGATTTCGGTTGTAATTGAATCATTTGAACGGATTGGAATGCAATGGAATCATTTGAGCAGCTTTGAATACAACAGTCTGAAGGGAAATGCAATGAATTTGAACAGCTTGAAATGCAACAGGAATGAACCGCTTGGAATAAAATGGAGGATTTGAACAGCGTCGAATGCATTGGGATAATTTAAATGATTTCGAATGCACTAACATAATTTGAACGGCTGCGATATATAATGGCAAAATATACCGGGCTTCGAATGCAATGACAAAATCTGAACGGCTTCGAATACAATGGCGGAATTTGAACACTAAAATGGGATAATTTGAACGGCCTAGAATAATGTGTTATAATTTGAAAGGTGTCGAATGGAATGCTTTGAAAGGAAACGCAATGGATTCCAACGTAATGGAATACTGTAATTTCACCAGCATGAAATGCAGCGGATTTTAACCGCGTCGAAAGCATTGCATTTTAATGCATTCGAATGCAACAAGATCCTTTGAACGGGAATGCAATGGATTTTAACTGCAAGTGGAATGAATCACTTGCCATAAAATTAACTTGAACGGCGTCGAATGCAATGGGATAGTTTGAACAGCTTCGACTGCACTAGTTTGAAATGGAATACAATAGATTTGAACAGCTTGGAATGTAATGATTTGGGACAGCGTTTAGTTGTTTTTAATTGTAATTAACAGCTTTGAAATAATTTGAACGTCTTCGAATGCAATTATCTTGAACTGCATGGGATGCAATTGATTTGAACTACCCGGAATGCAATTGATTTGAACGACGTGAAACGCAGTAGAGTTCAATGGATTTGAACCACGTTGGATAATTTCAACGAATGGAATGGGATTATCTGAACGGCTTCTAATGCTTCGAGACCTTGGTTTCCCTTTGGTTTCGCTATCCAAGTATCTAAAGCCGCCACCTTCTAATTCACAATTTTGTTACATATTTAATTTTGAGGTACATTTGAGTGGTGACCAAATTTTCTTCTCTTCATGTTGGATAATTTCAAATAAGGCTTGACGCGACACGCCGACCGCCAATCCAATCTAGTTCCAGTAAGGACCAAAGTGGTGTGATATGAATCAGAAGTATCCAAAAACGACTAATTAAGCCCTCAACCACCAGTATCCTGTCCAATGACATTAACGGGTCTCGAACTACGACAAACAGTTGGCCTCTTTGGGGTGGTATGATTCTGCAGAGATGTAATCGGTGTATTCTGTAGCCCCTCCTGGCTGGGCGAGAATGGAATGAAATAATATGAACGGCCTCGACTGCAAGAATATAATTTCAACGCCTTCGAATGCAATGGGATAATTTGTACAGCTTCGAATGCCATTTGATAATATGAACAGCTTCGAATGATAATTCGATTGGCTTGGAAAAACATACGGTAATTCGAACGGCATACAATTCAATTGATTTGATAGGCGCCGAACGAAATCGATTTCAACGGCGGCGAAAGCACTGGATTTGAACACCCTCAAATGCAATGACTTTTAATTGCTTCGAATCCAAAGAAAGATTTTGTAATGGTTTGAATGCAATGAAATAATTTGAACGGTTTCGAATCCAATCGTATGACAAAGATTGAAATTGATTTAAACCGCGTCGAACACAATGAGTTAATTTGAACACCTTCAAATGCAATGCATTTTAATGGCTTCAAATTCAATGAAAACTTTTTATTAATTCTAATTCAATGACAATTTGAACGGCTATGAATGCACTGAAATAACTTCAACGGCTTTGAATGATATGGGATAATTTGAATGTCTTTGAGTGATATGGGACAATTTGAACGGATTCGAATACAATGGCGTGACAGTGATTGGAATGGATTTGTACGGCTTGGGATGGCATGGGATAATTTGAAAGGCGTCGAATGAATTTAAATAATTGTAACGGCTTCGAATAACATGGATGATTTGAAGGGCGTCTAGTTCAATCGATTTCAACTGTTTCGAAAGCAATAGAATAATTTGAATAACAGCAAATGCAATGAAATTTAATCGTTTCGAATGCAATAAAACTTTTGAAATAATTCGAATGCTATGAAATAATTTGAACGGCTTCGAATGAAATGGGATCGACTGAGAGACGTCGGATGTTATGGGATGAATAGAAAAGCATCGAATGCAAAATGATAATTTGCAAGGCGTCGAATGCAATCGGATAATTTGAACTGCTTTGTAAGATATGGGATAATCTGAATGGTTTCGGAAGACATATGGTAATTTGAACGGCATCCAATTCAATCGATTTGACAAGCGTTGAACGCAATCGATTTCAGCGGCGACGAAAGTACTGGATTTGAACACCATCAAATAAAATGACTTTTAATTGCTTCGAATGTAAAGTAAGATTTGCTAATGATTTGAATGCAATAAAATAATTTGTACGGCTTCGAATGCAATTGAATAATTTGAACGGATCGAATGCAGCAGAATAATTTGAACGGCTTCGAATCCACTGGTGCGCCAAGGGCTGAAATGGATTTGAACCGTGTCGAATGCGATGGGATAATTTGAACCACTTCAAAATGCAATGAAAGATTTTGAAATGATTCGCAAGCGTTGACAGAGATAATTTGAACGCCTTCGAATGCAGTGGGAGATTTGAACGGGATCGAAACAAATGGTTTTGAACGGCTTCTAATGTAGTGGGATAATATGAAAGGTATCGAATGCAATTTGAAAATTTGAACAGCCTCGAATGGTATGGAATAATATGAAAATCTTCGAATGATATTGCATAATTTGAATAAATGCAATGGAATCATTTGAATGACTTCAAGTACAATGAAAAAATTTGAGCAGCGTTGAATGCAATGAAGAGTCGAACGCAATCGATCTAAACCCCGTCGAATGCAATAAATTTGAACCACGTCGAATGCAATGGATTTGAACCACAACTTGGAGCGCAACATATTTGAACGTATTGGATTGCAATGCATTTAAACGCCTTGAAAAGCATCGGATGTGGATAACTAAGAATGCAATACATTTGAATAGGGTGTAATGCAATGAAATATGTAAAAGAAACACCTTGGTATGCAATGAATTCGTATGGTTTGGAATGTAATAAATTCGAACCGCTTGAGATGCTATTGAATTGAACGGTATTGAAAGCAATTGTTTTGAGCGGCGTTGAATGCAATGCAATGGATAACAAAGGCTTGGAATGGGAAATTCTGAAAATCTTGGAATGCAATGAAATCAGTTCATCATAGTGGAAGCCAATGGATTTGAACGGCATGGAATGGAATAATTTTAATGACTTGAAATGTTATCAATTCAACGGCTTCGAATGCAATGGATTTGAACGACTTCGAAGGCACTCGATTTGAACATCTTCGAATGTAATCAATTGCAAAGGCTTCTAATGAAGTGAAATAGATTTGAACGGCTTCGCATGCAATTCAACAGCGTCGAAAGAAATTAATTTCAACTGCGTTGAATGCAATAGTTTAAATCTTAATCGAATGAAAATCTTGGAATGCAATTGGTTTGTACGGCTTGCGGATCAGTGGATTTGAATGTTTTGAAGTGCAGTATGATTTGAGTGGGTAGGGATGCAATGGATTTGAACGACTTAGAAAGCAGCAGATTTGAATAGATAGGAATGCAAATGTATTGCATTCCTAGCTATTAAAACCTGATCCAACGGATCTGAACGGATTGGAATGCAATGGATCTGAACGGATTGGAATGCAACGGATCTGAATGCATTTGAATGCAACGGATTTGAACGCATTTGAATGCAACGGATCTGGAAGCATTGGAACGCAACGGATTGGAATGCAACGGATTATATTTGTATGGCTTAGAATAAAACGGTTTTGAAAAGATTGAAAGACAATAATTTTGAACTTATTGTAATACAATAGTTTTGAACATCTTGTAATTCTACCTAATACATTTGAATAGAATTGAATCGATTTAAGCAGAGTGACTTGCAATAGGATAGATTTAAGAAAATTAGGGTGAATTGGAATAAATTTGGGAAGCTTGGTATGGAATGGAATTTAACAGATTGCAATCCAATGGTGTAGATTTGTGCAGCGTGTAATGCAGTGGAATAGATTTGAACAGCTTGAAATGTAACAGATTTGAACAGATTACAATTTTAAGATATTCGCAACGAGCCGAATTCTAAACGAGTCAAAATTCTGTAGTTGATCGCCTGCTTGTCTGCTCACATTTTCTTCAATTTTTAACCACGCATGTAAATTAACGATAATTTTAAAGAGCAAGAATTATGAATTCAAATAACTTGGCATGCAAAAGATTAAAACGACTTGGCATGCAATCGATTCAAACCAATTTCGAATGCAATGGATTTTAATGAATTCGTAGTCAATAGAATTCAATGGTTTGGAATGCCATGGATTTGAACAGGTTTTAACATCATTAAATGCAGCGAATTTTCAGGCAACGCGTTATATTTTTATGGAATGTAATGGGATAGATGTGTATGGCTTGTAATACAATTGGTTTGAACAGCTTACAATGCAATCGAATAGATGCGAACAGACAGGAATTAATTTTAGCAGTGTGGATTGGAAAAGAATAAATTCGATGAGTTTGATATTGAATGGCAAAGATATGTACAGCTTGCAATGCAATGGAGTAGATTAGAACAACTTCAAATGCAATGGAAAGGATTAGAACGACTTAGAAATGAAACAGATTAGAACAATTTAAAATGCAATGGAAAGGATTAGAACGACTTAGAAATGAAACAGATTAGAACAATTTAAAATGCAATGGAACAATTTAAAACAACTTGAAATGGAATATAACAGATTAGAACAACTTGGAATGCAATAGAGCAGATTAGAACGATTTGGAATGCAAGGCGGCAGATTAGGACAATATGCAATGCAATAGGAGAGATTAGAACGATTTGGAATGCAAGGGGGCAGATTAGGACAATATGCAATGCAATAGGAGAGATTAGAACGATTTGGAATGCAAGGGGGTAGATTAGGACAATATGCAATGCAATAGGAGAGATTAGAACGATTTGGAATGCAAGGCGGCAGATTAGGACAATATGCAATGCAATAGGAGAGATTAGAACGATTTGGAATGCAAGGCGGCAGATTAGGACAATATGCAATGCAATAGGAGAGATTAGAACGATTTGGAATGCAAGGGGGCAGATTAGGACAATATGCAATGCAATAGGAGAGATTAGAACGATTTGGAATGCAAGGGGGTAGATTAGGACAATATGCAATGCAATAGGAGAGATTAGAACGATTTGGAATGCAAGGCGGCAGATTAGGACAATATGCAATGCAATAGGAGAGATTAGAACGATTTGGAATGCAAGGCGGCAGATTAGGACAATATGCAATGCAATAGGAGAGATTAGAACGATTTGGAATGCAAGGGCGCAGATTAGGACAATATGCAATGCAATAGGAGAGATTAGAACGATTTGGAATGCAGGGGGGCAGATTAGGACAATATGCAATGCAATAGGAGAGATTAGAACGATTTGGAATGCAAGGCGGCAGATTAGGACAATATGCAATGCAATAGGAGAGATTAGAACGATTTGGAATGCAAGGTGGTAGATTAGGACAATATGCAATGCAATAGGAGAGATTAGAACGATTTGGAATGCAAGGCGGCAGATTAGGACAATATGCAATGCAATAGGAGAGATTAGAACGATTTGGAATGCAAGGCGGCAGATTAGGACAATATGCAATGCAATAGGAGAGATTAGAACGATTTGGAATGCAAGGGGGCAGATTAGGACAATATGCAATGCAATAGGCGAGATTAGAACGATTTGGAATGCAAGGCGGCAGATTAGGACAATATGCAATGCAATAGGAGAGATTAGAACGATTTGGAATGCAAGGGGGCAGATTAGGACAATATGCAATGCAATAGGAGAGATTAGAACGATTTGGAATGCAAGGGGGCAGATTAGGACAATATGAAATGCAATAGGAGAGATTAGAACGATTTGGAATGCAAGGGGGCAGTTTAGGACAATATGCAATGCAATAGGAGAGATTAGAACGATTTGGAATGCAAGGGGGCAGATTAGGACAATATGCAATGCAATAGGAGAGATTATAACAACTTTGATAAGAAATGCAGCAGATTAGAACAACATGGAATGCAATAGAACAGATTATAACAATATGGAATATATATGTGCAGGTTGGAATGTAATGGAATAGATTTGTTCAGCATGGAATATAGCCAAATAGATTTATGAAGCGTCGATTGCAATGTGATAGATTTGTACAGTTTGGAACGCAATGGAATAGACTTAAGGAGAATGGAATGAAAGGGAATAGACTCGTTCAGATTGGGATGCAATGGAATACCTTTCTGCACGGGATAGATCTGTTCAGCATGGAATGAAGTGGAATAGATTGAAGGAGCTTGGATTTTAATGGAAATGATTTGTACAGCTTGCAATGCAATAGAATAGATTTAAGTAGCTTGAATGTATTGGGATAGATTTGTTCTGGATGGGATATAACTAGATAGATTTGTGTAACAATGAATGTGTGCAGTTTAGAATGTAATGGATTAGATTAGTGAATCTTGGAATGTGATGGAAAAGATTTGCGCATCTTGCAATGGAATAGATTCATGCAATTTGGAATGCAATAGATAGTTCCGTGCAGTTGGAGTGCAATGGTATAGATTTAGGCAACTTGAAATCTATTGGAATAGATTTATACAATTTGGTACGCAAAGATTTTTTTCAGCTTGAAATGCAATGGAATAGATTTATGCAGGTTGGAATCCAATGGAAAAGATTTATGGAGCTTGGAATGTAATGGAATATATTTTAGCGTTTGGAATTCGAAGAGAGAAGACGTGTTTTTCAAAGCTCTGCTGATTTCAACGGATTTTTAAGAATTTTAAAATGTCGGATTAAATATTAATTAAGGTAAATACGAATTTGAACAGTAAATGGAATAATCATTATTGAATTAATAGTTGGAAACTGTAAACATTATTTTAAAGGACACTATTTACATTAATCAGACTATTGTCCTCATTTTTGTTGCCATATTTATCACAACGTTTCGGTCGTTGTACACTCCGGCCTTCTACAGGTGGTTGGAATGTCGAACTGTTAATTCCCCTCTCCAAGTTCTCCACCGCCTTAACCAGGTATTGAACTCACACTCTTTGGGTACTGTAACTGGATCTAACTGACGCCTTTATCCACTATGCTATGTTTCTACACAAAACTCTACGGCAAAAGGATAACCAGTGTTAATTACAACATCGTCAGTGAAGAAAAGAAACTCCGCAAAAGAATAGGACTTCTACAAGTTCAATTCAGTGGTTGGGAAGAAGGTTGGTGAACCTTGTTATTTTTTTCTATTCTAACAAGACAGTAAAAGAACTGTACAAGTCAAACAGACTTATTGGTTTCACTAATAGGGTAAAGTAAAAAATTACCCCATCTCTCGCTTTTAATTTTTTTGAAAAAGAATGGTTCAAGTCAAACAGACTTATTGTTGTGGCTAAGTGAAAGAAAATTTATCCCTTCATTTCTATTGTGGGAACCTAACATACCTACAAATGGACTCTTCCACACTTATATAATGTGGCTACCAATTTCTAGTAAAGAGGAAGTCACCAAGTGGGAAGAGGAATCACAAGATCTCGGTCTCCACGCGGCTCCAAGGCTAAGATCAAAGTGTAGTATCTGTTCGCAGATTACTCTCTGAATGATCGCCTATGGGGCCGGGATTCCTTCTCCGATACGGGCCGGCGGCAGGGATTCGTCCCTGCGCTGGTAGTATCGTGGCTACGTCTGACTAGCTAAGACCAGCTCTGACCAGCTTGGACAAGCTAAGACCAGCCAAAGACCAGCTATGACTAGCTAAAGCCAAAGCACTGCGACCCGGGTGAAAACTCGGGTCCATTCCCCCTCCCTTCCCACGTTAAACTCCGACCTTGTGTCACAACCTGGCCATGTGGGAGGTCAAGTAAATCCCAAGGCTAAGATCAAAGTGTAGTATCTGTTCGCGGATTGCTCACTGAATGATCGCCTATGGGGCCGGGATTCCTTCTCCGATACAGGCCGGCGGCAGGGATTCGTCCCTGCGCTGGTAGTATCGTGGCTACGTCTGACCAGCTTGGACAAGCTATGACCAGCCAAGACCAGCTATGACTAGCTAAAGCCAAAGCACTGCGACCCGGGTGAAAACTCGGGTCCATTCCCCCTCCCTTCCCACGTTAAACTCGACCTTGTGTCACAACCTGACCGTGTGGGAGGTCAAGTAAATCCCGTGTAGTATCTGTTCGCAGATTACTCACTGAATGATCGCCTATGGGGCCGGGATTCCTTCTCCGATACAGGCCGGCGGCAGGGATTCGTCCCTGCGCTGGTAGTATCGCAGCTAAGACTAGCTATGACCAGCTAAAGACCAGCTTGGACAAGCTAAGACCAGCTAAAGCCAAAGCACTGCGGCCCGGGTGAAAACTCGGGTCCATTCCCCCTCCCTTCCCACATTAAACCCTGACCTTGTGTCACAACCTGACCCTGTGGGAGGTCAAGTGAATCAACAGGCCGGCGGCAGGGATTCGTCCCTGCGCTGGTAGTATCGTGGCTACGTATGACCAGCTCTGACCAGCTTGGACAAGCTATGACCAGCCATGACTAGCTAAAGCCAAAGCACTGCGACTCGGGTCCATTCCCCTTCCCCTTCCCACGTTAAACTCCGACCTTGTGTCACAACCTGGCCCTGTGGGAGGTCAAGTGAATCTCGAGGAAGTCACCAAGTGTGACTCCTGTCGAACTCTCTGCTTTGGCAGAGAGGAACTCGGACGAGGCTTTGCCACAGGGCAAAGTTTCGTCCGGGGAGGTAGACAGTCTCTGAACCCATTTATACGGATTCTAATGGGCATATTTTTGGCCGAGTCTACGGGCTCAGAGAGCCCACATTAAACCGGCCTTGTGCCATATACGACCCATGTGGAGGGGGGGTAAATATCGTAATAAAACAAAAGCCAAATTTGAGTTGAAAGAAAATGTTCAACCCGTTTTCAAAAGTAAAAGAAATGTCCCATTTGTATCAGTTGAAAAAATCAACGAAGAATTAGACCAACTAGAAAATGCCGGTATACTATCCAAAGTGAGTTTTAACGAATGGTCTGTCCCCGCTGTATACGTAAGAAAAAAGTCCAACCAAATTCGTGTTTGTGCGGATTTTTCAATGCGGCTTTAAAAGATGACCATTACCCTCTCCCCACACCGGAGGAGATATTTAATAAACTAAATGGTGGGGAAATATTCTCCAAATTGGACTTAAGTGATGCATACCTTCAGATCCCTGTTGAGGAGGAGTGCGCAAAACTTCTATGTATCAACACCCACAGGGGTTTATACAAGTTTGACAGATTGGCTTTCGGAGTCAAAGTTGCACTCGCTATATTTCAGCAGGTCATGGATACCATGCTGGGTGGCTTGGACTTTGCGTGTGCCTATCTAGATGACATTGTTATAGCAAGCAAATCTACCGAGGAACATCGCAAACATATCCACAAGGTTTTTGAGAGAATTCAGGATTTCGGTCTCAAAGTAAAAGAATCGAAATGCGATTTTTATATGAATGAAATAAGATATCTCGAGCATGTCATTAAAAAGAATGGAAGACTACCTGACCCAAGGCGAGCAGAAGCTATCAAAAATATGCCTGCCCCAAATAAAATTACGTTCGCTTCGTACTTTAAACGTTACGAGGACTTATACAATACGAATTGTGCAAATTGGGCTGACCATAAACAGGTTAGCCTACTCCTCAGGAAATTAGGCACAGTAGAGTATACTACGGGTTTTAACTATATTTTGCCTAAGAAATCTAGCGACTTGAAATTTAAAAAGGCGGTTCAATCATAAAAAGAAAATCTTCAGTCCAAAAACGTCACTGTTTCACACGCATTGCCCGTTGTGGAGTTGTTGAATGTATTGTAACGGACAATGGCACACAGTTTACATCGTGTGAAGTTAAGAATTTTGTCAGTCATTCCTAATCGAACATGTTACCACGGCGCCATATCTCCCAAGAAGTAATGGACAGGCAGAGCGTTTTGTGGATACTTTTAAGAGAGCACTGAGTAAGGCGAGAGGTACTCTCACAGCTATACAACAGTTTTTGCAGGTCGATCGGGTAACTCCTAATAGTAGTGCTCTATTTGCCAAGACGCCAGCGGGGGTCATGTTTGCCAGGAAAATAAAATTGGTATTTGACAAATTCCTTCCGAATGAAACAAAAGCGGGTAATAAGAATAAAGTGCTTAAAAAGCGCTTTAAGATCAGTAAAAAGGTTTATTTTCGTGTATCTGGGAATCACAAAGCTCACTGGGAGATAGGTATAATAGATAAACAAATTGGTAACATGATTTACATGTTTCAGGGACCAAAGTTCATACATAAACGTCATGTAAACCAAAAACAGAAGACGGTATGAAAGCGTAGTCGACAGGGATCCCATAGATGACACTATGGACGTCGTCTTTGACACGTTTCAAGTTCCAATACCGCAATCGATGCCAGAAAAGAAAAAAAAAGTTTACGGAACCTTTATAACTTAACTTAAAAGAAAAGAATATTGAACATCTTTCTTTTCATACAATGACTACAAAAAGAGGAAAAGAATGAGTAAAAAAACCCATCTCCTCACTTATGAACTTTGAATTAACAGAAAAGCACAATACGCATTAGATTATTGGAAATTATTAATATTATAATTTACCATTAAACTTATCCAATTTTTTTTCATTATTTAGGAATAATGAATAGAGACTATTGTTAACACATGAAATGCGTGTCGTAAGTTTTTTTTTAAATTTTAAAAATTTATGAACGTAATTCTTGAATATAGCTTCTTTCAAAGTGGTTGTTGCTGATTTTTTGATTTTTTTTATTAAATAAAGTATCGTGTTTTAATTATAAAACAAAAACTCCATGCGGAGTCAGGCTAAAAAGAGGGGTGTTGTGGTGTCCTTCCTCTAATGAGCCTATTGTGGACTCTTTCACTTATAAAATAAGTAGGAAAGTAAGCCTCGGGAAAACAGTGATATAAACTGAACGCTGGTCAACCGACACACACTTCCAAGTCGTGTAACACTCTTCTGTTGTATTTACTGTTCAATATACAATTCATCTGCAACCTCTTGTTTTGTTATTTCTTAATCATTTGCTTGGTCACAAAAAGAGGGGAAGAAAAGAATCTTTCTTCTTTGCTTGAATGCCAGTGAAGTTTTGAGGGCAACTTCACTCCTCAGGCAATTCCGGAAGGTGCCTTTAAAAATCCCTAAATCTCTCAGAATCCTGGCAGCCGATGCCTTGGCTACTGCCAAAGACCATGCACTTAACTTGAACAGTTTTCCTGACTGGGATCACCTTTTCTCTTTCGCAAAACTTGTGCTCGGCATTCCTTACAATATGGACCCTACATTATTTGTCTCATCTATTATGAAAAATAACATTTCTTCATTCAATTCATCTAAAATAAATGCCACCGAATTTTCTAATCTTTCTAATTCTAATAGATTTCATCTTTCATCTTTGAGTCGATGATTCTAAGGGACTATGTTCCCTCGTCAATGCTAAGTTGATCGAGGGTGATGTCTCAGCTGCAGTTAGAGTATTGGCCTCATCCGATACTATAGTAGCTACTACACCAGAAGTTCTCACAGCGGTCCGTCGGAAACATCCTGCGTCGCCATCAGATGTCAGATTTGTTCAAATGGAAAACAATGATTCAACTATTGAAATCTCAAAGGAAGTGATGGTTGCCGCTCTGAAGTCTTTCTCAGGAAGCAGCAGTGGCGGTATGGATGGCCTATGACCTGGTCATATCAAGAACTTAATTTCTGCCCATCTACCGAAGCTGGCGAAAAGATCCGTAACAGCTCTTATTAATACCCTTCTCCGAGCTGAGATACTCCAACATACTCGCGACTTAATATTTTCAGCCAACTTAACGGCATACAAAAAAAAAAAACCGGAGGTATCCACCATATCGCTGTTGGTAACAATTTTCGTCGATTCGCGGTAAAAATTGCTTGTAGAGTTGTTGTGAAGGAGATCGAGCGACCTGTCCAGCTCGGGGTAGGCATACAGGCTGGATGTGAAGTCGCGGTTCATGCCACAAGATCATTTTTCGAGAATATATCACCTGTTTTTCTCCCGTATCTTATTAAAATTGGATATGAAAAAGACTTTTAATAGCATCAGAAGGAAGTTTGCCATCAACGGACTCATTCGATATTTCAACTGGCTCATCTTTCGTATAGTCATCCAAATATGTTGATCGCCTCCGATAATATTATCTCTTCTTCTACCATAATCCAGCAGGGTGATCTACTTGGTCCGCTGTTATTTGCGATGGCTGTTGACGGGGTAGCTCATTCCATCGCCTTCCATTTCCTTTTAACATATGATATCTTAACGTTGCAACGCTTGAAGACCTCCGAAGAGTTATTCCTGCTTTATCTCTGCTTGGACTTGAAATTAACTCGTCCAAGTCAGAAATAATATTGAATTATAGTGCAGATGATGTTGAGGGTGCTATCCAGCATATAAGACTCATCCTTGACGATATAAAAATAACACCTAAGGAGGAATTACACATTCTTGGTTCTTCAGTCTTTCCAATGGCCATTCGAGAGTATTTGGATACTAAGCATGTCATCCCAACAAGAAATTGCAATTAATTGATGCACACCCAGCCTCTTCCTCTTGAAAAACAGTTTTTCACTACCGAAGTTCCTCTACACTCTCCGAAGTGCCCCTTCCTACCTTGAACAGGATTTCTTAAACGAGATGGATATCACAATTAAGAGTTAATTTGCAATGTTAAAATTTCGACGACAGTGGCTGGAGGCAGGCAAAGCTTCCTTTGAGATTGGGAGGCCAGGGCCTTCGATCAGCGGAAGACTTGACCTTTCCATCATATCTTTCTTCGCTTTCGTCGTGAATTAATTGATGAGATACACGGTTAGTCATCTCAATGTGTTTCGAGTAGTTCTATCAAACAATTTGGCAGCGTCTGGGCCTAAGAATTACTTTCTATCCCACTAGACACATCAGAACAGAAAAGCTGAGATAAAATAAAATGCATGGGCAATTTTACTAAATTAAGGCTCTCTCTGGATCAGCACCACTTCGCCTGTCTACTATCTGCTTCACAACCGAGTAGTGGCGCCTGGATCAACGCAGTGCCCTCTTCATCTACTGGTACCCTTCTAGATGATGAGTGCACTCGGGTCGGAGTGGCGACCCGTCTTGGGCTCAAATTATGTGAGCGTCACAGATGCAGATGTGGAGCTTCCATTGATGAGTTCGATTTGTGTCCTCTCTCCTGTTGTCAACGTGCAGGCCGCTTTCCTAGGCATGCAGCAATAAACGACATCATCAGAAGAGGTCTGGATGCAGCTGGGTTCCCTTCCCAAACCGAACCCTTCGGCCTCGACACTGGCGATGGCGCGAGATAATGCTTTCTTCATCATTGCGGCTGGCAGAGGATAGCAAAAAATCATTTTGTTTATAATTTTTTCCATAAATTGATTTCGTTTTATGCAGTAAAGAATTTAATGGAATACATTTAAGGAGTTTGGAATGCAATAGAATAGATATATGTCGCCTGGAATGTAATGAAAGAGAGTCTTCCAGCTTCGGCTTTTGTAATCTTGGAATACAATGGAATATATTTGAGTAGCTTGGAATGCAATGGAGTAGATTTATGCAATTTGGAATGCAATGGAAGAGATTTATACAGCTTGGAATACAGTGGAACAGATTTGTGCTGTATGAATGCAATGTAGTAAATTTAAGCAGCTTGAAATGCAATGAAAAAGATTTATGCATCCACGAATGCAAATTAATATACAAAAGGAGCTTAGAAATGCAATGATATAGATTTCAGGATGTTGGAATACAATCTAATGGATTTATGCAGTTTGGAATGCAATGAAATAGATTTATGCAGCTTAATAAGAGTCTAGTCCAAGTAAGGTCCAAAGTGGTGTGTTCGGAATCAAAAGTATCTAACCCTGACTCCCGATGTCCTTAACAAGATAACGTCACCAGACATTATGGATGACCCATGGCAAACAGCTGGGCTTTTTGGGGTGCTTATCCACCTACAGAGGAGCAGTAGCATATTCTGAAGTCCCAACCGACAGGGCGATAAAGAGTTTGATTTGCAATAGAATAGATTTATGTCGTGCGGAATGGAATAAATTTGCACGGCATGCGATGGAATAGAATAGATTTATGCAGTTAATAATGAAATGGAATATATATTTAAAGAGCTTGGATTGCATTATTATAGATTTAAGGAGTTTAGGATGCAAGAGAATAGATTCAAATGCAATGAAATAGATTTATCCAATTTTGAATCAGTGGTATATATTTACAAAGTATGGAATGTAATGGAATAGATTTTTCACCTTGAAGTTAAATGGAATGGATTTAAGCAGCTTCGAATGCAATGGAATAGATTTATGCAGTTCAGACTGTGATGGAATATATGTGTTCATGCAATGGAATAGATTTCCAATGGAATAGTGTTGAAATAAATTTGAATAGAATGGAGTAGAATTAAGCAATTCACCATGGAATAGATTTTATCTGCTTGAAATGGAATGGAATAGGTTTGGACGCCTTGGAATGCAATAGAATCGGTTTCGGCTGTTTGGAATATAATGCAATACATTTAAGCGGCTTCCAATGCAATGGTATTGATTTGTTCAGCTTGGAATGCCATGGAATAGATTTGTGAACTTTGGAATATAATGGACTACCTTTTATCATCTTGGAATATAATGGAATAGATTTATGCAGCTTCAAATGCAATGAAATAGATTTATGCTGATTTGAATTAGATTTGCACAGCTTGGATTTCAATAGTATAGATCTATGCAACTTTGAATTCAATGGAATAGATTTTTTAGTTTGGAATGCAATGCAGTAGATTTAAACAGCTTTGAATGCAATAAATTGATAACCATCTTGGAAAACAATTAAATAGATTCATGCAGCTCCAAATGTAATGAAATAGATTTACATCATTTCGAATGCAGTGGTATATCTTTGGATGCAGTGAAATATATTTATGCTGCTTTGACTGCAATGGGTAGATTTGCACAGCTTGGAATTTAATAGATTTAAGCAACTTTGAATGCAATGTAATAGATTTATGCAACTTGGAATTCAGTGGTATAGATTTCCTCTGCTTGGAATGCAATGGAGTAGATTTACTCGTCATGATATCCAATGGAATAGATTTGTTCAACTGAGAATTCAATGGAATATATTTATGCAGTTTGAAATGCAATGAAATAAATTTATGCTACTTTGAATACAATGGCGTAGATTTGCAGAGCTCGGATTTCGATGGTGTAGATTTATGCAACTTGGATTTTAGAGGAATTGATTTCTTTAGCTTGGAATGCAATGAAATAGCTTTAAGTAGCTTTGAATGTAATGAACTGAATTAATCAGATTGGAAAACAATGGAATAGATTTATGTAGCTTAGAATGTAATAGAATAAATTTACTCATCTTGAAATATAATAGAATAGATTATTCAGCTTGAAATGCAATGGAATGGATTTAAGCATCTTGGGATACAACGGATTAGATTTGTGCATTTTGGTATTCAGTGGTATAAATTTGCTCAGCTCTCAATGCAATGGAATAGATTTACTCATCTTGAAATGCAGTGGAATATATCTGCTCAGCTTGTAATTCAATGGAATAGTTTTAAGCAGCTTTGAATACAATGGAATATATTTATACAAGTTGCAATATAATGGCATAGAATTATACAGCTTGGAATGCAGTGGAATATATTTATTCACACTTGGAATACAATGGAATGGATTTAAGCAGCTTGTAATTGAATGGAATAGATTTGTTCAGCCTGGAATGCAATGGAATGCAATAGATTGTGAATAGAATAGAACGGATTTAAATCAATTTAAACAATTCATCATGGAATAGACGGAATTCAATTCATCATGGAATTTATTCAGTTCCATCACATTCCTAGCAGTTCAAAAATTTGAACTGCTAGGAATGTGCTTGATTTCATTTGCTTTTTATCACAACCTAACTGCAGTTAGTAAAACAATGCAGATTGGAAACAAGGAACAAACCTGCATTAAGACTCAGACTTTCTAATTTTTTTCCTTTTGCAAATCTGTCTTCATGCAATAACTGCTTTGGTCATAAAGCTTTTAGGAAGAGTCATTTAAATCCTATAGTTTAAAGTCCCATTTAAATCCTAAAATTTAAATTGGTACAATTCCCTTACTTGTATTATACTAGGTACATTCACTAATTTGGTATACATTAAGGTTTAAAATGATTTTTCTTTTAAATTAAAAACTAAATTTTACTATTTCCAGTAAGCAAAATAACCTATGTTATATTTCAAACAGAAATTATATTGATCGGAATCGATTTTTTTTCAGTAAAATCGATAAAACAGCCATTTTGACACATCTGTAAACAATAGTTAATTCACAGTTTTAAAAATCTTGCTAAAATAAAATATATATTTCTGAAACCTTATTTGAGGAAAATTAGCAAATTTAAAGTTAAATTAATCTGATTTGAAACAAATATTACTTACTTTTAGCATACAATATTGTATACAAACATTTCTTAACCACGGTGTCTTGTTTTTTCTGAGGTGTTGATTTATTGACAGCCGAATGACCGCCGAACGTGTTCATAGTTAAGTATGGAGGAGAAGATGATAAATATTATAGGAGGAATTTTTCCCGCAAGGGGGACAACCCTTAAAACATGTGACCTTTTAATGATAGGTTTGAACATCCATACTTAGAAATTCTGCACGTATATCACACATACAAAAACAAATCGAAATTTTTTTTTAAATATTCGTGGCCATCAGATTGTAATAATCTTTATGATTAGTAAATATTGTTTTACTTAATAACAATATTTACTAAGCGTTATCACATTGAATCTGAATTTTAGAAGATTTAAAACTTTAATTTAAAATTATAAAATATAAAAACAAATCTTGTAAAACTAATTTTTCATCGAAAAATGTATTTTCTTTAGACAATATTTTCTTTAATATATAGTATTCATAAAGTAACTAAAAGCTTCTCTAATTTAATAATGTCTTAGTTTTATTGCGTTTTTGTTTTCGATTCAGAACAGATTTTCGGTAAGACGGGGTCCGATTTTGCAAAAAAAATCGATGATTTAAATTCTTCAAAGATTTTGCGTTTAACTAATATAGTCACTAAAAATTATCTCGAAGAATTTCTAAAGTTTTTAAAAAGTTAATAAGGGGATTTAGCACACGTAAAAAATATTTTACCAAGATTTTCTAATAAAAAAATTCAAAAGTAATTTTATTCATTTGTGAATAAGTCCTGAAAATTTCATTAAAATCCGACAATTTGATTTTTGTAAGAATTTCCAAATTAATGTGTGTCACCGCAAAAAAGAGGCTAAAATTTGCTATGCTAAAAATTAGTACAACCGCTGACGCAAGGAAAACAAGTTTTAAATCATAATTCTGAATGTTCTCAAAAGGATGAAAAAATTTATTAAATATTCAAAAAATACTTTGATTATTAAGAGGAAGTGCTTAATAATAACAAAAATTTTGACAATAAAACTATGTTTTGATTACGTTTGGAGCATGTTTTCTTCACGGTAAGCTGATTTTTTAGCGATTTCGTGGAATGACCTATGACCTTACTTGTAAGTCATTAGTGCTGAGGCTATTGGTAAAATATATTAATAGAAATGTGAATAGTTCAGTAACATCTGACATTGGAGTTAATAGAAAATGTATAGACCATTTTATATTTACAAATATGAAGAAATAAATATTTTCATTCTATTTTGTTTAACATTTTTCTTTCTTTTTAAATTTTGTTGAAGTTTTGAATGCTGACCTTGTTCAGTTAACAAATAAGTGATGCATTCTGAAGCCAATAAAGAGATAAGCCTCATGAATTTTCTTGAGCGTTTAACCTGATTTGTTATTTAAGATGTAAATAGAGATTTGGAGCTTCTTTAAATCTACTAAACCTATCTTAGAGATTATATGCTTTACAATTCAGACTAACAAGCTAATCTCATTTGTCATATTCACAATGTTTCAACCGTTTTCAAGCATCTTTGTTTGAATTTTTCTCGAAATCACAGTGCTAGATTGTTTTCATTGCGCTTTCCATGATATTTCATGTCAAGGACAAAAGAATTTTATTCACATTTATGTTGTTTGTCTGTTTCTTCCAGTCAACCAAAGGATGTGGCTTTTCAGTAACACCGGGGATTAAACTCACAACTGCCAAAGAACCAGATACATTTTAACCAAATTTTCATTACTCTAGATTAAATATTTCTTCAAATTCTGGAACCTGAAACAGTGCCTGAGCAATGGTGATGGATTTTACTATCCATCATTTCTTAATCAAAGGCTAATATGTGCACTGATTCTTTCAGTCATCCTCCATTACAAACAAAATTCAAGATAACCTTGCAAGTAACATTATCTTTTAGCCGGAACAGAAGAAAATCTGACACATCTGAAAAAGATCAGGCTAGCATTCAAACATTGTTCAGACCTTCAGAATTATGACCTTAAAACCTTGTTTCCCTTGAAAGAAAGCATGCCCATGAAGTCTGTGTACTATATTCTCTGTAGTTCTGGCAAGGAATACAAAGGAGTGACTGAAGCAAATGTGAATGTACATTAAAATCAGTGATGGCTGATCATAAATGGAAATAAAAGCTTGGTCATCAACCTCAATGGAATGGCTTCAAGATAAAACCAAAGCAATACAGTAGGATAAGCAAATTACGAGTTAGCACAGATCAGTTGAAATTCAAACTTTTACATCGGATTGAATACTAGTAGAAAATTCTCAATAATGTAATCTATTAAAAAATCTTGATGTTACTACCATTTTCAAGTGAAAACCATATATTTCACGTGATCTGCTTAAGAAAATGTTTTCCACAAAATGAGAGAAAAAAGTAAATATTATTCCCTGCAAAAATGAAATGCTAATTCTATCAGAATTTTGTATTCACGGTTCACACGTTCTTTACGTAGTATCAATAAAAGGCCGTGATTCACAAAGAATGTCTAATGGATATTTATATTCTTCTATTAAATCCTCGTTCTTTATTTTAAACGTAAATGGGAGGTGAATCGAATATGCTACAAAAAATTGTACTGCATCTTTTTCTCCAAAATGAAAAATTTTACAAAAACGTTATGAAACTTGAATCATTGAAAGAAACTTATTGAAAAAAATGGTACTCAAGTTAATGAATAAATTATAAATAGATATAAATATTTTTCTGGTTTTAAATTTGAATATGTATGATGACCTGATTTTATCGAGGAAAATTATTTTGTATATACTTTAGAAAGCCATTTCATAAGATCTATCAGGACAAATAAATGATTCTTTAGACAACTAGTGAATGCTGGGCAATTTCTTCCCAAGCAGAGATTTGAAGCAATAGGGATCTGGTTATACAAAGGAATGCTGAGAACAGCATGCAGAAAATACGAGAGCAACGAATAAGTTTTAAGGAAAATGGAAACCAAAAATACTTGTATGTAGAATCGGAAAGAGACAGTTTGAGATTTCTTGGATACATGAGGAAAGAGAGCTTGGAGACTTTGGCAAATCTGAAAGAAAATAATATGTCAGGAAAACTTTTCCAGATTTGATATTGCAAAAGATTTTTTACTGAAATATCTTCAGAGTTTTTCTTCATAAAGGTAAAGCAAAAACATATCATGCCACGGTTTCAAAAGTATTCACAGTGTGTTAAAATGGAGGTGGGGACATATAACAACAGTCATCTATCACCGCCACTTTTAAAGTAAGGCGTATAATATTGAATTAAGTATGGTGGACAAAAAGTACTAGAATTTAGAAACTAGTATTGTATATTATATTATATATTAGAAACTAGTATTATTTATTATTGTTAAAATAAATTATCTTTAATCATATATGACCAATAGTTTATGAATATAATTTTTTTTCTATACGCTTTAAACTTAGAATCAATATTTCTACTACAACAATAGGAGTATAAAAACATAAAAATACTTAAAATGATATTTTTTAAGGTTTTACTCATTGCATTTATTTTTTTAAATTATTTTCTTACATATTTGATCTCATAAAATATTTAATTGCGCCCAATAAAATCTTTTTAGTTATTCTGATTTTAAAATCTATTTTCCTGTTCCTTCTTCGCCTCTTTTTAACAGGGGTAAAAAAGGAATAAGATGAGAAAAAGTGAACGAAAATATATACCTCTCGCACTCAGTGATTTCTTTCAACACAAAATTGTAATAGTTTTTGGGTCGTCATAACGCATGTTCTCAATGAAAATCTAACATGTCATATTTGCATTTCGTATTTACAATCATATAAGAGAGGGGAATAAAAACAATGATTTATTTTTACAAAAAAATCCCCCACAAATTACAGATTATATAAAATGAAATGAAAAATTACATTAATATGTGAGCCTCTCCACAGCCTAAATTCTCGAAGAAAGGCAAGTTAGCTGAACGTAAAAAGTAAACGCTCATTAAGAAAAGCAAAAGGATGAAATGTTCTCAAAACTCAAGAGAACTAAGCCTTGTGTCACACCTATCAATGGATGACACTGGGGGCTGAATCTAAAATTAGAGAAACTTAAAGAATGAGGCCAATGACGTATCATGATCAGCGAAACTGAAGTGTTTTCCCAATCCATTTCTCACTTTCGCTTCATAAATTCCCCACTGCTGTAATCTTTAATATTTCTCGTTTTAACCTTCTCCTGTTGGCGAGAAAATAAGGGGAGTTTATTTTCTTTCCCCACCACAGATTAAAAATAAATTATCTTTAATCCTGTAACCAATAGTTTATGAATATATGTTTTTCTTTATTCTCTCGGCTTCTATGAAACTTAATAGAACAAAAACTTATTTTTTATATTCCATTAGTAGTATGAAAAATGAATTAAAATGAGTTAAATTATATTTTTGAATTTAATTTATTGCATTTATTTTATTTTCTTATCTGTTTGATATCATAAAATATTTAATGATATCCAATAAGATCTTTTTTTTAATTATTCCGACTTTAAAATGTAAACTAATGGAAGTTCTACAAAAAAAAGTGTAAAAAATATAAAAAGTTATTGAATTATTTTTTTCTAATTGAACTGTTGATGCAGTCACAAAATTATTGAATCATTTCTTTTTCCAACTTCCGTACAAATGTAATCTAACAGTTGCAATAATTAAAAAAATCTTTTACAAATGTTCACGCCCGAAAATGACATTAAGCTTTACATTTTTTGATTCTTCAAATGTATTTATTTAATAATTACTTCTCGAAAAGCAACTAAATAAATTTCAAAATTATGCTAAAAAATTACAAGTAATTTTTGTAAATAAATATTGAGTGTAGATTTTACCTATTAAATTTGAAAGAATCTTTTATTAAATTATGCAAGAGCCAACTCCTAAGAAATATTTTTATAGAGTATTTTTATAATTTTTTAATTATTTTTCGTAAGGTTTGGGACGAACTTTCATGTAGGTTCTTGGTTGATAATTCATTTTTACTGATATAGCATCTTTTACATCTGCAAAAAAAGATACTGAAGATCCCACAAATTTAAAAGTACTTAAAAGTATCGAAATGGGTGGAGGCTAAATTACCCCCACCAAAATGCGTTTTTACGTTTTTTTTTCTTTCATTATTGAAAATGCCAAAGCTTTTTGGTGATACCTAACCTCAAACGCCTCCATGTCTAACCACGAAACGATTTTACACTCCATGAATTTGTAATAGAAAATGAATGCAATAATTATCAATTGCAAATTATTAAATGCTACAGTAAATACATTACATTTGATTCCATAGAAAACTCATTCCGACTTTTAAAACAAACGGACTTTTGTGTGCTCCTACTCTACGCTGCCCTCCCAATCAGTTCACTTGAAAATAAAATGGGCGAGAGAGAGCCTGAGAAAAAAAAAGGTGGAAGCTTTTGAACTGGTGACAAACAAGTAAACAAAAACAAAGAAAAAACCAATCGGATATTGTGAAGTTGAAATAAAACTTATACCAATGGTGATAAAAATTTGTCAATTGTCACATGGTCTTCGTTTTCATTACGAAAGAGCAATTAAGATCGTAACTCTTGACACAGATTTCTATGGAAAACAGATATACTTTTCCTTTTTATATCTCTAATGAAAATCTTATGTCGAAAAATATTAATTAAAAAGTGAGTTTTAAAGTTTTCATATTTTCACTGCAAATATGAGCACAAAGTTATGTATTGCAAGGCAAATTATGGTTGAATTAAATGGCTGCGAAATCAATTTTCCGTTGAATCGACAAAAATCACAATGGCGTTATCCCAATGACAGAAAATTGGATATTGTAACTGTAAACAAATGATAAATTTCTTAAAAGTAATCATAACATCAAGGCAATTTTATGGGAAATGTCTGCTTTTTAATCTTTACTCTATTTAATTACGCCAAAAATAAATTCCAAATCTCTTTTTTTTTTTTAAGCAAAAAAATGTTTTTTATATAATGGAGAGGGAGTGCTCACATCTGTCAGTATGAGTCAATGGCCAACTTGTATGGGTGAGGTGATATTTTATTACCGGTTGACGACAGCCACACAAATTCGTGTTAACAGACCTAAATGAAATTGATTCCATTGGTATGGATAAATAAAAATATAAACTTTATTTTCTATAAACTATTTTGTTCGCCATGCCTACCGCCTGTATGTTAACGGCCATCACTGAATTTGTCTATCAAGTTTTAGATAAGAACAGCGAAGCTCGGGTTGTGGCTCTAGATATCTCAAAGGCGATCGACAGTGTTTGGCATGCTGGCCTTCTACACAAGCTCAAGGGCTACGATGTCATAGGACGAATATTTGACATAATATAATCGTTGCTAACAAATTGTGTAATGGAGATGGTGTTGAACAGGTACGCTTCTAGATCATTTCATACTAATGCGGACTCAGGACTGTATTATTGGACCTTCACTCTTTCTGATCTTCATCAACGACCTTCCCAATGTCATCAGTTTCCAACTAGGAGAATATGCTGATGATACAACTATTTACACCTGTCTTAGTAGCAAGGCCGACAGTCTCGACAGAGTAAACCTGGCAACTGCTCTCGAAAACAACCTCCAATCAGTGGTTAAATCCTACGTCTACTGCAAGGAAAGTTGGTTCACTGAGTTGTGCCAGAAAATTATTCTCATCAGAATCCATCTTGCACGTTTATAAATCTACCATTTGTCGGAGCACTGAATATCTGTTATATATCTCGAGATCCATCACAAAATTCAAAGAAGGATCTTTTCTGGAATCTCCACTTCAGTTACTTTCTCACCGATATGATGTGACTTTCCTCTGTTTCTGCTACAAATATTTCTATGGCAACTGTTCTGATAGGCGTTTTTTAGTAACTTGACTGCATGAATTTAAGCGTGTTACTAGATTGGCAACTAGGTCTTAATGTTTGATTGTTGAACTAGTTACATACAACAGTTTCTTCTATTTTAATATTTTTCTCGTACTTCTCACATGTATAACTCCTTTCCGATTTCTTGCTTCCTGCCACCGACGACCTTCAAACTTTTAAATGCAACGGCAGTGCCATTGGTGGAGGTACCTAAAAAATTCTGATTTGTTCCTTAAATTGCTCATTTCATTTTTACCTAAATTCCATGTATATGACCTTTTCGTACAATATATCTTAGTTAATTCGTCTACAAATTCTGTAAAAAATGATTTTGCAATTAATGTAGGAGATATACATTTATTCATTTTTTCAATTAGTGCGGTTTAGCTACGAGAACGATGGCAGCTGAAAATCAGAAATGATGACGAGTCTGCGAACACGTAGTTAATAATAATATTAATAATAATATCTAATCAACAGCGGTGTTATTTTTTTGTTTTTTTAATTAATTTAAGACTAATTGGCGAATATTTCCCCAATATATTTCTATATTAAAAAACAAAATGCTCAAGTGGTAGACGTTTTAAAATAATTTTTAAAAATATCAAATTATTAAATCGATATTTTAAAAAATTACAAAAGATCTCTAAAATGAATATTAAAGGAAATATTTGATTTTTCTTCTTTCTTACAAACAATATCACTAGAATGTAAATTAAAATAGGAATGAGTAAATATTCAGAACGGCCATATTCTAATTTTTTAATTTAAGACTAACTTATCCGTATTGACTTTGTGTTCCGATATTTAATTTTTTCAGTGTTTATTTTTCAAGAACGAATTTTAAAGTGTAAACTGAAATATGATCCGCTTCGATACACACTTGAAATCATCAAATTAAAAATGTGCGGGTGCAATCGCGGGAAAAAAATTCTCGGAAAATTGGGGAAAATTGCTTTAAAAAAATTGTTCTCTTCTACATAAATTGCAAAAGCTTTATCAAATCCAGTAATCAGATTTTGAAAGTTTAAATATCGACGTTTTTACCACTCCAGAAAAAGACAATATTTTTATGGGGTCAGAAACATTTTTAAACACAAATATTTTTGATTAGTAAAAAAAATTACCATAAAATTAATTTTTATACACGTTTCATAGCTTTGTTCTTCATGTTTCAAATTTCCCGCGTCGAATTATTGGAGATAACCAACATGTTATCTATCCAGGTTTATCTGCGCAATTTCTTGTTTTTGTTTTCGGTTACGGCCGATACACTCGTGCAAAGCGTGGCTGCCCACGAAAGATTCCAATGACCCTGTCTAAACAGCTGGTGGCAATAACGAGAGCGGCGTTGAAAGTACAATTACATTTTCAGTTTTGTCCGCGCGTCGAATAACGGTTATCATTTTCTGTGAAACTTTTATGAAGTAGAATTTTCTCAAATCTCTCAACTGACGCAGGAAATTCAAAAGTTTCTTCACGTCACTGCAGTGTTGCAAACTTGAAATTGATTTAACTCTAATCTGGATGAAACCAATGAATAAGATTTTCAGCTCGAGTGAGATACAGATAAATATCGAGAGGGATGATGATATTCTATAGAAATAGAATAATTAAATACAAAGACAGTAAAATATTGAGTGAATAAAGTCATGCTTTCACAAAACTGAATATTTCGTACATGCTCACTAGCCGAATTTACTATTCTGAAAATCCCTCGCGGACCATATTTGTCTTGCGTGCCGTAATTTGTGCAGGTGTGCTAGAATCTACGGTGTGCAGCCTCATATAAGAATGTTTGTAATATTTGGAAAACTTTTGTCACACTAATTTATGAGCCGATGCAGTAGCTTCAGTTGGTTAGAATATGGATCTAAATTTTCTTATTTATTTCTGTGGGGTTTCGATTTGAAGAGAGTAGGATCTCTCAAATTAAATATACATTTCTGCTTGTCATGGGATATTTTCTACATAAAATGAACGTACACTAGGTAATAATTCTATACTTTTCAAGGTTCGCTTCTCGGTTCTACCCTCTTCCTACTCTACTGATCTGCCTAAGTGGAAACTCAGATCATTTGCGAATATCTATGCTGATGATACAACAGTATAAGGGAGCACCTCCAAAATTCTCTATGACCAGAGCTTCTGCAGTTGATCTCTCCTCTGACCTAGCTCTAACAGCTCAATGTAAGGGGAATCTAGCTGGTCACATTCATTGACCAAATTAATGACCTTGCACCATTATCGATCGGGGAAGCCCCGTGCCTTGAGCGCCTCCTGAGCTTAAACTCAACCCAGAGCTCTTACCTATGATCCATCGCTAAAGATGTTGGCATAATGGTCAGTTCCTTGTACGGATCCAGAAAGTGCTTGACTCCTCCTGCTATCCTCTACCTTTACAAAAGTCAAATAATGTAGAAAATGCAGTACTGCTGCTATATATCTTCCTAGTCTTCACTTTCCACCACTCTCGATAGTCCAAAAGCTTGCAGGTAACAAATTATTCATTCACTTGGCAACCCATTTCTCACAGACAAGACATCACAAGCTTCTCGCTGTTTCATCGCTATTTCCATGGAGAGTGTTCGGATGAATTACACTTAGTTTCATTTGTCCTAATCTTCGCGGCTAGGATCCACCCAATGCCATGCATATTGTAACGAACCACTCTGATTCCGTTCCTATTTCCTTGGTGAAATGTAAGTTTCAGTCAAGCTGCCGACTGCCTTGTGAAACCGTTCAAGTCTGGGATTAACTGTTATCTTTCACTCTTATCCACATAAGCTGTGCCTCTTACTTTGTAAACCTCTATCTCGGGTGACCCTTGGGCCTTGTACAGGCCCAAGGGCCACTCTACATCACTACATATTTACATCACTCTAAACAAAAATTAATAGCACATGTTTATATTTTACATCTTGAATGGTTTTTCACTTTATTTTCTGAGAATCACTTATCCACTCAACCCGGATGTTTGTGTTTTAATTCACTTAGTAGTGTTTGGGATCTTAGCTTACAAGTGGCCTTCAATTTTGGGTATCGATTTATTGTTAGATATAGTCGATAACAGCAAAAATGCCAGCTTTCATCGAGCTGGTGGTAATGCTATACTTCAGTTAGGAAAATATACCCTAAACTGGCGAAAATTATGAAATATAACTGTGAAAGTCATAATTACTGCAGTGAAAAAAAAAAACATAATCAAAGACTGTTGCGAAGAACTGGGAAGAAATAGAAAATCTAGAGAATTCTAATGATTCAGAATGCAACTCAAGTTATCAGGCATCATGAAGAGATTTTTTTAGTTTTGAGAAAACTTGTTTTCGTTTAATCCTCAACAATACACATGAGATACTGCTATGAAGATGCAAATAATGATGGATGATTTGAAACAACAAAATGGGAGATCCATATAGATTCTCTAGTGAAAAGTGCAAGAATGTAGTAATGACGTAGGAATAATTTTCGAGATTTCTAAGTGTGTTGTGTTGACTGTGAAGAGGGGAAAGAAAGCGCTTTGTGGCGACATTGAACTACTACCTGAAGTTCTGTTGGGACCAAATGAAAGTGGACACAAGTTCCTTGGAATTTTCGAACTTGATGACGTACTATATCGAAATATAAAGGGTAGAGTTGATTAGATATCTGAGGAGGTTCAAACTAGTACTCAAACCGGAACTTCACTCTTAGAACCTGATTACAGCAATCAACACGTGAGCAATGGTTGTATTTACAATACTACAATTTTAAACAGGACACTGGATTGCCGAACTTGATAGTAAGACCTGTAAGTTGCGCACCGCGCGTAGTACACTACACCCAGTCTACCATCATCAGAATTTACATGAAGAGGTCTGATAGAGAATGAAGGCTGATAGAAGGTGAGAACTGATAGAGGGCGAAAACTGATAGAGGGTGAGGGCTGATAAGTTTGACTTTGTCTTTTTCATATTACGTGGGGAACAGAGAATAACTTGCAATATGAAACAGCACAAATGGGTGTTGAAGTGGAAGGAAAAGAATAATTTTCGCTGAGAAAGACGCAGGATAAACATGAACAACTATTGGACATGAAGTTGCACGGCCAATTCGAAAAAGCCACGGAAGGATTGAAGGACAATGAAGCATCTCCCAGAAATGATTGAATCACGGTAACCTGAAAAAGAGAGACTCAAAGTGTAATCATAGCAGAGCAAGAACAAGCCTTACATATGAAAGCCATAGTCAATAACGTGAACTACACGACGGATGTGTAGGCTTTGCGGAGAGAAACAAGAGAATGGTACACATTTAATCAGTGAGTGTAAAATGCTGGCACAGAGAGAGTACAAAATATGCATGACTATGTTTGGCTTAATTCGTTCTTGTGCAAAAATATGAAGTGTGTCCGAGAAATGGTACAACCACGTACCATTGCGGGTAATAAAGCAAGCGACAGATAGTCTGGGATTATGACCTTCAAACGGATCGAATTATTGAACACCGAAGACCAGTTATCGAAAATTGATGAAAACTGATAGAGGATGAGGGCTGATAGAGGGTGAGAGCTGATAAGTATTTTTTTTTATTCTTTTATAGTCAGCCTCAACACAACGTAAATCAAATAGAAAAATCTTAAAATCTGTATGTTTTTATTTACAAATGTCAAGTTTGAAACGCTGCTTACATCATTGATAACTGAATATTATTACGAACTGGGGGAAAAAGGTCATATGTAGTACGCAATTATCAATGACTTAAGCAGGTTTTAAAATTTTCCATTCGCAAATAAGAACCGTACAGATAACTCTTTAAAAATCAGGGGTCACTTTGGCACTGTACTTTTATTATCAAAAGGTCTCTACCCGCTAAAATTATCTTCCCACGCAAATTCTTCCCTGTTCGTTTTGTTTTTCTTTTTTTTTTTAACGAGCCGATCAGTAAATTTAAGTAGTAGCCATATTTCTTTTATCGATATAAAAAGGTCATCTTAAAAATATTTATACATCTAATTGGTAGAATGCTATTAAATATTTGCGCTTGCTCACAAGACAAAACTTGATCTGAAAAACAATGGTTAGACGCCTCGGCGCGGAATAAAATTTAGCGAGCTTTTCTGGTTGACTATTGCTACCAAGTACGGAGATCACTATGTACCTAGTAGCCTTGTGCGAAATTAAGGTAAGCTTTGTAAACAAGAAACTAACCAAAGGCTAGCGAGTTAAGCATTGCCTTGTGGAAGGTAACAGGTTTTTATGGCTACAGATCGTTGTCCTAAAATAGAACATTTGACAGTAACATGACTTGTTTTCCGATTTTCTTCCTTTTAGTATTCAAATTCATATGGGATGTGCAATTTGAACTCATTTGTTCATTTTTCTTTCCTTGCGTTTAACAGTATGGAATAAATAGCGTGGAATGTTTTACGGGAAACAATTTTATTCGTTGGATAAAGGTCATTGAAGGTAGCATGTGTTTTTGCGGTTGCCTCTCGGTTTGCTAACCAGTGTTAAGTCGAACGGCAGTAGGACATCGGAAATTACTGCATGGGTCGTCTTGAAAAGGTAAGCTGGCTCTAAATTAACCTGCCCGGAAAAATAGTAAAAATTATTTTTTAAAATGTAGATACAGAAACTAAAACAGAGTGATGGGAAGAAATACATTGAAATTTTTATAACGAAATATTATTAAGATATTATAAAGAAAACTTTATTTTAAAAAATAATCGTTTTGGAAAGTATCAAGCTGAAAATATTTCAACATCCGCACATATAACCAGAATTTAGGGTAAGAACGATGCATGAAACGTACTACTATTACAACTACTGCTATGATATTGAAACTAGAATAGTTAATTACCGAGAGAAACTATTCCTAGAAGAGATCATCACATTGTCCAATGATGGATAATCCATTAAAATTTTATTAAAAGGTACACAATAATGTGAATATTTGCACAAACAAAACATTTGAACAAAATGATACTTAATAGTTCTGTTAGTCTAATGACGAACACAATATTCAGTTTTCTTGTCATTCATCCTTGAAAAAAGGAAAGAAAAAAGGGAGAATGCAGATTTGGTAATAAAAATTGAATTTATATTGTATAGATTCAAATTGTGGGAGAACGGGTAAGAAAAGAAATCTTCTATCAGGAATTCTACTCAGCAAAATAAATTTATTAACCTTGCGGGAAATGCTTGGCAGATATTGAATTGGATTTTTAAAAATAACAAAAATGTTATGTGTACGCGCGCACATAAATAGATATGATGATGCGACAGGTAATTATGAACATTTTACAAAGATATTCAATAGAAGAAAAACAGTACATTAATAAAATAATCTGTATAAACGTTCAATGCAGCAAAGCAGGAAGAGGTTATTGATATTCTCTTACCGCTTCGTAAACGACCTCAGAAGCACATGCATGCCCAGATTAGGTGACTTTTGCTCATTTTGACCATCACGCCCACGATGGTGGCCTTCAATGAATATTATGAAGTGACATGTTGAGGTGGATGATCATGAAGATTTCCATTCACCTACTATTTGCTCATCGGTGATTGATCAATGCTCTGCTGAAACATGTAATGTCTTCTTGGGCCACTTAACTTAATCCAGAGATTTACTACCTTGTCCAGCACCTCGTTGTATGCAATAGCTTTGACTTCACTCCTGCATGAAAAAAGTGGAATTGTGAGTTCAGTAACACTTTATCACACAGTTCTCCGTCAATAAATAAACTACTCATTCTTGCTCATATAAGACGTATACCGGATACTCCTTCACATTATAAATATGATAGTGGATACCACTCATCGACTTGCTTTAGTCAAGTTTGGAAGGGTTAAAAATGTTAGGTGAAAGCGTGAATTGAAATATGGAGCAAGGAAAAAAGAGAAATGTTTTTTTTTCCTTTCTGATAACTAGAAACGCTGAATGGAATGTTGAGTCCAAAATGTGGTTTGAGGAATGTAAAATGTGGCTGTTTGTCAGCTGAAAGGTAAATGGAATTATGATTCGCAAAGCCGATAAAATAAACAATCTGAAATATGGGTTTGTAAACATGCAAAGTGGGTAAAGATTTTTAATCAGTCATATTGAAAAGTCGACAACAAAGAAAACTCTTTGACGTCAAGGATATAGAAATAATTTATAACCAAAAAGTTTGTTATCGGTAAAAATTATTGTTTTGAATAAGTAACCGATCGTGTGCCGATTGACGTCAGGATATAGAAAGGAATGATAAACAAAGTTTATTGTCGAAGAATGTATTGTTTTGAATAAATGACTGCTTTGTTTGAAGGTCAGTGTTATTTCGCTAAAGCTGGAGAAAATAATTAATTGATATGAATACTGAGGAGTCCTGAGGAGCGAAGGTAGTCGGGTGAAATACATATAAACAGTGCGCTTAAGCGACCCAGCAGTTGGATCGAGAGACGGCAAGTGAGTCAGTCGAGACAGCAACGGACAAAGGAGATGCTGACCCCCACGTGACCTACTTGAGTGCGGATGAAATTCAGCCTCACCGCTCTGTGATCAAGAGACACGACGTGAGACACAAGCAGATGAAAGAACGAAGTAGAAAGCAGATAACTATCAGTTGACCGGCAGCAGTACTGACTTGCGTAAGAACAACCCAGGATCGGTCTGGGCTGACCGTGTTATATATAGCCATATACATATTATTATACGAGTATAAATGTACAGTATTTACATTAGTCGGACTATTGTCCTCATCTTTGTCGCCATATTTGTCACAACGTTTCGGCCGTTGTACGCTCCGGCCTTCTTCTGAACCCTTTATTTCGATCACTGGGGTAGACTGTTCTAGTTCCACGTGCCATGTTTGATGGATGTCAGTTATCAGTTATCTCCTGCTAATTTTCCCTCTGAAAGTTCTCCACTGCCTTAACCGGGTATTGAACTCACACTCTTTGGGTCTGTCACTGGATCTAACCAACGCCTTTATCCACTGTCCTTGAGGACATCTGGGTATGGATTTCTGGGTATTATAAACCTAATGTTTTCAGTCACCATTTTTTACCAGTGCTCATATTGCAATTTTTGCTGTTATCATTACATGTTTTTACCAGAGCTCATATTGCAACTTTGTTATCATTGCTTTTCTCTGGCACTCCTTAATACTGGTTCCCATATTGTATTTATTTCTAGGCTTGGTCGACTCAGGATATTTTTGTGGCCTAGCATATGTGCTGATTCCTTAAGTTTACGAATTTTCCAATGGTGTTCTCTGTCTATGATCTCAACATGATCCCACAGGGGACGGTGATCTCCCTTCTCTCTCCATATGTGGTCAGCCACGCCTGATTTTTCTACTTCCCCTCGCGTTACAGATTTCTGGTGTTCTTGAAGCCTTACCTTGAGGGGGCGGCCTGTCTCTCCTTTATATTCCTTTCCGCAGCTGCACGGGATAGCGTACACACAGTCTTTAGTCATGTTCTCCCCTATGGGGGGCCTCACTCGAGAGAGATATCTGCGAAGTGTTGTCACGCTTTTGAAGGTTGTCCTTATGTTATATGGACCGCAGATCCTTTGTATTTTCTCTGATAACCCCTTCACATAAGACAGGCAGACTGTTTTCTGAGTGTTGTTGTCCTCCTCTTCCTCTTTTACCCGCCTATCCCAGTTTTGGGGAGCTGCTGCCATGTACCCAGGGTAGTTGTTACGTTGTAGGGTACTACTTATACTGTTATAACGTCTCTGGGTCGCCACTTATGACTTTTGCTCGTTGTTGTAAGCAACGGACGATCCCTTTCTTTACGCTGTATGGATGGTGGGAGTTGAAATCGAGGTACTGTCCGGTGAATGTCGGTTTACGGTATACGGATATATGAGCTCTGGTAAAAACATGCAATGATAACAGCAAAAATTGCAATATGAGCACTGGTAAAAAAATGGTTGCTGAAAACATTAGGTTCATAATACCCAGAAATTCATACCCAGATGTCCTCAAGGACATATGGCACAGTGGATAAAGGCGTTGGTTAGGTCCAGTGACAGACCCAAAGAGTGTGAGTTCAATACCCGGTTAAGGCAGTGGAGAACTTTCAAAGGGAGTTTTCAGCAGGAGATAACTGATAACTGGAACTAGAACAGTCTACCCCAGTGATCGAAATAAAGGGTTCAGTTCGAAATTCCAACCACCTGAAGAAGGCCGAAACGTTGTGACAAATATGGCGACAAAGATGAGGACAATAGTCCGACTAATG
Source organism: Acanthosepion esculentum (assembly GCA_964036315.1). Taxonomy (NCBI): domain Eukaryota; kingdom Metazoa; phylum Mollusca; class Cephalopoda; order Sepiida; family Sepiidae; genus Acanthosepion; species Acanthosepion esculentum. The sequence continues at coordinate 44,872,220 of OZ038501.1, forward strand.
TAAATACTGTACATAATACCTCATCTCAGAAATATAGACAGAGTATAAATGTATATATCTGACTCGACATTATGTAAGCATGCCGTAATCAACAGCGAAATATCACACATAAAATATGTAAATATGTGTCATATTGCAACTTTATCATTGCTTTTCTCTGGCACTCCTTATTACTGGTTCCCATATTGTATTTATTTCTATGTGTCAGTTTTTACTTTACCATGTATTTTCATGTGAGACATTATATCATTGTATAAGACAGTTTAGCAATAAACAAATGCAATTGGCTTATATTTCTCCCTATATGCTCAAACGAGCGTGATTTTACTGCGTGTATGTGGATAGATATTTCAGAAAACCTTTATATCCATTCTGATACCAAAGACAGTACGCATGTCACATACTCTATCAATAGAATTATCTGGGTTATTTCTCTTGGGCATTTTTAAAAAATTCACGGCGTTCAATGCAACCGATAGATATTTCTCATTTGGTTTTTATTTTCTCCTCACTTCATTGTATACATCGGTGACTTAATGAAAACCCAAAATAATAGCATTCGTTCATTCAAAACAGAATTGAAGATAATTTATTCGAAGGAGAAAAATATGCACATTCAAATATAGAAGCGCAAAATCGCGAGATTTGATTGGTTCTTGTATTTGTTGTTTTTGATAATATCGTTAAATAATAATAATTTGTACGTCTCATACTCTCTGTAGCGTCACTGTAAGTATTTTTGCACTTAATAATTGCTAGACCTCTGGCCATCGCCATTATTAAAACAATTATGTCGTTTTTCATTTTAATAATATTAATAGGGAGAGTGATAGAGTAGGAATCGTTTTAGATTCAAAATATGTGAAAACATGGTACCAACACAAGCCAAATAAAAATCATGTCTGGGAATTTAAGATTTAGACTAACCAAAAACATCGAAATCAGAAAACTAAAATTGAAAATGTTATGAAGATTTAAAGCTCTGCAGTTTATGGCGTTGCTGGGATCTACGAGGATATTGAAAGGATACTGCAGAATTGAGGAAACTCTTTTCATTCAATCCCGTCAGATAACTACTGGGTATGTGATATGCTCATGCAAAATGAAGATCAACAAAATGTACAAAGAGGGAAAAGAAAAAAATGCTAGATGTCAATATGTAAATAGGACGAGAAGAAAGGAGAATTGGTGAATTGGTGAAGAAGCCACACTATTTGGGCAGCAAGAACGATGTCATACAAAACTAACCTGTTAATGATCATTTTTTTATATTAATCGGTATACTATATACTATATACTATATACTATATGAGAGTGTCGTGATCGAGCTAGCTACTGTTAGTATAATTCCAGCTAACACTGAACGTTCTTGCAATGTTGGAAATGCGTTGTATTTGGTGAGGGTATATGTGACGCTATAGCGATATTTTACTGTAACGTTGCAGTCAGTTGGTTCCCTGACCCCAAATTCACTGCTTATCCCTAATTTGTCAAAACATTATGTTAATGTGCGAAGTTCTGGAGCTGAAAATTTCGCACTAGTCAAATAATATCAGAATCCTTTTTCACTTAACAATATGTATAGAATGTAGGGAATTTCTTTTCGTATTTTTAAAAATTGAGACTCATTAATTTAGCTCATGAATGGACCTTCTAATATCTTCCTGGAATTTATTAATTATTTTCTATTAATATAATGTTGTGCAGTGTCTACAAAAAAGTTTTTACAACTCCTATGTAACGTTGTAAAAATATCAGTAATTATCAGTCCTATAACCGGGTGTGATCGTACTGACTCTGGGTAGCTGACAATCTGACCAATTCCTTTCACATATTTGGGTTGGATGTCGGATATCCATTCATGCATAGCGTGTCTGTAGCAGCTGGTCATGGCGGGGTCCATCCTTTTCCAGGTCAAATCACAGCTGATGTCCTGCAACTTGAAGTTTGGTCACGGACACGTGACCGTTGATTTCATCAGGAAAACCCTCTGTCCTGGGGGTTGACTTCAGTCTAGAAAGCTCTCTGCCCAAGCGGTGTTGTTACCGCCACACTGGCTACATACGTAGTTACGGAACCCAGTTTCCCTCATTGCGCCCATTAAGCCTGCAAGAAGGTTCATCTGCCTCCTGATAGGCTTTGTGTCTAACCACTCTCCTCACAATAAAAGCCTGGGGTGGGGGCGAACTGGTTTAGTCGCCGATGACTCGACCATGCACTAGGCTACATGGGGCCACTAGTACTTGAAGAGTCGATTTGACATATTATTACGTACAATCTGGCCACACCATGATTCTCATTCTTGTGGCGGCGGCGGCATAATCCAAAGAATATCTATATTTTCAACATTTTACTTTGCATTGTAACCTCGTGAGTTATTGATCTGAACACAGTTTTATGATAGACTTTTTCCCCCATGATCAATTCCACGGAGCAGTATTCATAGTTTATAGCTGTAGGCACGAGATACGCAGCATTTAGAGGTTCGTTTTCTTAGAGTATTATCTGAGTATAAATAATTAATATTTGTCAGAGTGAATGTAACCAACACACCGTGTGCTTATCAGAGAATGTACACCTATCTCTCTCATATATGTACATATACACTACATCTCAAATTATCAATTTTAATTTTTATCAATATATATTTTAATACTTACTTAAATCTGAAGGTTTATTTACACAAGGATTGCATCTATCTCTGTAGAAAGCTGATTGGTTTGATCAAGATGCAAACAATGGCGAGTCATTTGATTTAAGTCTCAAATTATTATTAATATTGAGAGTTTGAAGCTTTAAAATGGATCATAACGCTGATTTGATGTATAAAGAGAATTATTTAATAACTTGCCAAATGTAAACAACTTGACAAATTTCAAAAATGTTCGGTAGGAACCAGCGAAATCTGAAAAAGTTCTGACGTTGGTCTAATGAGGACCTGTAGAAGGAATTATTTTTTGACTTCTGCCCTTTCTCAAGAAAAAAACGTTTTTAAACATCTGTATTTAAGTTACTCAATTGTTTTAGTGTTATGAGTGCGAGGAAGTGGGAAAAATGTGAGGCCGATTATTAAACCTTTTCGACATCCATGATAAGAATCGAAGTAAACGAACAACGAGATACATCATTTCGCAAGCGTTTCTTTCAAATATCGAATGCCGTGATAAATTTCATAAGCCAAAAGCATGCAGCAAAAATTTGGTGCTTACTAGCGGAAAACACACACAGGTTGAGATATCAAAATAAGGCGAAAGTGGTGCGATGCTTTGTGGTGGAATTGTAGATGAAGTGGTGTGCCTATGGCGAGTTCCTGATAATTTTTAATGTATCCGAGTACAAATGGTTCAGAAAGAAAATTATTTTAAAGTATGATCCTCCATCGCATTCAGGGATGAAATCTAATACGCGAATAAAAATTCAGTCGGGAAAAAATTATATGACGCCACCTATAATCATATCAAAACTCCAAATACTAAAATGAAAACCCGTAATCTAAAACTTATTTCAAATACCAGACAGAACCGAAGAAAAAATATAAGATCAAAGCCAATCCATAAGTAAAATAAACAATTCAGGACTATAAATGATCATTATAGTATTATTGCATTAGCAATAAAAAAAAGATTAAAACCGCCCTTATGGAACTACTAGTATATGTAGCCAACGCAAAGTGGAGTAACACAATCTAAAGACTATGTAAGTCGTGAAACTGGCAATAACTATGCAATGTTGATTTTTATATCCACACACACAAACACATCTCTAGATATATAGACATAGAATACCATTTATCGATAAAAACAAATTAAACACCTCATTTAATACAAAAAAAACCTCTAACATAACCACCAGCAGATAGAGCAAAAACTGATCTTAAACTAATACTGTTCATGAAGTCGCTTACCCACTTGGAACAGGTTTCACTAAGAATAAAAATTCAGCTAAAACATTTACAGAATCCCTACATTATCACACTTGTTAAGTTGTCATTTATTTGATAAAGTCACAATTACATATCACCAACCAACAAAGTAGAAATCCGATAAATAGTTATAAATTGAACAAATATACTGTACGATATAAACAGTAAAAAAATACAATTACTAAAACACTTAACTTATACAGACAACCCAGTATCATTAAAATTTCAATTTAGGAAGAAAGGTTCTCATTAGAAAAATAAAGATACACACACAATACAACCAAAGAAAGCCAATACATACTTAGACCCAACACTATCAATCCACAAAAATAATTGGCTTGTGGAGAATTTTTGTTAAAAATTTCCCCAGAAAACAAAAAATCGTCCGTATCGAAGAAAATAGTCTTAAAAATAAAATTTCATTTGTCTCAACCATAACTGCATATATATATATATATATATATATATATATATATATATATATATATATATATATATATATATGTATATGGGGGGGAGAGAGAGGGATAGAGAGGGAGAAAGAGGTAGGAAATACCCTTCTATTGTTGAGAAGCATAAAACAAATCTAAAAATAAACATTACGTGACATTTTCATCCAATTCGGCCTTCAACAAAAGCAGAAACACTTTCACAATACAGGAAAAATGAAATCCGAGCTTCATTTTGCCATCTCAATCTTCCAACCCATAGTTTTGTAAATTATTTCTATTTTTATTGAGGAATCTATTGTTGGAGACGAACACATGCATCCCATGATCTGCAATAACAATGAACAAGGCCGTGCTTAACAGAGGATAGTTTTCACAAAAATAAAAACAGACTGAGTCGAACTTGGTATTCTCTCCCTATCGTATATATATATATATATATATATATATATATATATATATATATATATATATATATGTGTGTGTGTGTGTGTGTGTGTGTGTGTGTGTGTGTGTGTGTGTGTGCGCGTGTGTGTGTGTGTATTTGAGTAACGTATAAAACATGAAAATACCATTTCGTCAACAATTAGGTTTGCGTCAAACTAAGCTAAGCTTAAGAAATATCTTATTCATAGACACACACACACACGCATCTATCTCTCTCTCTCTCTCTCTCTCTCTCTATATATATATATATATATATATATATATATATATATGTGTGTATATATATATATATATATATATATATATATATATATATATATATATACATGCATATATATATATATATACACATATATTCTAGAAATGTTATTGTAGCAAACACTTTTGAGTCGCACTGTATATATATATATATATTAAACAGAGGATGTCTGTGAGTCTGTCTGTCTGTGTGATAACTTTTCACTCGAGATCCATCCAACCGATTTTGAACAAATCTGGGATATACATTGTACAATGTAAGAGATCGGTAATTTAAAAAAATCAATAATCGATAGGCGATGAAATATCGATAAATTCAACTTTTTTCCTCCGATTTCGTTCAAACTCGGTATGTAGGTTGCTTACATCATGACGAGCTCAACGATAACTCATTTTGATTTCTACGCCACTCCATTTAGCAAAAACCGCGAAAAACGAAAATCTATTTCAACACAAATTTTAAACTAAAAACATCCTCAATTTTCAAGCAATCTAATACAAACTTCACTCAAATGTAGCCACTGTTTGTTTCAAATTAGATTATGTAAACTTTATATTTGTAATTATATTCAAATAAACTTTGAAAAATGTATATTTTATTTTTACAAGATTTTTAAAACAGAGAATTTAACTTTTATTTACAAATGTCTCAAAATTTCAGACATTTCGTCCTCTTGTAGCCAGCAGGGTATCCCACATGAACTTCGATCTTTTAGCCAATATCTTCGGGCCACTTATCAGACTCGTTAACGCTTCCTCCATTGTTTCCCTGCTGACTCCAGTTAATTACCGAGTTTTTGCATTGGTAGTCAGAATAGTGAGAAACTCATTTCCTCTTATATAATGCTCCTGCTTTGTTACCTGAAGAAACTGGGGACCTGTTTTCAGTCCAGGCCGTTTTGGAGGAGGTGCAGTTTGTTCCCATTCAAATGAAAACTAGCTTCACGCTAGACGGGGTTTACAAAAAAAATACGAAAAGAAAAAACAAATTAAAAAAAAAGAAACAGGAGAACACGTATCACGTGTCCAAAATCACGTAACCAAAATCAAATAAAAACTTGCTTCAAACTAGATGACGGTTACAAAAAAAAAATGAAAGAACTGAAGAAGAAAATTCAAAAAATATCCAAAACTCAACCAAAATAAATCAAAATATAAAGCAAATTAAACCAAATTTCTACTTGCAAAAACATTCTTAATGTCAAATGCTACTCAACTCCTCTGGAAAGAAATTTGACTTCACAGCGGGACGTAGATGTGACAGTGAGAAGCAATGTAACTGTCCAAGTAAAGATAACTCACCCCTAAGAGAGAATAACTCACCCATAAGTATAGCCTTTTATATAGTGCCTCATTTGCATATCACTACAACAACAGAAAAAATTCGTTAGAAACAAAGAGTACTGAACTGTTATGTAATATCAGTTCTCATACATGGCGATGAATGCTAGAAAATTTCCTCACAGATGGAGACTTGGGCAGCAGAAATATGGTTCTACACGGAGATACTGAGAATATCATAGACCGAACATGAGGGCAACGAAGTTTTAGGGAAAAGTGAAACAAAAGGGGTACATACTTAACATCAGGAAGAGACAGTTGAAAATTCTAAGGCGCATAATGAGAAAAGAAGAATTGGTAAATCTTATCCTCAGAAGACAGATTGAAGGAAAATAGCGCATAAGAGTGAACTTAGAGTAAATGGATGGTGGAACAAGGTTTAGGAGAGAGAACAAAAAGACAACATTTATCAAGAGCCACATAGACCAATTGAACTGCTTGAATTTGAAAGTGGACAGAGAAAACCACATCGTGGCTTAAACGTGGTTTTCACGACAAAGTGGATGCAGATTCGAGACCGACCTAAAAGTACATTTTCTTAAGTCTCTCGAATTTCACAGACCAGTAGGCGTATATTTATACAGTTTACAAAAAAAAACGGATGTCTACTCAAACACGTGTTTCCACCACTAATACCATGTCTGAATAATAAGAAATATCGGATTATAAATTAAATCCATCAATACCTAATTTCTCTCTCTTATATATATATATATATATATATATATATATATATATATATGTGTGTGTGTGTGTGTGTGTGTGTGTGTGTGTGTGTGTGTGTGTGTGTGCGCGCGCGCTCATCTAATGTGCACGTGACTGAGGTTTAGAACGTTCGCTTTCCGACCATTCAAATTTCACCATGGTCGATTTGTCAGGAAGGTGAATTCTTGATATTATCGGCCTGGGGAAACGATCTCAGCGTGTGGCACCTTTGGAAAGTGTCTGAAAATAATACCACAGGTTGACCCAGGCCTTTTGCATTAAATTGGGTAGATTAAACTATTTTGGAGAAGTCGATGGTTGTCCTAGCACAAAGTCACAAGTCATTGTGACCGACGGTGTGAGCGTGCTTGCCTTGTTCAGACTGTTGATCACGCTAGATAATGCGCTCACTCCCAGAGACTGTAATTCAGGTCCGCTAGGCATAGTTGCAGTATAAACCGCAGGTGGGTTCTGTGGGTGTAGAACAAACAAAATGTGCCTGAGCAGGCGTCTGCAACAGAGACTGGCTAGCCGACCAAGTATACAGGCATACCCGGATACGAGCGGTCAGCTATTATATATGTACTCTTACAAAACAATAATTACTTCCCGACTCCCGGACATAGCTAAAATTAATTCAGAAAGAAAAAATATCCGCAGCCCTGTTAACAGACGTTCTTTTTCTCCAATTCTTCTTAAATCTACTTTTTTTATCTGTTTCCTTTCATACGGAGGAGAATTATTGCGTGGCTTATCTTGTGCATTTTTTACCGAAACACTCCTTGTACAAAAAATATGCACCATTTCTTGAAACAAGCAAGCACATTTTAATATATTTACAGAGCTTTGTTGAGTAAGGCTAGGAAGATGTTGTTGCGGCAGTCAACCATTAAGTAGCTGCTCCGAAAGCCTTTAATCCTTGTTTGATTCGTTCCCGGATCATCTTCGATCTTGCTGAACATGTTCATTACGTTTGAAATAAAATTACGAGTAAATAAAATTACGAGTAATTCTATGGTTAGTATACTGGTCTTGTGAGGTTGATTTTTGCTGAGTATTCTAAAAATTTGGCCATGTGCTACACTAATGTCCCCGGTATGACGATTTAGAACTTCGTAATTAAGCTATTTTAATTTAAATAGAATACACCCATAAGAGCAGAAAATATTTTTGAAATGTGTGTAGAATTCTGTTTCTGTTGGAGAAAATTCTATTCATTTCAGTTGTCTTGCAAACCTTAATTCTAATCTGAAATGCCATGAATTAAATATAGCAAATCATAGAACTGTGTCACCACACAGCTTATAGGAATGGATACAGATGACGTATGTGTAATGAAATATTTAAAGAGGTAGTGTAGTTATGACAATGTAACTGTGGCAGCCATGAGACGCCATCACGATTTAATACCAGTTAAGCACTGTTTCTGAGATGTCAGCTGCCTTAGGTTTTCCTCTGTCACCAGCAGCCAGGTTGTGCGTGTAGGATACATATTTACACACCTCACTAAATAACTTGTCGGCACAGACGTAACTCAGCTGTGGACATTCCTAGAACGAACCTCGATAGATATACATACGCAAAACACAAATAAATCGGAGACTCCATTCCAGGTCGAAACTGCCATTATTCAGGTGAAGAGAGGTAGTTGTCTCTAATTTTTTGACACTTCAGTTGGCACTGAAACCTTTACATACTTCCGTTTTTCCGCTTTTGACTTTATAAAATATAATTTTGTCTTAAACTTTTAAAAATATTTTAACGTTAAAATTTTGACAATTTAATTTTCTTTCATCTTTTCCATTACTTATTTTTCTCCTCTTAATATTTTATTTCATTTTCTTAAATAAAAATAATCCAACAGTTTTTTCTCTTTTCTTTCGTTTCATTTTTCATTTTCCTTCGCGTTTTATTTTCATTTATACAGACTTTCCCGCTTTTTTAGAACTTTTTTTCTTTACTTTTTGTTAACAATACCGTTTTACAAGTTGAGTTTTCCTTTTTACCATTCTTTCTTTCCATTTTTCATTCCCCGACCCCGACACACTTTCCGCTTTCGCTTCAAATATACCACATACCACGACGGCTAAATCATCATTTCAGATTGAATGTTATGGTCGTTTAGACAAACTTTGCTTTCAACCTACACATGGATTTTCAAAATAACCTATCATCATCTCGTGATGAAAAATTTAAAAGGCTCGGATTGCAGAAAGTTAATAAAAGCTCGACAGAATCAAATAAATGAATAAAAAGATATTTTTAAAAGGTGAATAGAATTGAAGAGAATTCTTCGAATTCTTATCCTGTCTATTTTGTTTGTTTTTTATTGTTTAGCTTTGGTGTTAAAACAATGAACATTCTTTTCAGTAACAATGAATAAGCGAGTTTATGTATGTATATGTACATGCGTGAATGTGGGTGTATGAGCGTGTTTGCACATATGTAGATGTATGGAAGCACGATTATTTCATATATGTTTTTAAGTGGTTCCCTTTTTCTTTCTCCATCTCACTCATCATCCATGCTCTCTTTCTCTCCCTACACACACACACACACACGTACACACACACGCGCACACACACACACACACACACATATATATATATATTAGTTCAGTCAAAAAGTATCAAATGGAAGTAAATGTAGGTCAAGAAGTGGGGAATGCTTGTCTGTTTCGAATATTGATTACTCGAACCTGTGAGACATGCACATCTAACATGGAATAGTTAGTTAACTTTATATAGTATGTGTGTGATAGATAGATAGATAGATAGATAGATAGATAGATATGGAGATTTTGGGTGTCTTCCTTATATACTACTGGAATTATTTTTCACTGCACTTGTTTTATGATCCCAATCCATATTTACATACAGTTTCACGATTCTGTTTCCTTCTTCGTTTAGGTTTACCATAATGACTTCGGACTCATTCTCATGTTTTGCAAAATTTACCCATTTTTCTTCCATATATGAGAGACTTCAGCTTCAACTGAAGGACTCTGACAGTTGCCAATATTCCAAAACGCACTTTATCTAATATTAGTTCGACTACTCTTTTTTTACTCTTCTCTCCTGACTAAATTATCACAATTACGCCTTATCTGAATGTTAGTTATCGCACTTTCCATCTCTTGTTTCACACTGGCTAACATTCTGCTTCGTGCAGTGTTCTAACATTCCATATTCTGATTGAATCCTTTGAATTATTTGAACTGTTACTATGCGTGGGAATTGTTCTCTGACAACATGTGAAGACATGTTTTCTTTTTACTTGAAAAATAATTCATGTTTTATATAATTGAGTTTAGTTTTAAAAACATTAATATATTTTATATTTAGAGATGTCTCATCTTCAATGTAAAAAATACTTTCCATTTGTTGGTGGGTGAGAGCAATCCACTGTTCTATTTGTCTACCAAAATATGTTCCAGACGGTGTTTCTTCGCAAGCAAATTACAAAGAAGAAAGAATGCGTTTGGTTTAAGTAGTTTCATAGTTTTTGCCAGTGCTAGGTGTTCGAGCCCGCAGAAAAGCTAGTATTGTATAAGCTGGTTTTAAAGGCAGAGTAGATTCATTTGAAATAATGATATAAAAACATCATCGCACGTTAGTAGTTAATTCAGGTATCTATAAATATTAATTTTTTCTGATATTTTTTCATAATTTCAATTCCTTTTCATATCATCTACTCGTCATTCCACTGCCAGTATAAGGTAGGTCGAATAAGCTCTTGACGAGACTCGAACTAGCATCCCTTTTGTCACGAAGTTTATCTTACCATGATTTTTGCTGTTCCTCATTGAGCTACGAGCTGGTAGAGGTCAAAACTAACAATATAATCTTATATAATGATCGCCATTTCGATTATTATTGCTTTCTTTACATATAATGAAGTGGATTAAGTGCGACAATTATTTAATATATTTTCTGTTTATACGTTATTTTTATGTCTACTTAAATAAATTATATCAATAAAAATAACGTATAAACAGAAAATATATTAAATACATTAGTATGTTACATTATGTTGAATTTTTATTAAATGTATCATTATTAATTTTCATAATTGTACGTGTTTATGTGAAGCTAAACCAACTCAGTTCCTCTTCCATTCGAGCAATCAATTCGCATGATTCATTGGCTTCATTCGACCTTTTCAAACAAATTTGACGTCATTCGTTACTTTATCAATAAAACATAATTAAATTCAAGCACCGATCACAATCGATACTGTAAAAGTTGCTTAATTAAAATTACTTTTAATTAATCATTAACACAAAATTAGTCAACTTCTGGCCTAATATCAATGTCAGCAAACAACCTATAACGTTTAAATGTTACCTATTTTTGAAATCGTATCACGTATATTGAAATATATCAATAAGGGGTGGACGCTTACGATAGTATGTTTCCTGGCAAACTAGTGAGTTCAGTCTTGTTCTTGAATGCACCTCAATTCTACTGGATGAGATCTTACCCTTTGAAGCTGGGCATATTATCTTTAGAACCATTAATGAGTGCAAATGAGATATGACAGAAAAATGTTACACAAAAAATAAACATGGCTACACACTGTATTTTACATAAGTAGATTGTAATATAACTATTAACTTGACTGGCTTCATATAAAGTTTCACCAAGTGGAAGTCTAACAAATGTCCACAAGATTAGCTTATGAACCGTCACCTCACAGCACGCGCTCTTTTTCTTGTCTGCATTTAAGCCAGTGAGTCTTTGCATCGCCCTCATTGCAACCCATGAAATGAAGGAATTTAGAAAATGGGTCAAAATAAATTACCTTTAATAACGCAAGTTTAGCTTATCTCCAAATAAACCAAATATTTATATTTTACTGCAATGATATCATTGGCTCTTTCCGACATTTAATGCAGGATTTTGAATTTCATGGGAAATGCAACACATTTAACAAAAGCTTGATAAGATTTAATCCTTTCGGCACTTGTCACGTTATGTTCGCAAAAATTGATGATGTCATCTATTAAGTGAAGTCTTTCGATACTATCTCTCGTTGTGAGGAAATTGGTTATCATTTAATGGATTAATCGCCCTAATATCCTCACCTCTCACCAGGTTTCTGCCGACACAGGCTTAAGACTTCTTCGTACTATCTGAAATTCTGAGGTTATTCAGACTAACATCCTTATCTTCGTTATTTTGATTCCAATGTTTCGACTGATGCCTTTTCCGTTCATTTTCGAGTGCATAATACATTCTCTAATCTTTGAACAGAATCTTTTGAATTGTCGTTGTCTGGTGACACTAAACTATTTTTTCAAGATTAACAGCAATAAAAGATATGTCTAAAGAAATCGTTATATGTGCCGATTTTATATATTTACTTTGGTAATTGGGACTCGGTCAGAGATTGTAGGTGCGAGATGATTCGTTGTCACATGTCGTTTGTCTTGATTGGAGAATTGGTAAAACAGATTTCTATAAGAAAATATGGAATTAAAATAAACCAATGTATTATCATCAAGCTAGAGAATATAGCCGAAATATTTATCCTAAAAAACTGCGATAAAATTCCAATTCTTCAATGCACTTTTCCAATATACTACAGTAACCAATGTGTCGAGCTGTTATAATTTCTCGCAGCGTTCGAACCCCGATAAAAAATCAGAATATCCAATGGTGATATGTAAGATAAAAAGCTCTACACTGATAGATTATAACAATACTTTCGCATCCCTATCATTTGGCCGACCTAAAATAGACGACGTAAGGACGACTAACCACTTGTGTATAATGAGATGAGCATGAAAAATCTAACCAAGATAATATTGAAGGACGAGATAGAGAGAATGAAGTAAGAAAATAACGATGATTATGAAAATAAGATGTCTATCAAATTTTTAGAAATTTTAATTTTGGTGGGAAGAGATTAAAAATATACATCCATTAATTACAATAATATATTGAATTTGTCTTTGCGATTTTTTTCTGTTTTGCTTAAGGATTTTTCAAATTTGAAAGTTTATAAAATTACCACTGAGAATGTATCATTTCTTTCATTATATATATATATATATATATATATATATATATATATATATATATATATATATATATATATATATATATATATATTCATCCATTTTCTTTCTTTCATTTTTTTCTCTCCTTCCTACTTTCTTTGTCTACCTTTTTCTATCAACTTATTGTATGTGTAGCCTTATCAATGTTTGCAACATAATGTAGAAAAGCATTTACTTTACACAATACAGGGTGCGATAGATAAATTGTCGTCTAAATTACGCAAAAATTACAATAACAGCGACATCTCATTTTAACAGATATATTTACCAAAATTACATAAAAAATATCTTCAATTACAAAAGCGTAAATTTATTAAATAAAATCAACATTGGCTTCAACCACGGCCTCGAGACGACTTCGGGGTCTCCTGCTACTCTTCTGGACGGTCTCCTTTTTAAGTTGGTGAATGCTGCTATAATCCTTGCCTTCAGTTCATCTTTGATGTTACAAGGAATTTTGTTGGTCTCTCGCTTAACTGCGCCCACACATAATAATCAAGGGGGTTGCAGTCTGGGGAGTTAGGTGGCCAGATGTTAGAGGTGATGTGGTTGCAGAAACTGTCTGACAGTCATGACTAGGTTCTCCTGCTTGTGTAGCATAGTGCAGAGTCCTGTTGCCATACATAGGGTCTTCCAGCCGCCGCCATCTTAATCCAGGGCAGCACTTCGTGTTGAGTCTGAATTCCTGTGGGAAGATGAATGGAGGCATAACGTCGCCATCACTAGTGATCACTCCAAACACCATGGTGTTGACTGGATATATCTTCCAACTCTTACCGAATCCCCTGCCCTGTCCCCAAATTGACACCCAAACACTATGAAATATTCGTATTGGAGCTTCCAACACGATTGTCAAGCAGTACAGCATGCCGTTTCAAATTTCTGACATGGTGCTCTTTTTCTCACAGACGGTGTCCAACTGCGCCTACTATACTGTATATACTATATTTTTATAAAATAAAAAACAAACGAAATTAAAAATGTAAAATGGCGGCAATTTACTCATCGCACCCTGTATTTATTTTAACATAAGCTCCATCTTTGACAATGCATTCAAATAATTGTTAAGTATTAAGTCTTCATCGGCTAATATTGTACAATGAAAAGTTTATTCAGTTAACGCGTCAGATTACGAACTTTTTGTTACACATACCTACATCAGTATCTACATTCCCTTTTCCTTTGTTTAGTCTGAAGTGTTTCCTAAAATATAAATAGATGTGTGTGTGCGTGTACATATTTATATATAACGATATAGTTATCATAAGATAACACGTGCAGCAAGCACAAAAATACTTTTTGTTATAATTAAAATGACGATAAATATTTTTGTACTTGTTATTGCTAAATGAATGAAAGTGGGACTTACTGACGTAGAGGGTTGACGAGCTCTTACGCTTGACATTTATTATAAGTATTTATACTTCAGGCATTTACATTTTCTTTTTCTTTTTTTTAAGCGTATCACCCCAAGCAAGGCTGGAAGCCACTATCACGCAAGGGGTTAAAGAAGGGTTGGAGGAAGAGCAGATAGGAGTGGAGAAAGAGAAAGACAGTGGGTCGATCAAGGCAAGGGGGTTGCAGAAGATTTGGAGCGAGAGCAGATAGGAATGAAAACTGAAAGGATGTGGAGAAGGGAAGTGGATAGATCAAGGCAACTGGAGATGTCGATTCACGCTACACTTAAACCGTTGGAGATTGTAATTGTCAGGGAAACAGTAATAGGGAAGGGAGTTCCATAGGCGAGATATGCGAGACATGAAGCTATTGGAGTAGAAGAGACGTCTGCATCTAACAGTTTCCACGGTGTAGAGGTGGGAGCGGGATGCCAGCCTCTTGGGGCGTTTAAATTCACGAGGCCTAGGGACAAGCGAGAGCAGCTCCTCGGAGCAATTACCGTGAAAGTACTTGTAAAAAAGGCAGAGCGAGGCAACATCGCGTCTGTGAGAGAGCGACTGCAGACGAGATGACAGATCAGGGCCAATCACGTTGCCTATCCGTCTTTGGATCTTATCAAGAACGCTGAGGCAAACAGCAGGGGCCCCAGACCATATATGGCAACAATACTCCATGCAAGGGCGAATGGTCGATTTATAGACTTGGAGGATCGATTCCGGAGAGAAGAATTTCCTGGCTCGGCACAGAGAACCAATTTTCCTTGCGGTGGCTGATGCAACTGACTCGATGTATTTGTTCCATCTCAGATCAGCAGACAGCGTGAGACCGAGCAGCCGCAGAGAGGAGCTCTCGAGAAGTTGGTCTTCAGACATTCTAATGTGATGCAGGGATGGATCCTTGTGGTGGTTAATAGCGAGCAGTTTTGTTTTAGAGGCGTTAAAGTTAACCATCCATTTCTCGCCCCAGTTCACAACCGATTGGAGGTCCTTTTCAATTTGAGCTACCAGGTTAACTTTGTCAGCTTCACTAGATTTGTGTTTGAGGTGGTGTCGTCAGCGTAGATGCCGACTTGGGAGTCTATGGCGTCAGGAAGGTCGTTTATAAATATGAGGAACATAGTAGGGCCAAGGATGGAGCCTTGAGGAACACCTGCGTTAGTGGGATAGGAGCTGGAGATGAATCCACTGAGAACAAACTTCAAATCCCGGTTTGACAGAAATTATCGTATTAGGTCAAACAATCGACCTGTGATACCATAACCCTGGAGCTTGCGAAGGAGGCCGGCATGCCAAACTATATCGAATGCTTTGGAGATGTCAAGGGCCACGGCACGAGCTTCGCCGTTATTATGTATAGCTTGGTAGACAAAAAGGTCTGAAGACTAAGAGAAAAAGTCTCCAGCACCTCTCTCAGTATCCCCGCAACCCCCCAACACTACTAAAATCTTAAATTCTTTTTACCACTTGATTTCCTGCTATGAGCGTTTGTCATATTTCTGTCTCTGCTTTGTTGCCGTATGTTGCAAGCTTCATTATAACTGATTGGCCTCAGACATCAATACTGAGGAGATCGTTTTATTTCTTCCTTTCTTTTTCCAGAGACACTGTCGGTATCGTTTATGGAATGTAGAGGCTCGTCATTAATTTCCTGCTCCGTCTGTTCATTGATTTATATTGTTCTCGCATCTAGCCTTAGAGTATCGCAGCATTGAAACTGTCCGTCTATACATCCTATTTAGTCGATTTTTGCCGTTTAGTTATGTTCCTATCTATCTTATTATATCAAGTGGTATGTTTTGTTTTTTGTTTTTTTTATTTTCAGTTCCTTTACTGAGGCGGATTGAAGAAGTGCAAGGTATTTAGAGCGGGCATTTGCGATTAATGTCCGAAGCGATTTCTTATTTAGGAATAAGCGTTTTCCAAACGTTGTAATAAATATAGCGACAAAGATGAGGACAATAGTCCGAATAATGTAAATAGTGAAATATAGAGAGATACTGAAACGTTTTCCAGCTGTCACGTTTTCCTTTGGGAATCACTAATGCTACACATTTCTCTACAATAAATTTTATTCCGATGTCTTTTCTAAAATTCCTCTTGTCTCCAGTGCTTATAAGTCTTTTTTTTCTTTTGAGAAAATCTTCAACAGCATATATATATATATATATATATATATATATATATATATATATATATATATGTGTGTGTGTGTGTGTGTGTGTGTGTGTGTGTGTGTGTGTCGGTTATGTCATCAATATGACAAACAACAGTATTCTCCAGGAATGGTTTCTATTCCTCCGGCGATGAAGATAGACTGTTTATTCCTCATCGCCTTATCTGAGCTTTAGCATTGCTCTGATAGACTTGAACATCTGAAGACATTTCTGGTGACAACAGGTCGTAAGCTTTACAATAAATGAGTCTCAAGATAGTCAAAATACAACATCATTTGGTAGATTGGTACTACACTCTGGTCCGATTACCTGGTAGTCTTAACATTTTAAAATATATGCTTGTCACCTGCTATAATCAGGTGTAAAAACATTTTAGAATTCCACTTGCATGCGTGTAGGTGCACACATACACACACACACTCACACGCGCGTGAACACACACAAGAGCGTGTGAGTGTATGTGTGGTCTGTATTTTTTCGCATCATGCTTTTGCTAAGCTGTCAATTTCAAATCGATTTCGAGCTTAATGTAAAAATAACTATTTTTCAGCACTTTCCAAGTAATGTTCTGTAAAAACATTCTTTTATTACGTGACGAAAACAAAACAATTTTTTTCTTGATTTTGTTTTTATTTTCCTTAAACCAGATTTTGTCATACAGGAACTTCCAGATAAAATATTTTTGGAGCTTATCTCAGTAAATGAAAGACATTTTCAAAACCTAGAATTAACATTATCTTCGACAGACTTAAAAATAAGAAAGTAACAAACTCAACATGGTGCCATTATTCTCTCAGTCTCTTTCTAAATATAGTGGAAAGACGTATGCCTGCTTGTGTGTCTGTATATATATATATATATATATATATATATATATATATATATATATATATATATATATATATATATATACGCACGCAAGTAGACACAGGTCTTCACAAACACTCACACACACACAGATATATATATATATAGTGTTACTGCAACGAACGTGTTCAATCCAGTCCCTTCCTAACTATGCTAAGGTTTGTAAATCTATATAACAAAAGATCTTGTTCTCCGTCCTCACGCTGTGTCTGTTCGTGACTTTTCATGTGCGTATGTCATGTATATGCGTCTGTGTTGTGCGTTAGTGACATGCTTGGGCTACGTAATGGCCACACACACAAACAGACGCGCACGCGCATAATTTAACTGGGTTTGGAATAATACATCCCTTTCCCACCCAGTCTGGACAGCACCTACACTGGGTGAGTAATAAAATCAAAATCAGAGACAAGAAAAAAAAAACAAAGTATGCGATACTTATCAACAGCGTAATTGCTGTCAAACTCTTTCTTTGCTTATATGGCTGTGAAATTTAAAAAAAAAAACAGCTTTCCTTTCTGTTGCCTACAGTGAACGAAATTTAGTGTCTTATCAATAATTATTTCAGCGTTGGTATCGGTCTATTAGCGCATTTTCTATGGGTGGTTGTCTATCACCATCAGTCGGTTTCCACTTATTCGTATCTATTTATAGAGGTGGCCACAAAGTAAATGTTCACTTTATAACTTATGACAATCAAATCAGTTTTTAAATATAATAATTACAAATATCAATTCAGATAAAGATAGCACAAGTAAAATAAACGGGAGAAATGCTACAACGAATTATTCGACAAAAGTTCCGTTAATTTTCAAAACCCTAAAAATCAATTATTGAACTTTTCGGGAAATTATTTGGCAATAAATAAAATTAAATAATTTAATTTTATATAAATATCTTTGTCTGTCATTGAATGAAAAGATATAGATGTGTACACGCAAGCCTACACAAAAATCGAATTAAATTGAAATGGAAATGTGTCGTGATGGTTAACCTCTCAACAAGAGCCCTTTGAAGTTATTTTGATGAGTTACGAATCTAGCCGCTAACAATTTCTATAAAATTCAGTAATATTAAAATGTTTCATTTAGCGTGTTATATTGTCTTTTGTTTTCTAATTAAACTAATTCTATTAAACTAACAATTTAGAAAATTAAATTCAAAAGTGAATAATTTAATACAGGTACCAATTTCCTGTCTAAATAAATCCTACTTTACATTTTTCATCTCAACATTTGGTAGCCTTCGGGCAGAAATCAGATTTGCGGTTTAACCATTGACTTTATATTTAACCTTGCCCGATTCTTTAATATCGTTCATGGATAAGAAATTTTGACAGATAATAAATCCGTTCAACTCGATTATTACAACAATATCTAAATATATAAATCAAATATTTGGCAATAATTATGGAATTTTCCTGGGTCTTTACTAAGATATTGGTTCGACGGGTCAAATTTGGTACAACTGCGCATTCAGGAAGAATTAAGTGAAGATTAAAAGCAGTAGAACATATCTTGCGGTCCTGGGAAATCAGCAAGGATGAATTTAAATTGAGAATGTAATAAAAATAATGTTCTACCTAAATTACGATTTAACCAATGGTGAAATTAGAATCTTTGTTTGCATAGCCAATCTGGAGTCACATGGAAAAAGTAAATTTTCACTTCTGCGTTTATACTATCACAATTTTATCTTTTAAAGTTCAAAAGTTTAGCAGGGTCAAAAGTGTCTAATTATACTATGAAAGTAATTACATTATGTTAAAGACGAACTGACGTTGTTTACTTAAAACAACTTCAGTTTGTCTTTAACAGAAAAATATCTTCTCTCTTTTATTTTGAATATCAATCACAAAATGAATTTATATATTTCATTATTTCGATAACATTCACATAATTATACTAAACCTAATAGCACTGATTGATTTTTCTTATTAAAATTGGCTAAATCAATTTTTGGTGTGTATTCATTCTTTTCGACTTTTAAAAACATTTCCTACTTTTTCTTCACAATATCTTCGGTTTTTTTTTTATATTCCTTATAGTTTTCATTTTATTTCTTCTCTTCATTTACATTGGTTTTTTTTTCATTCTAACGTTTTTCCACTTTTGCTTTATTTCCTTTTACACAGTTGCTCCTTCTTTATTTCTTCTCCGGCTCTTTTAATTCATTTTTTTCTTTTCACTTTCATCGATTTCCCTTTCAATCTTTGTTCATCGTTGTCGTCATTATCGCTTCTACCGCTCGACCACTTCCAGCTGGAAAATATTACACCGGTTGTTTAATGTTTTGCAAAAAGGTTTAGTTTGAATCATGCTGTGGTTTAAAAAATAAAATATTATTTCCTTCATTACAGTTGCAACCGAAATAAAATAGTCATTAAGTAGATACACAATCTGAAAGTGCATCTGCTGCACAGTATATTCGCCTCGGCACCAGTTCTCGAAAGTTCGATTCTCGGTTAATAACTTACTAATCCCAATTTCTTAAATATCTACGAATACAAATATCTACACTTGTATTCCGTTGCTAGTGTTCGACCATCACGGGGTGCGACATTTGTGTTACTGTCTCTAGCCACGGATATGCTCAGTTCATGAAGAAAGATTGAAGTTGACTGAGAAGCAAGAAGACGGAAGAGTGTTTCACAAGCGAGAAGTGCGATAGAAGAAGATGTTAGCATATAGCCATTTTAAAATGATGAGTCCTGGCCGCCAATATAATGCTTCGTTTAAATTTATAAATTCAAGATACCATAGAGGAAAGTTCATCAGAACAATTACCAGGAAAGTATTTATAGAAAAGGCACAGAGAAGCGACATTACAGCAATTTTTTTTCCCACAGTGACAGAAGCCGAGGTGTCAGGAGAAATGATATTGCAGATTCTTCTTTGGATTTTATCAAGAAAATCTAAATCTATAACAGGAGCACTAAACCAGATGTGGTAGTAATGCACAAATCTCTCCACCCAGAGATGATACCGGGAGATTATATGGAAAAAGCATGTAAGGGGACACGTTAGTATTCAACATTCCCACAAGAAAGAAGAGAAAGAGGTCATGACAATGCATCTTAAAGACCTATTATATTAAGAACTTTAACTAAAACTTCGTAATTGCACGTTATCTCTATTGTAAATACGTTTATTTATCTAATTTACTCTCTTTGTCTTATTTATTTTTAGAATTTAGTAAAATTTAAGCTAAATGTGTGACCTCTCCGAGTTCGAAAAAGAGCAAATTGTTGGATCTCGCATGGCAGGAGCCTCGATCACTAAGGTTGCTGAACTGTTAGGTTTTTCAAGAGCTACCATATCAAGAACACTGATGCAATTCGAGAAACAGGGTAAGACTTCGGGCAACCGTAGCAATTCGGGGCCCGACTTGCAAACTTACTGACAGGGACTGACGTGCATTGAAACGCAATGTGGCAAAAAATCATCAGACAAATGCGGCCAAAGTGACTGCTGAGTTGAATAATCATCTGAATAGTTCAGTTTCTACTAAAACTGTTCGCCGTGAGCTCCATAAGGCTGCATATTATGGAAGAGCCGCTGTGAGGAAACCTCTTCTCTCCACTCGCAACATTCAAAAGAGGTTGAAGTAGTGCAGAGATCACAATGTCTGGTCTGCAGACCAATGGAAGCAAGTCATATTCTCAAACAAGTCCAGCTTTTCTCTTTTCCCAACTTCAGGGCGAGTTTATGTGTGGAGGCAGCCCAAAGAAGCTTACAACCCTGACTGCCTTCTTCCAACAGTAAAGCATGGAGGTGGATCAGTGATAGTTTGGGCCGCCATATCATGGAAATGTCTCAGTCCAGTAGTTGCCCTGCATGGTAGAATCAACAGCAAAGATTACCTGAACATTTTGGGAGATCATGTTCATCCAATGGCCAAGACTTTATTCCCTGATGGTGACTGCATCTTCCAAGGCGATGATGCTCCAATACATACCGCTCGAGTGGTTAAGAATTGTTATGAAGAGCATGAAAGTGAGCTAGAACATATAGAGTGGCCTCCCCAATCTCAAGATATCAATATTATTAAACATTTGTGGTGCATTTTGGAGCAACAAGTTAGGAGCCGCTATCCCCCACCGTCGTGCCGTAAAGAGCTGGAGAAGGTTTTAATGGAAGAATGACTGAAAATTCCTCTGGATGAAGTCAGGAAGCTGTATGATTCCATTCCTAGACGTATTAAAGCTTTATGTGAGGCTAAAGTAGAACCAACTCCATATTAAATAAATTTTCTTTGAATATAACAAGTGTTTCAATTATTTTGTCCAACCCCTGTGTATCTATAAAAAGTCAATATGAATAAAGATAAAAAGAAAATTTCTTTTAACCGACGCGTTTCTTCCTCTGACGGATTTTAGCAATATAAATATGAGGATTTTATTTTGTAAGAAGTATTTATAAACAAAATAAAAATGTAAATTTTTAAAGAGACTCTAATATATATTCATCAGGTTAACTGAAACGTCTAGGTAAATGAAGGATGTTAAGTGGCGCAATTTAATGACTACTAAGCAATGTGAGTAAATGGTGGTGTTGATTTTTTTATGCAATTAATATTTAAAATTATTTTAGTATGGGATAAATTTATGTACGATATATTTTGTAAATAACAGAAGGTCTAAGGTTAATTTAACCATTTTCTTTCAATTTTTTAGCGTTCTTTAGTTATGGATGTTGGCTTGAAATAGGTGTAATTCTTTCAGGAATGGAAATATTCGAAAAAACAAGTCCGTGGCGCAGATTTATATTTTGATAAGATTCGATAGCGGCAATCTCGATAACTTTCCGTTTAAATTATTTTCTCTTTTGATAAGTGTGGCGTTCTTCAGATCAAAGTTGTGGCTCAATTTATTTCTATGTATAACTAATGCATTAGATCAATTGCTGTGTAGATCACTTTCATATTCATAGATACCGTATATACTCAGGTATCATGCAACCTTTGAAAACCTAATTTTGAAGCTAATTTGATTACAGTAAATGGATATATAGTTTGGTCAACGGCGTAGTCAGGGCCAACAGTAAATTACGCCAATTTTAAATTTCAGATATGATGCAACTCCCTTAAAATTAGCTACAAAATTAGGCTTTTAAAACTCGCGAGTATATAAGTTTTTTTTTTTTATTTCTGCAAGTTTCCCCAAATGTATTGCGGAGAGTAGTTGTGACAGTTCATTTTATACATACCTGCTTCAAGATTATTATTGTTTTGGTTCTGATCATATCCATCATAATTTTGAAAGTGATTGTAATTATTTTAAGATTGGATAAATTATTTTGAATAGATATTAATGAGTTAGTATGTAGTATTATATGCCTGTTTTTATCTAGTTTATTGCCATTGTTGTTAATATTAACTTTTTGCAGATGTATATTTGTATGCCTTTCTCTTAGCATTGTGTATGAAATAATGAGTATATTGGAGGTATTTTAAAGCGTTTTCTTTGTATGTTGTTTCTTTAAATAAATATTGGGGGCTAGAGATTCTTAGTGCTCTTAAAAAGAATCCTAAAATTGTTCCAGATTGTATCCTGTTGCAGTGGGGAAAATAAAAGTTGATAAGGTCATTTTTGTTCTATGTTGCATGATATCTAGGAAGGGTAAAGTGTTGTTAGATTCAAATTCAAGGGTAAAATCTATAATAATGTTATTAATAACAATGGTAAGGTAGGTAAAAATAGGCATGTATGACTTCAATATTCACCAAAAAACTAATGAAGAAAGCAGATTCTACCGAGACTTATCCGTCGCCTACGAATTAACACAGATCATTGAAGAACCCACCCACATCTCTGGTCCAACAGGACCTCAGGTGAACCTCATTAATCTCTCACTCATATCTTCCTCTGAAAAATGTTTCGCTGAAGTTTTACCCAATCATTCATTAGTCAGTGTCAAAGTTGATTTCAAACTAAAGGCATCCCCTGAAGTGCCGTTCCATAGAATGCTTTTTCAGACAGCTTCAGATCTTACATGACAAGCCTTTGCCAAAACTACTGCCCTCATCTCGGAATGGATCTTTTCTAGAGTGGAGAGTTTTACACCCCAGAAAAATTTCAGCAAAAACAGAAAAGTCAGACCTGAATATGCTGCAGCCATTGCTCAGCGTAACCACTACTACAATGTCTATCAAAGGGAACAGTGTAGTTGGACATTTACTGCATTCAGAACTGCCCGCAACCATTGCAAGAAAGCTTGGATCCCGGGAGTTCTGGAAGATCTTCCAATCAAATTCTGAATAGAGGCAAACCATTAGTGCCTATTATTATAAATGACCCTGAAGTCATCTCATCCTTGTCATATATCGACCCATCAGCTCCCACCATTAGCAAATTTTTAAAGCTATAATCAACAAGAAAGTTGTTGAATACCTCAGTAGGGACAACCTCTTGAGCGACAAGCAGTACGGAATTCGGTCGGCTTGGTCCACATCTGATATCCTATCATTACTCACAGAATGAGACTCTAGACAGCAAATACATTTCAATGACGATCGCATTAGATATTTCAAATGCTATTCACAAGGTGTATTTTTGTAGCTATGGAATCACAGGAAGAGTTTTTTTTCGGTTATCAAGTCCTTCCCTATGAAGATAGTTGTTAACGACTCAAGGCCCAAGCGATTAATGCAGGCGAGTCTCCCAATGTTCGCTTCTAGATCCAACCTTCTTTCTACTTTACATAAATTATCTGTCGAAGAATATAATTCGATCATTTATGAATATCTTTGCTGATGATACAACTGTATATGGGTGCACCTCCAAAACTCTAGATGACCAGAGTTTGGCAGCGAATCTCTCATTCAATAACTCGACCGTCCTGGGTATGACGATAAACTACATTCGCGTCCTGGGTAAGACGATAAACTACGTCCAATAGCAAGGTCTCTGATCAGGTTTTGCTGGTGTTCCCAGGTCCACCCTAACCCGGAGTGGTAGCACCTGTTAGGGTTCCAACTATGGGTAAATAGTTAGTCCCAAAACTGGGGTCAAAACACTGTGTAAGTGTAAATTAAGGTTTTAATACCAGAAATAATTTGTAAAAATATTATTACCAGCAATACATTTTTGAAATAAAGACATTACCAGCTATACATTTTTGAAGAAAAAATATTACCAGAAATAAAAATTTTGTCGGCATTAAATAACCCATTGAGGTGTTGATATGCCGTAAAACAAACCAAGCTAAATCAATGATTCGAAAACAAAACTATTGACGTTCAATTATCATCGAGCGAACCCTGAACTTTCTTTCACCTATCACGATGAAAGGGAAATCTCGTGCCTTGAGCTCCGACTCAACCCAGATCTCGTGGAACTCTCGTACATACAATCCATCGTTAAAGATACTGGAAAAATTGTTTTTTCTCTGCACCGCTCCAGTAAGTATCTGATTCCTGTTATCCTCTACATTTATAAGAGCCAGACCCTAACTGGAATACTGTTGCCATATATGGACAGGAGCTGTCTAATCTTCACCTTCCAGTCTCTATAATCCAAAAGCATCTCCGCGACCTTGTGGGTGACGAATTATTTTCCACGCTACAGACCCCGACCCCCAGAGGCGAAACGTCGCAAGCCTCTCGCTGCTCTATCGCTAGTTCCACGGAAAGTGCTCAAACGAACTCCATTCCTTAGTTCCACCAGTTCTAAACTTTACGGCTAAGACTCGCCATGCTGCGCACATTGTATTCCATTGGTGAGTAGCAAGTTTCACACGAGCAGTTCTTTCCACTAACCTTTGCTGCTTTGTAGAACCGACTCACAAGACTATGTTTCCCCAAACCATACAATCTTGATCTACTCAAGTCTAGGCTCAACCGTTATCTTCCCCATAAAATGTGCCTCTTTATATGTAACTCTCTACCTCGGGTGGCTCTTGGACCTTGTACAGAGTAAACATCATTGTAAAAAGTTCTCATGTTTTCCTTATCGGAAATATGATTATTTATTATTTCCGATAAGGAAAGCTGCCCAGTATGACGCATATAACTTTTTTCTCATCTTCACCATATTTATCGGTGCTCACTCTTTGGATTCTGTTTTCTCAGACATATCCATTTTCACTAATCCTTATTTCTCCATCCCAAGTACATAGCATACTCTTCATATAAAATAAACTATTCAAACCAACACCTATGCCAATCCTTCACAGACAACCTACTCAACTTCTTACACTTGTTCATTCATATCAGTTTAACTTTTATCCATGATACAAAAAAAGCTTTTAATCTGTACATCATTTTATAATAGCGATATCATTAATATTTTACAATGACTAATTTTAATTGTTATCTTTCTTATTCAAGTGCTATTCTAATTCCTAGTCATAAAAATATCATTACTGAAAATATTTATGGATCGTTTTCTTCATTTTGTATATGATAATCATTTTCCGATAAAAAAACGAATTATTTTTCATACAGTTAATTAGTATTTGTTTAAATTGTCAATGTTAGATAGTTTCGCGGCAAATCTGTTAATTATTACAAATTATTATAATTTTGATATTGTCAGTATATTCATTTTTTCACCATGTTTTTTGTTATGCATTTCAGTGTTATTGATATGTTGTATTATGATTCCATTTACGATATTTTGACTGACTGACTTACCTAATTTATTATCATGTTTGTAAGAATCATTGTCATTCTCTTCTTACAAGTCAAAAAAGTTATCGTTCCATTTAATCGCTCAGCACTATTTACATTATTCGCTTGAGTTGTTATAACCATTTAGATTTTTCTAAACGGAAAACAGAAAACCTTAAGTAATCGTCTCTCAGTTTATAACAAAAATATTCTATTTGGTGCATGAAATAATTTTTGTCATATTTTCTTTTCGCTCCGATCAAAAGACCACATAGATCATATCATGAAAATAGAAAAGGAAGAAATACGTTTTTTACACTGCACAATTCTCACTGTTTTTAATTCAAATTATATATCCCCTATCTTCCTTTACTTTCTCTTTCTCCCGCGCATATACGATGTAAAATGCATATTCTACCTGATAACGTATTTCTTAAAACGATAGATACTGAGCAGGATTTAACTCTTTGAGCCCTGCTTTTCCTAAACAATTTTAACCCTTCTGCCTGAGTCAAAATTCGCAAATAATTGGTATGTAATGTTTCACTGTAGATATAAAAATACTTACAAGTTACTGGTGGCTGGGAATTAGGTCATTTTTCTCGACAACTTTTCAACCGGTGGCTGGGCATTACATCATTTTTCTCTCCAGCGATAGTCAGAAGAAGCATCTCAGGGTGAAGATGTAAATAATATTAAGGTTCGGTTTGCCCGTGTCTTAATAGCGTGGCTCGTGGCTTATATGGGAGAATAGGAGAGTAACTATCTGACCTGTCAGTGAATATAACAATTTTGGTATGGGCATCTCGAGGCGGTGTAATAGCAAACTTGTCTCGCTAGAACAATTACGACAGAGTAGTAAGTTCGATCGTCACTGGGTGCCCCATACTTTCGGCCTTGTGCCACATCTAAGCTACGCTTGGAAAATCACTACTACAGGTTGTGTTTTTACTAATAGCAGTTTCTTGAGAATTATAACAGCCGTACAAATCAAATGTTAAATAGTTTAATAGTTTACTCTCCTATTCTATATAATGAAGATGAGAAAATGAACAACGTAAAGAATAAGGGAGTTCTGAGATCTCAAACATGTCAGCAACAATCATTAAGATTTTGAAGAAGAAGAGGTACCATTAAATACGTAATGAAAATAAACTAATACTTAACCGAAAAATGAAATTTTGTTAAGCAAATTATACTCTTGATACGAGACAAGGTTCTTTACAATATACATTTTCTTCCATGTTGACAAGGTCGGGTTTGCAAATAGTTTCTTTTTGTTTGTTTTTTTTACCAGAGGAAAATTAGCATGGAATAGATTAATTTATGGTTAACTTCTTTTTTTCCACAGAGACGAGACTGGTGCGAGAGACTGCATCGCACGCCAAAGGAAGCCAATAAAATGAGATAGTCAACTAGAAGGAAAACAAAGTTGACGAAAGTTAGTGAAGAAATAGTTGATGGGCAACCATATCGAGGTATCACCACAAATGTCTGAGAGTAGTAGGAAAGTCGAAAGAACAAGTTGAATCCTGAGAACATAAGGCTCTGTGTATGGATCTACTCGAGTGAAAGTTGATGACACTGTCTTTCTGTGAGTGGAGAATTTGTTAGACAAACTGAAGGGTATAAGGACAAAAGTACGAAGTAAATTATCATTTCATTCAGTTGTTCATGAGAAAAAGAAATGATATCTCAAACTATAATTAAATTGTCCTATTTTGTTTGTTTTCTTTTGTCACTGGCCAATAAATGGCCCCTACTGCGCAAAAATGGAAAGATTAGGCTTCACCAGCTTTAGATATTTTACGCTTTTAAATACTGAAATAAAATTTTCTTAATTTTGTCCATTACTCCTGCTATTTTTTCTTGTCTATAATCTAAATATTTAATTTCTGTGATGCATGATAAAATCTGTGTTTATTTTTCGATGTACTTCGTAGTTTAAGAAGTTGCGCATTTCTCACCGGTGTTCGAGTCCACGTAAAATGACAGGCTGTTGAATGGAGATTTTCAAACCAGACATAATCGTTCTATTTGGCCGTTTTTAACATAGTTTTTCTACTCTTCAGGTGGCTTGGACCAAACAAAATAAGCTTAGTATATGTTTTAGTTTATGTTTTACAACAGAGATTTGCTTTATTTTGGACAATCTTCCAAATCTTATAGAAACACATGCGAAAAATGGGCTCACAAATATTTTCTACATCATCATTTCCTTTTACTCTCTACAGAAAGAATCGACTTTACCGACATGCTTATCTTTTCTTTTAATACTTATACACTAAGTCGGATTCTTCGGGTTTTCTTCTTTTCTCAATCCATTACTCCTCTATATCGCTATATATATATATATATATATATATATATATATATATATATATATATATATATATATATATATATATATATATATATATTCCTTTCCACGTCTCACGTTTTTTCTCTTCGTTTTTTCTCTAACTTTCTTACCGATGACCTTTCCTCGTCCCCATCCACTTCTTCCACTCACAGAGTCTCTTTTGCTTTTATTATGTAGATTTATTGATCAGTAAGCAGCGCCGAATGAAACTCAGAATGGCTGAAAGCAGGCAAATACAAGAATCTGATGTAGGGTAGAAAAGCGTAACGGTCGTGTACGCATAGAAGCGCGATAGTATAGATTAAGTGTAGGTCGAACCCCATTATCAGAATTGTTATTGAATACAGTATTTGTCCTCTTCTTTGATAATATCTATAAAAAGCAAAGGACCAAAACACCTGTGGTAGACTAAATTATTTCAAAAAAGTAAAATCAAGAAGCAAAAACATTACAAAGGTGCGAATTAATTCGAGAAAAGCATTTAAACTTGTCAAAAACGTTAAAGATTGCAAGAGACCTTCTGCAGTTTGTTTACAATGCTTTAAAGAATTGGAAAATGCAATTGACTGCAGCGAAAGACTCTTTCGTTACAGTCAGTAGAACAAGAGGAAATTTTTAAGGTAATATCATCCTCATTAATTCTTGTGTTCGCTTTTAATCAGCTTAAGATAATCTCATGATAGTAGAAGCGAAGATAAAACTGTTTTTAATTGCCAAATAAATTGGTCATGTGGCGTTTACACAAGTATAATTTTCTTACTTCTACGTTAATATTGAAATACATTAATACGTCAACACATGTGACTGCAATATATTCATCCAGAATACATTGCAGTCCTGAAGGGTTTAAACATAAAGGAAGTATGTTCAAAACGTGGTAATTAACTCGTTTTGATGTTCTTATGTTTGCATGCATTGTGCTGTTTAAACTGTCTACGTATGTCTGTGCATGCAGTAAGAGCCTCATTTTGAAAATTAGTTTCACATGACCTCTGGTATTCTTCGGTCAGACAATGTTTTTGTTTTACTAGGAGTGGTTGGATTGGAACGCAGTAAGCATGGCGGGCGTACTACGATGAACGCTATGTTGGAATTTAGTTTCACATGAACGATGAGTCAGTTAATGAGAAAATGGCGAATACAAAATTTCCTTCTGATTTATTTTTATTGGGAGTAGTCAAAAGAATAAGAATTTTACTATAGTTTAGCAATTTTAGTGAAAAACTATATCATTTTAATCATATTTCTATTATAAGGAACTGGTCGAGTGCTAAAACTTAATTTTCTCGACTGCTATGTAATGTAGCGGTTAATGTGCTCGTCTAACAAGCTGTTAATATTAGTTTATATATGTTCAATATACTTTTCGGTGTCAACACAAATGCTAAAGAAAAGGACCGACATAAAATTGTTTCTTGTTTTGAAAACTTTTCTTGGTTTCTCTTCGAATCTTTCACTCCAGCTGAAATGTGAGGCGCGATCTGACGCAGTTCTTATGTTCAAGGAAAATAGAATTACTGATCGGAGTTCGAATCTAGTTGCAACTAGTGACTTGAGAAAACTATAAATCTTGACCTTTTGGTGGTCAGTTTCGGCTCTGGTCATCTGACCATTTTCTGTTCTTCACTAGTGTATAAACATAACATGAACTCGTCCTAATTAAGATATATAAAGTATCGTAATATCAATTATAGGAATTATTCTCTTAAATTATCCGAGAATAGGTAGTTACATGTGGTTAGGTACGACAGTTCAGGGTCAACTGTGCAAATAATTCTAGATTACAGGAAATTACTATTAGGTTCTGTTCTTTAATTCTGATACTACACTATACAATCTTGTGCACTGTCCCAGGAAAAATGAAGTGTGATGCATTTGATCACTATTCCTCATTTACATGCAAATATGTTGTTCTTCTGGTGGCCGTTATTTACTCATTCCAATTAACTGGTATGAAATTTCACTAACAGCAAAAGATACACGTTGGAATATTCAGAGTCTCAAAGAGTGCTACCTATTACGATCAGAAAAGTTCAATAAGCGAAACTAAGAACTCGGTAACATACGAGAGCGAATACAGAGGAAAACTTGAGTGTAATTTCAAGACTCAAGGCGCAGTAGACGCCAAATACATTCACTCCTGTTATTTATATGTCAGAGCGTATTTTAACAAGGGGGACTTGAAAGAGAGGAAGAATTATTGTATTTTAAGATTAATGGCAGACATCAAGAATTCCCGACCCTCCAAAGCGATTACTTCCGATTTTTTGATTCCAGGGAAAATACAATGGTTGTTTTTTACTTTGAGTTTTGTTTGGCTCGTAGCTGCACCCCTGCATATCTCTGCTGGTCTAATGAGTTTAATATTTATGCGTTACTGCACGAGACGAGGAAACTTTAAATTATCTGGCCGACTACTGTAGAATGATGGTTTTTAATTTAGTCACGCAAATCAGTAATATTCAGTTTGATACTCACTAGGTGATGCATGTTTATAGTCTTGTATTAGACTAAATTAACTCATTTTAATCCTCTGGAAGAGTATAGAGTGTAAAAATCAAGAAGAACACGTATTCAAAAGATTCTCGAATGTTTTCAGCTATTATATTCATCTGATGACTGTTGGAAAGTTGACTGGCTGAAGTACAGAAAAATGAAGAAATTAAATGAAACAGAAACTCAGAACTTTGCCAGGCGTTAGGTTTGTGCTAAAGTCAAATATTTCAGAGGAAGATTTATTATTTGGGTGGGCAGCATAAGCTCTCAACAGAACTCTTCAAACATTGGGATTAATTGAAATTTTCCAAACTTTCCCAAGGCAGTTCCCTCTTGACTAAACAATGTGAGCTCAATTTACTCTTGGGTAATCCTCTTTTAGCCATTGAGATCTTCAGTTCGATTTGACGTTCAAAGCACCAAAGGCAAAGTCTATCCTTTTGCCCAGATACCTCGATGTATATTTATACAAGTTAGGCAAGGTGAAGTCACGAAAGAGTACAGAAATAAACTAGCTGAGTTAAAGGCGTAATGTCTGGCCTACAGAAAATCTGAAATAAAATAAAAGGAGGAGGAATTAACTAAGTTTGATGCGAAAATATTTTTATTGAATTATCGATTAATAAGATTTGAGGAATGAAGATACTGATTTTATATACTGATATATACATATATATACATATATATATATATATATATATATATATATATATATATATATATATATATATATATATATATATATATATTTAATGGGGGAGAGAGAAGAATATTCAGAACTGATCCTTTTAATTTTTTGGTCTGAAATGGTTCTGCTTTTCAGAACAGAATATGTTATCATTCCGAAAATGATAGGAATTGAAAGCGATATTCTTTGTTCTTTATATCAGTACATGCATTTGCATGTATGAATAAAGCAAGTTACTTGCATTTATACTGGGTGGATAAACATCGAAATATTAAAAGTTCATTCTAGAATCTTGTTTGTTAACCAATTTATACTGGGGTTATTTTCTTTTACTCTTTTTTCCCCAAACATAATTTTTTGAAAATAAAATGTGACCTTTTCCCATAGTGTTCATATGTACGATCATTGTCAACGAGTAATTTCATATCTGCGAAATATTACGTCTGCTATTCTAACAGAAGACTGAATTTCATTGCTTTAACACCATTTCGGAATTGTCTTCGATCAATATCTGATTCAGAACCAGAATAAGAAATCCATATACCAAAATATAATGTTGCATAGAATTATAAGCGTGATTTTTCTTTATGGGAACCGGGATTTTTAATCTTGTATTTTGTTTACTCGGTGTTATTCAAATTTCTTTTACCAGTAGTACACTTAAACATCGACACCTTATAAAAATATTTACAATTCTAATTTCTTAACTTGGTGGGAAAAGAAATGTACGTTTTACAATACAGCATAAATACCATACAAGACCTGTCAGTATGTGACGTCAAAAGGGCGAAACATCAAGCACCCAAGGCAGACATTTCTCGCGATATATCATGCAGTTAATTACTTGTACACAGACACATACGCATGCGTGCGTGTACTCGTGTGTGTGTGTGTCTGTGTGTGTGTGGAGATTGAACATAACTCCGAAAGTAATTGGAAGTAATCAATACTCAATTGACCACTTGTATATGTGCACGTGCGTGTGACTGCCTAAACATACTATTAGTGACGAGGCAAATTCTTCATGCGGTCTTCAGTTGCTCCCGACATAGCATTTATATCGACTTTGCCTGAAATTCATTGTTATATTACAAATCCGGCAAATAATTACGCAATATAGTTATGGCACATTTTGCAAGAAGACATGTACACTGAACTTTATGGAGAAGTAAAAATCGTGAAAAGATAGTCGAACTTGAAAAATCAGAATAAACATCTTAATACCTAGGCTCGTACCCCGACCACAGGCTCCACTATGCAATTATTTGAGCCCCCGACTAGCCTTAGAGATGAGGTGGTGTTGAAAAGTTCTTGGCCACAGAGAGGTCTTTAAAAATGATCTGATTGTTAATCCTTTGGTAAGATTTATGGGAAGTGAATCAGTATTCGCTCATAAAAAAAGTTTTGCGAATACATAAAGAAAATAAACATTATGGGAATTATCAGAGATTTTATAAGATATATACATACCGTGTACTTGTTTAACTACAAACCTCTGCCATAAGACAGACATTGTCTATCGTGAAATTAGGAATCATAGCTTTTACCTTGAATAAACGTACAAAAAAACAAATTTAATACTTACGTACATATATTTACCTAGGTACTGATATTAATACGTATGTATTCGTTTTTAAATAAGTATCTGTTCGTTATGTGTATGAGTGTAAATATTTCTTTTTATCAGTTTTTTCATGAGTGACCTTTATCGGCATGCCCCAACTTTTGCCTATACACATTTGAATGTCTCTTTTTTGGTAAGAACGTTCGTAATTTTTTTTCTTTTTTACACGCGCATATACCCGTAGGCAGTAACTTCCGTCCGTAAATCTAATCAGTCATCTGCCTTGAGCAATTATATCAAAAGTCGTTGTATTCATCAATCCGGCTACTTCCGATTCGGATGGCATATGTCATTTCCGGCAACTCCGTACTTAATTCGGACAACAAGTGAATAGCATAATTAATATAGGTTATTTAACCCACGTACACGTCTTACAATTCACCTATGCCTCATCCCATAAACATGACAGATCTTGAAGCAGAAAATTGCAAGAGGATTTTGTTTGGTAACAATTAAGCTTTGTTAGTCTACGATGCATCGAAGCAATTACACAGAGAGAAATTAATTCTTATATCTTAAAAAAGAAAAAAAAATCTTATACTACTTGCAGTTTCATCGATCCGCAGAAGCATTAGCTTAAAAGAAAAATATAAAATTATTATTCATTTTGAAATCACTCGTGAAAAATACAATTTCTTGTGATCAAAAAGTACTTCCTTGTCTTTATTATGTCAGTGACTGTAGCCCCCATCCACAAACTCCTCTGTTATTTTAAGGTTGTATACTGAAGTAAAATTCAACCAAGTGAAAAAAAATATTATTGCGTTTTCTGATTTGCTCTTCCACTCAATAACCTTACTCTCTTTTCTCTCTCAAACTTCCCTTTTTTATTTTTCACATTTTCCTTTTTTCACTCGCACATTTTCTCTCTTTTTCTCTCAAACACTTCCCCTCTTTTTCTCTCTCGATCTCTCGGCCTCTTTTTCTCTCTCGATCTCTCGGCCTCTTTTTCTCTCTCGATCTCTCGGCCTCTTTTTCTCTCTCTCTCTCTCACACTGCCTCTTTTTTCTCTCACTCTCTCTGCCTCTTTTTCTCTCACACTTTCTGCTCATCTGCAGCTTTTGCAAGTCCCCTGAATAAAAATTATAAGTAAACATGTTTAATAGTTAAATACTGGTTGCTGAAATCATATTTCAAAATAATTTTGAATTGTGTTTAAGTTTTACTATTCTAGTAGAATTATTAATTCATCCGTGGCTTCTCATTTGTGACAATAGATTCAGGGTATTATAAATGTGTTTTAAATATAAGCATCACAAATAATATTGTGAGTATTCAGGCAGTTTTGACGACACCAATTCTGAAAACACATATGTAAATGATACATATTTACTTAAAAACCAAATATTTTTTTTGTTTAATGTTGATTTAAATTTAACATTGGTTTCTCAGAAGTATAATTTTTGCATTTTTATTATTAATGTACAGTGTGTTTCTCTGGGAAGTGTAGAAAGCGTTAAGGGCATCATTAATCCACAAATAAGGACTCAAATGCGAAATATTATTGACGAGGGTTTGATGAAACTCAGTGTCCCAATAAAGAAGGGACTTTAATTCTGACGTGGGGTCAGATTATGTGAATCGTAACGCCGTGAACTTTTCAGCACCCTACTAATATAGTGCTATTGTAAAAGAAGAAAAAGAAAACTGCAAATAAAAAATAGTAAAAAGGAAAGGACTGTCTTGGCAATTGGTGGAAACCCAAAAGTAACAAGAAATTTTGCTTCAAAAAGAGGGCAGGTTGGAATATTTACTGTGAAACACACACACACACACGCACACACACACACACACACACGCACATACACACACACACACACACACACACACACACGCACACAAAAAAATGAACGGTCAAAAAGAATCTTAATTACAAAATCTGGTCAAAATTGAAATCCTTTATAATAACACCGGACTCTTAATTTTTTTTTCCCACGAACAACTAGACTATTACTTCTGAGGTTGTTTTGTGATGTAAGTAACCAAAGTGAGGGACATCTATGAACGCAGTGTCACAGATTTGTGAAATTCTCCATTTCTTATGATTTCCACTGAGGATGAGATAGGAATCAATTTTAGAAGTGAAGCGCAGAAGTTTGTCTGTATTAACGATAAAATTGATTGAATGCGGCTGACATTTAAGAACATTGTTGCGTTGAATCCGTGACGAGGCACAAGATTTCATTTTGAATAAATACATACATAATATATATGTATATATGCATATATCGAGAGATTGTTATAACACTATTTTTACGTATGTCCAAAGTAAAAACGTCTAATATAAGACATACACTAGTATACTTAACATGTATTTTAAACTATACGCACACACATATCTACATTACAGTGTGTGTGTGTGTGTGTGTTCATTTTTCGGCTAAGGTTTTGCTAAATCATTGATATCTTTTTGCAATCTTCTTCAAATTCACAATATGGCTAGCCAGTGCGTCCAGTCTCTGACTTTGCTCGAATTGCTTATTGTTTGTATTTTTTAAATCTAAGACGATTTTATCATTTTGATTTGCAAGGAGATTTTTGTACTATTAGCAGATTAAATTGTTTATATTGCTGTTAGTGCTGAAATAAATCTTAACTTCTGGCTCCTCTTGAAGAATTAGTCTCTTCAATACTCATTTAAAGAGATTTTTACCAATTAAACTCTTTTCTGTTCTGGTGACCTGCACAGGAGGCGGCTACAGTGCTGATGCACTTTAAAACACAACTGAATTTTGTTTCGAAATAATTCTTCTGTATTATAAAGGGGAAAGATTATTGAATTCAACACTGGGTATCAGTCGTGATATTGTAATGAATATAAAGATTATTCTCCAGCCTCATAATTATCCGTCGATTTTGTTACGAGGACAGAAATGGGGGCCAAAATCACGGATACTAATTATATGGTGACAGCGAGAATACTAAGAGATGTGGCTCACTAAAAGGTTTTATGAAAGATTTAGCGTTGTAACCTGAGAAAAGTTGGCTCAAGAGAAAAGGTTTGACGAAAAAGTGCATTTACATATTTTAATGTAAACATTGAAATGTGTATAAGGGAGAAACCGGGTGTCGCCTTAAATTCAGATTCAAAGATATAAAAAGGTCAGATTGAAAGGAAAAATGGCTAAAACTGTTTCGGTAAATCTTACATTGAGGGAGAATTGTGCACGTTAGCCACCGTGAAAAGAGATGAAAATCAAAGATGGAGAAGAGAACGGAAAGAATTAGCTGAGATGCATAAACCTAACCTGGGTGCATTTCAATTTCACCTCGAGCTACAAAAAAGGATGATCATCTCTCTTCATGCGGGCAATAGACGCTAACAATACCAGTATATCTGATCTGGGTTCAGTTACCCTTTTGGATTTCGAAGTAACGAAGAATATTGTTTTTATTCTCTAAAAGTGATTCGTGTTTTTGTATATGATATTTGTTTGCAAAGTTCTCAGTGAATCACACTTTCTACCCACCAATACTTATAATTAAAATCTTTCAGAACCAAATTGCCATATTCATTCCTCGGTGTTCTCATTGACTTCATCTGCGCTACAGCCTGAAAAAAAATAATTTCCAATTTGTGTCTTTGATTCTCCTAAGTATTTTTCATACCGTTCCCAATGCTTTCGGTTATATGAACACAATCGTTACTTTCAATTCCTACAAGTTTTGCAGGGTTTTTTAATTTTTGTAATCGTTCTGATTGTTCATCATGTTGATGATAATGATAAGATAACATATTATAATTCTGTTGATGATAACGTGATACAAGTTGACTTTATAATAATTTTGTTGCAAATAAAGATTCATTCGGCTTTATTATATTTCTTGCGTTTGCATGTTTGTATCTGATTATTGCTGGAGATTCAGTGAAAGCAAGTTTCCTTGTATATCCAGAATATTTCTTCCAAACTCTAGCATTTCCGTGATCTGATCAGACTGAAATCATTCTTCGAATCTGCAATTCACCTATTCCCATTGAATGACAAATTATGAACACTCAGTGAATTTTCTTTTTGTTTGTTTTAGTTTGATATTATTTTACTCGCTTTAAGTGGTTTTATATCAAACATGGTTACAACTGAACCTCATCTTCCTGAACTTACTCTTTCAGCAACTAATAGCCTCGAGTATTCCATTCCCTAAAATGTTAAGCTAGTTGAGCCAGTGACATAATACAGCTCTCTAAATGCTAAATGTTTTCAGGTTGAGGTTATTAATCAGATATGTCAGTGTCGTCCCCCCCACCTCCCTGTCGGCAAATATTATCTCCACTACTCATATTCGATTATTTCCAGTTGATTACAGCAAGTTTCCGGAAACAAAATGCTTCATTACCACTGACGTCCAAGTCCAACTGGACAAATGTTTCCAGAACGTTGACTCATATTGAAGTCTTTAAGGGAGATATTGACTCGGTACTCAGGCTATTCCCGCATTTTCAAAATGGAAATATTCTTCAAAGATAACATTTTTTTAAATATCACAAAGCTCTGATAAATTTTCTGGTTATTGTTTAAATAATAAAATGTTGCTTAAGAGACGTATAACTTTCTTTTTCAGTTTATATTATAATGATAATATAAGAATAATGCTGACACTTTGCGGTTTTTGAGCT
Organism: Acanthosepion esculentum; assembly: GCA_964036315.1. NCBI lineage: Eukaryota > Metazoa > Mollusca > Cephalopoda > Sepiida > Sepiidae > Acanthosepion > Acanthosepion esculentum. The sequence continues at coordinate 44,910,239 of OZ038501.1, forward strand.
CGATGAAAGAGAGTATTATAAACGATCTTTTAAGACACTATTTGTGAAATAAACGATTTGTTCGCGGCAAAAGTTAGTCCCTGGAAACTGAAATGATTGAAGTATATAATTGGCACATCATAGCAATGATTATCTGACCTAAATGTTGCTTCTAAGATGAGGAAGCGGATGACGAACCTCGGAGATATCAGCTATGTAGGAAATAGTACCATATGTAAGAGGTATTGTTGAACGAATCTAAAGAATTTCGACCGCCTCCATTGGTGTATTACATCTGAGCATGTGACTGGAACTGATGCAGAGACTTTCAGAAACACTGGCCTCTACGCGAGACAGATTCCACTGCCACTGAACATTTTTGAAACATATTGCAAAAATTCCCTGCTACCACACCCAGCAAACACGACTCAGTTATGAACTATTATGAAGCGGTCTGCATAAAGATACCCCCCGATTAACACCAGTAACTCAAACTCCATGCAACATAATCTATCCACTGTTTCTCAGGCGAGTAGGCGGGAGCTTCACGCTATTAGATATCTCGAAATCATTTCAGTTTTAAATATACTAAAATATTTGCATATACATGTATAGAAATTTTTTTATTTAAAATTAACATGTGATCAGAAGTGTGAATATTTTAGGTATTTTGATATAGCTTTTAAATATAAACTCCACTTCAATAAAACTGAAGTCGAATTTGGTTTAAGATATTAGCATGTCGTTCGGAAGTACAAGTTCTCTTTTGTCATGTAAATCCAGAATCAAAAAAAGATTTTGCAATCCAAATGACCATCTGACAGCGACACCCTTAAACATTTGCTAATGGATGAAAAAGATATAAGAAATAGAAAGTACAATACACGAAGTCGTATTGAGGATGTGCATGTAGCATAGCAGTTACTTTGAAATGGGACGGGCGTGTCGTGTTCAAATCCCAATCGAAGCCGTTGCGTTCGCTTTCGCACAAATAATCTTGGAAATGTATAACCCCTCTCCCCAACCAGCGGTTAATAGCTGGGCAGACTTGACTCTCTAGCTAATGTTTCCATCCAGTTTAGAAGTACAAAGCCGGCGGGGCATGGAATCAGCAACTCTAAAACTTAAGGAAATACATCTAGCGTGATGGGCTGTGACCCAAAGCTTCACAGGATGGTTTACAGTGTAAACATAAAGTAATTAATAATAAACATAAAGTAATTAGTAATATACAAGCACTGGCATTTTCCCTCATTATATCAACCATAATACCAGGTTAACTTGTTTTGCAGATGATCGGTCGTCAATTGCTTGCCCGCTATGGTTATCCTGTGCCATAATAAGCAATCTTCATTTATATTACGTTATATAATCTTTATATTCACGTTGCAGTGATAGTGCCCATTGCAAAACACTAGATTATCTGACTCTGATTTGTAATATATTTTTTCTATGTCCAAGTTGAAAATGACACTTTTCTTTCGCTTTTGTTAAAAAAAAAAAATTATTCGATGTCGTTTCGTCTTATTTATTTCCGGGGAATGAGAAGGAAATTAAACAAAAGTCGAGAGAGAATTTTTTTTTTTTTACTCGGTGTGTATTTGTTTCATTGTGGTTGGCCTAATGACTGCATTATTTTATAACTGGATTCCTTCTGTTTTGTTTTCATTCGGCCATTATGAGTATTTCAAATTGTTTCATTCTAAATTCTCTTCAAACTATTTAAGTTTAAATTTTCCTCTTTATTATTATTATTATTATTATTATTATTATTATTATTATTATTATTATTATTATTCTATAACAGCTAACACTGTTGATGTTATCCTCCTTCTACCTTACTATCATACAGCCAAAAGTATATAAGATGTAAGACAGTGAATTTTAGTCCGTGTGCCATATGCGAGTACTAGATTATTTCCTACCTTTGAAAGTGAGCCATTGACAATCGCATTGTGACTTAACATGCATGACGTACTCAACAATTCCATGTTCTAAATATAAAATTTTAATTTGTCACAAACAAGTGTTAATACCAAACAGAGGCAATATAATTTATCGATAAAGAATTGTATCAATCCAAAATATAGCTAAACCTTGGAAACCGCTATCAACGTGGATAGAACACCCAGGACACCTACATCACAGGACATTGTCAAGGCGATACACGTGGCACATCAAGGTGGTACATCAACAAACAGGAATTGCTGATGTTAACAACTGATGACAATAAAATGTAACAATATAAAACTCTTCGGTCTTATTAATATAACATATTTTAATGTTTTCCACCATTACCTGGTAAATTTTGCTGAAAACTAACTGACATCAAGTCTCCTAAAATTTCTATTTTTCTTGATCTCAGTGATACTTTTTTACTTTTTGCACAATTTTTTGGATTAGGTACAAGGTCTTCAATAATAATAGGATAAAATATTACTTTCATATTCTTTTATATTTCATTTAGACAATCATTCTTATCATCAACGTTATTAGAATTATTATGTTTATTCCTACATTGTTTTATTATTATGATTGGTAGCATTAGATATTCTTTTATACTATTGTCATTATAAATATCACCTTTTCTTTTTATTTCGATCATTATCAGAGTTCTTTCTATCTTTTCTTCTTTCTCACTTCTTATTCTGTCTAATCACTTCTCAATCGATCATAACTGTCAGCCATCTTGCCAGCCAGCATGGCCTCACATAAAACGTCTGCTTTCTTCAACTATACACACCATTAACTCTCTAAAAAGAACAACAAGAAAACGATACACAAGAGCGCAGAGAACATACAGATCTCTATAAAAACAAAGCGTACATATATGCAGAAGTTCACGAATAGAGAGAAAACCGTGCAATGACGAGAAAATCGGCGCTCGATAAGTAATTATGAAGCCATTTACCGTCATTAAGTAAGCAGACGTGTAGGTCTTAAAATATATTTCCAGCGTTACGCTAATTGGAAGCCATCAGCTGCAGAAGCGAGACAAGAGGGAGTTTTTCATTCAGCCTGTCCATGTCGTAAGGGCTGTGGATTTCACGCGATCGATAAGTGTCCAAATGACTGTCTTTCCCTTTTTAATTTATTTTACCATTTCTTTCATGAATACTGAATGATTGGTTCGTTGACGCCGGGCGTCATTATTTGTTCATAGTTGGGAAAGAGGAAGATGGCGTGTAGGTCGAAGTGGAAGGCACTGTCTGAAACAGATGTTCCTTCGTCCTGACTAAATGGTTGAAATGTTGATACCTATTGCAAAGTTATTGGATCTTCATCGAATCCTCATCATTCACTCGATAAATGATCACACGCACGCACACGCACGCACACGCACGCACACACACGCACACGCACGCACGCGCATGCGCGTGCAACAAAAGTGCTATAGCTGGTCATTGAAGAGTCCTGGTTTGTTCCTTTTGAGTTATACGAATTTTAATTAAACTTGACAATCGCATTATTGGTTGATATTTTTTTTATACCCAGGGTGCAATGGATAAACTGTACTCTAAATTATATAAAAATGTAAACAACACTGACATATCATTTAAACACATGTTTACCAAAATTACATAAAAATATCTTCAAATACTAAAAAGTAAATTTATTCAATAAAATCGTCATTGGTTTCAACCACGGCCTCCAGACGACTTTGGAATCTACTGAAAATCTTCTGGACGATCGCTTAGTTTAAGCTGGTGAATGCTGCCATAATCCATACCTTCTTTTCATCTTTGGTCTTACAGAGAGTTTTGCTGGTCTCTCGCCCAACTGCGTCCCACACATAATAATCAAGGGTGTTCCAGTCTGGGGAGATATGTGGCCAGATATAAGGGGTGATGTTGTCGCAGAAATTGTCTAGCAGGGTTCTCCTGCTTGTGCGTCATGATGAAGAGTGCTGTTGCCAGACATAGGGTCTTCCAGCAGTCATCATCTTGACCTAAGACAGCACTACCTACACAAGGCACTTGATGTAAGCCTCCTTATTGAGTCAGAGACCCTCACAACAAATGTTGGGAGTTCTTTTCTTATCAGAACGATCAGAGTGAGGTTTACAAGCTGCTGCACCTTCGCAATCACCATTAGACTCATCCAACTCTTTAGGAATCCTCTACACTGTATGTCAGATTTCCACAAAAAAAACTTTGAAATGTTCGTATTGGAGCTTCCAGCGTGAAGGCCAAGTAGTACAGCATGCCGTTTTCAAATTTCTGGTGAAGTGAATTATATCATGGTGCTCTTTTTTCACAGACTGTGCCCAACTGACCCTGTGCAAAATAAAAAACAAACAACGCACACACACACACCACACACACATACACACACATATATATATATATGTGTGTGTGTGTTTGTGTGTGTGTGTGTATGTATGTGTGTGTGCATGTATGTGCATGATTACACATGCATATTCATATATTTCTCTTTACATTTTATCAAATAAACTATCTCTTCAAATCAGTTTTTTCTCACGCATAAATAAATTAATTTTTGTTTATTTTTCCAATAATGTTAACCCTGTATAAGTTTCAAGAGCACTCGAGGTAGAGGTTTTCAGAGTAAGAGGAAAGAGGTACAGTTTATGGGAATTTGGGGGAAGATAACTGTTGACCCTAGATGTGAGCAGTTTAAGACTGTAGGGATCGGAGAAGCATCCTCTTGGGAGTCGGTTTCACTAAGTAACTGTTCGAGTGGTACTCAGAGCTCACCAGTGGAATACGAACGGAATGAGGGTGGTTCGTTACAATGTGCGTGGCATGGAGGGTCTTAGCCGTGTATGTTAGAACTGGTGGAACCCAGAGTGTAGTTCGTCTGTTCCCTTCCCATGGAATTAGCAATAGAGTAGCGAGTCTTGCAACATTTCGCCTACGTGAAGGGTGGAAAATAATTCATCACGCACAAGGTCACTGAGATGCTATTGAACTTTGTCAAGACTGAAAAGTGAAGACTGAGTAGCTCCTGTCCATATATGGCAGCTGTACTACATTTTAGGTCGCCTGATCTGCTTCTTGTAAAGGTGGACGATAGGAGCTAATTAGGTACAAATGATTGGTTCTCTCAACCGATACAGAAAATCAATCATTTTTCCAGCATCTTTACCAAGGATCGTAAGTACGAGTTCCATTTGAGGTTCGGGTTGACTTTAATCTCATTAGACTGTCAAGTTAATGCATGGTCTAATACTTCATTTAATGTGGTAAAATTAAAATCATTTTCATTTATTATTTAGATGATTGCTTTGTTAGGTATTTTAATGTTTTTCCTTTTTTTATGATATTTGATTCGGTTCGATTTCTCCTTTTCTTCCATTTTACTCTTATTTTATTATATTTGTTTTCATTTATACAATTTCCTCATTATCTATGTCATCTCATTCGGTTATTCTGTTTTGTTTTATTGTTTCTTATTTTAAAGTATATCAATTGATTTTTATCATATTCATCATATCGCCTTGTTTTAAATTTTTGGTATTTGGAATTTTATCAATCGTTAAATCTGTATTCAGTTCTGTTTTAATATTGTCTTCTAGTGCAGCAAGTTCTGCGTTTGTCAATCGATCTTTCTTTAATGATGTATCGGTTGACATTTTTTAATTTATTAGCGTCTATATATTTCCTGATGTTCGGGAATTTTCTTCTCCACATTCTGTGGGTCACATTAGTGACGCTGCATTCTGAAGGATAATTTATAATATCCTCGTATAACCTCTTTATAATCCTCTCTGTCCCATTTTATTCTTTTGTTTAGTAGTAAATGATGATCGAGGTGGACCATCATTTGGGTTTATCTGCAGGTCTCCATTCTCAGTATTTGCAAGATTAGCACCAGCAACATATTTTTTCCCCTGGCTGTTTTCTAACTTCTGAACGAACGTGTTAACTGCATGACGTTCCATGCGGACTGAGTTTATTATTTATTTAATTATTAAATGCTAAGTTTGCATTTTATCCTCTCTGTCAACAGGTATTTTATTCAAAGTATGGCACAGCACTTTATTATTAGCAAAAGTGACAATCCTAACAGATGATCTCTTGCTATTCAGATATTTCCCTAGAAATAATGTAAATCATACATTTTGTTCGTAATATGTACAGTGTTTATATTTTCTTTGCATTGAGAAATTTGCAGTTGGTGTAAATAGTGTAGAATCTAAAATATATTCCGGCTTAAATAGCCCACAAAGGCTTTATCGGTCGTTAAAAAAAAACTTTGCATTTTTATTATGTTGCATATTCCTTTGGTGGGGGTTGGCCTTGGGGCGACAGTCTTGATTCACTCATAACGTTGTATCTTCTCCCGCTCGTGTTCTCCTGGCATAGTGTCGAAATATTTTTAGAGTCCGGAGATGAAAGAGAACTTCAACAAAAGTGATTTTAAACTTATCTATTAAACACGTCAACGAGTACATTTCTAACTAACCAGTGGGGTCGCTCTATCACCCCAACTGGGGAGCAAGTTTCATACACGAAAATAACACGTCTACATTCTCGACGTGTAAACTATTCGTAAACACTATCATTTCCACGTTCGGGTTAGCCAATCAAAATTGACATCTTTATTTTGTCGACCATCTGAGGGTCTGAGCCAAAATACACCGAATAATTTCAAACTATTATTTAACATTCCTTAGTTAACCATAAAAAAAAGTTCATTCATGGATTTTATTTCAACTACATTATATTTAACACTCCTTAACCAACCATCAAAAAAAGAAAAATCTATTTTCTCCTGAAATACACTCTATTAACTCATGTGCTCCTTACAAATTTTTTTCATTGAGCCTCGGTCACATGACCACTCCAGCATGCACGCAAACAATTCCTGAAAAAGAAAATAATATAAACAACGAAATTAATTCTGACCAGTTTTTCACGCATCAGAAACCTTTTTTAAACAAAAAACAGAATACCGGACAATCCTTTGTCCATTCTTGGTCACTAGCTTCTGTGACCCAAAATCAACGCCTCAGACACCAGTCTGGATGCAAGTAACTCCAACAGTGACCTTTTACCTCCAAATATGCTCTACTCATGTCAGCATATACTACCGCTGGGGCGAACAAAATCCCTTGCCTCTTCACTTGAAACTACACAAAATGTACATATAATTCATTGAAAACCACATACTGGTAAAAAAAAACACAATATATGCCAAAAGCCCCACGCCACAACTGAGCCACGTCCTTGACACCTAATTTTTACACGTTAAATATGGTATGATCTCCACTTCTCTCGCACTCACAGTGTCAACACACATGGTTCGTTATCACCCTATTTATTCAAACAACCTGTTGCTTCTTTACTTGCATTCTACCAGAGTAATTTGAACAGATCTTCATAGTTTTTTACCATTATTAATTTCCTGTAGTTACTGTTAGTGACATCTGCCTCTGTGTGTCAAAACTCAGCTAGCACCATCTCCATTTCCTCCTGCTCTTGGCTGCCCACCTCACATGGAAGAAACACCCTCCTCAACACCTCCTAACTAATCCATTGCTGAATCTGTCGTGGTTACAAGGGTTTCAACTTCCCTTAGTCTCTACTGCAACTTGACAATCCATAAGCCAACTGATCAATTCCACTAGGTCATCGGGGGCCCCAAAACCTGGCACCGAGGGTATCTTAGGGTATATTTGTTCTATATAAATACTTCATGGCCCACAGGTCCACATTCTACTTTCCATAAATCATCGGGTCCCTAATTACATAGCTAGGTGTAACCATTTCCAACCCAGGAGACAAATCCAACATATTCGGAAATCCGGAACCATACAAGCCGAATCTACAACAATTAGCTAATTTACCTTTCCCCAAAAAAATTAATTTTCGAAATTCCCCAATTAATACTTAATTAACAAACCAATAAAGTCAAAATGACATACACGGCTCTTAAAATAAAAATTCCACACTCTGTTACAAAAATGAAAAAAAAACAATCATTTGTCACGTAATTACAATTAACAAAATAATTTTAAATTAAAAACATTTGAATGCATGCAAAACCATAGTCACAAAAACTTTCAACTCATTAACAGTCCACAGAAATCACAGTGCGAATGCCTCATAACAAAATATCGTCAGTCTTTCTTTTCCAAAAAAATCCATTACGTTCATGTACGCAAATTCAGGCCTCCACGTGGCCAAAAGCCTACAAGACATATGATATTTGGATGCATCCAAAAACATTAAACATGCCAATCGAAATCAAACAATATATTTCCGCACATGGTCTAAACTTTTGTAATAACCAAACAAAACAAAACATCAAATATCAGTCTGTTCTTCAAACTGTGTCTTTTCTTTCGTTTATTTTTTTTACTTTTTTACTCTCTATTCGTCCTCATTTTTCTGTCCATCAAACTCTGCTTGTTTACTGTTTTTCCTTTTTCGCGATTTTTTCATCATTACTTACTATTTTGGTTTATTGAAGGTGTGTGTGTGTGGCAGTAGAACAAAGCAATATCATCGTACTTACAGACTGTCCAATATGTCTAGACTGCCTTCTTCTTTTTTTGAGCCTTCAGTTGAAAATCCTCTCTGATGTTGTGTTGCAACCCTCATTTTGCGTCCCCTCCTAATGATGGGAGGTGTTGGTCACTGCGCCAAATTGTCTTATGTTGCATGCTCCTTGTCTTCTGAAACTATTATTTAACAATTAATCTCCTTAGTAGATGAGCAGTTTCATACCCTGTGTTTTTGAATCGTTTATAAAAATGATTTATCAGCAGCCATGTTAATGTTTTTGTCGGACCCTTTTCTTATTTTGCCTAGCGCCCCAATTAGTATAGGCATAAAAATAGCTTTATGGTGTTAAAGATCATAATATTTACTTAGAATTATCAAATTCTTACCAGATAAATGTTTATCATATCTGTGAAAGGGATTTTTATTTGTAGTCTTTAATCACAATGTCTTGTCTATTAGCTTTTATTCCTTTTTCGCGATGTCTGTCAGTATGAATAGTAAAGTTATAAAGAATAGACTTCATGACCTTCTATGACGGGTTAATGCCATTTTCATTATGTGGCACACTATAATTTTGACATAACCTCTTAATGAATTTACTGCTCATTCATATCGATCTTCCTTCGGTGTTACGATGGGGCAACTTAAGTGATCATTAAACTCAACATATTGTTCCCCAAATCTATTGTGTTTGTACCATTTTTATTATGTTTGCCTGATAATTCCTGGCGAACAATGTGTACAAATCCTTTGTTATCTTCACAGACATGAGATACCATTCCCTGTTACTGCGTCCCCCAAAATCTTCAAGATTGCGTGGATTCTTTCAATAAGTTCTTTAATCCTGTTTATATTTGCTTGATTATATTTAAGTGACGATATCTTGGATCTGAACTGGGCAATCTTTCCGTAAGCTGAGATATTCATCAGACAAACTTTATCGTATTGCCAACAGTTTGTGGTATAGATCCCCAGCATGTTGAAAAATCTAGCTTTCGTCCAAATTTGGCATCAAATTGTCCTTCACATACTATATATATTCTGTAGTATTCAGACTGCCGGAAAAAAGGATACAGGTTCGAATCATGCCGGAAGGCAAAATCTTTCTGTAGTATGACTTCTCGATCTAGGTTGGTTGTTATTAATGTCACTATTTAAGAAAATTACCCCCTCCCCCCAAAACAGGTATAGCAACTCAAACATGTGTATCTACTAAAATAATATTTATAAAAGTAATATGCTGTACCTTCTCGAGCACACCGATCTCTGCTGATATGAAGTGGAAAGATTATATTGAATCCATTGCTTGTTGAGAGAGTCGGGTGAGACAATTTTTCTCTTACATATCTATAAGCCTACCATTCGTCCACATTTAGAATACTGTTGCCACATATGGTCCGGTACACCTGCTATTTACCTTGAACTCCTCGATAAGATCCAAAGAAGAATCAGCAATACTATTGATCCTGATCCGGGGGCTCGGCTCCATTCACTTTCTCGCCGCTCTAAGGCTGCCTGTCTTTTCTATAAATACTTTCATAGTAATTGTTCGGATGAGCTTTTCGCTATGGCACCTAGCCCTTTTGAATTTATGGGCAGCACTAGACTGGCGTCGAGATCTCATTAATTTACAGTTAAGCTGGTTAGATGTAGCCGTAAATTCTATGCTAACAGTTTCTTTTCTCGCAACTCTCACCTGTAGAACTCCCTTCCAACCATCTTTAATATGCAAAAATTTAAATCTAATGCCAATCGCTATCTACTGTCCTCCTGATTGCTACCTTCTCTTTCTGCTCACCATTAATGTTTCTGTTCATAATTCTTCCACACTCTGTAACCTCTTGTGTTTTAGTGGCATTACTGCCTTCCTTGGGGTGATATCGATTAAAAAATATAGTTAATTTATACAGGTTAACATAAACTTGTACAAATTAACTTATAGATAAATAGATAGATAAAACTTTGTTTGCCTGCATGCGTAGATATTTACAGTGAGTTGGTGTATGTGTACACACATGCGTCTCTGTTTAAGCGTTTTATTTAGTCCCTGTTACAAAAACGCAATGCTTAGGCTATCTTTTTTATTTTTGTTTGTCTTTCTATCGACGTTCCTGCTTTCATTTTCTTTTTATCGTCTTTCATTAGTTTTATTTATTCTCATTCTTATAATTATCATCACTGTTGTTTTTATTCACCTCATCTTCCTTTCACTCCAACTGTGATTTTAATGTAGATCAAGTGTGAGCAAGCCTCCTCAATTCCCCAGCTTCTAATTTGTGCTCAGTTAATCAACGTTCCCACCTATTCATGTCTATTTTTGCATTCGTTTGGAGTTCATTTTCTGCTTTTACTTATATGGTTTCGAATTTTGTAGTTCTCTTAGTAAAGCTATAATGAACAATGGCGTGAAGGGGATCAGATTTTTTGGTAGTAATTCCTCGTCCGGCAAGAAAAAACATGAGTGACAGGTGTCAACGGACCATCATCAAGTGATTGTACGCATCAAGCAAAATTAGTTTTAGGGACATGGAACGTCAGAACACTAAATCAATGTGATCAATCAGAAAATACAAAGCATGAAGTCAATAGGTTAAATGTTAATATTTAAAGCATATGTGAAACTAGGTGGGCAAATAATGTAGATTTCATCAGATTTATTGTAGCTAAACTGAAAACAGTTTAAGCTACAAGAAATCTGATGAAATCTACATATAACATATATATAATATATACGTTGGTATATATGCACCGACAGGACAAAATATGAAAGAAGAAACTGAAAGGTTTTACAGTGCACTAGAAAACGCCAAGGCTCCGTGTAAAACACAGGAAATTGTTATCGTCGTGGTGAATGCCAAGTAGGGAAGGAAATTGTCAAATAGTTGATAAATTCGAACGAGGAACCTGAAATTTAAATATCTGGGAAGTGTTTTAACAGAGGACAAAATGACACCGAAATCCGACGGCGTATAGGGAAAGATGCCTTCAAAAACTAAGCAAAATATTAAAAAAAAAAACAGGACAATTTCGTTAGAAACAAAGAAAATTGCGCTAAACTGCTATGTAATATCGGTCCTCTTATATGAATGTTAGACAATCGCCTCACAGATGAAAAGCCTTGAAGCAGCAGAAATATAGTTCTACAGAAGTATACTGAGAATACAATGAACTGAACATATGAGCAACTAGGTAGTTTTAGGGAAGTGAAAAGAAAAAATACATCAAATCGGAAAGGGACAGTTGAAATTTCTCGGGAACATAATGGGAAAATAGAGCTTGGAGAATTTGACACTCACAAAACATTGAAAGCAAGAGGTGCAGAGGAAAGCAGCGAATAACCTACCTAAAAAGCTTGTGTAAATGGATGGCAGAACAAATATTAGGAGATAGCAAAATGACAAAGCTTACTCAGAGATACAAAGGACAATAGTTGGTTGAGAGCTATGATCACCCGTGTCTTGAAGAGAGACGGTCAGATGAAGAAATTCTGTTTGCACAGACAAAAATTATTGTTTTGAAATAGTTTGTCTATTTTCGTTTTAATACAACTATTCTGGAATGCTATTAAAAGGGACATCGTTTCTCTCTTCAACTCTCTTCGGTGCAGCCATGTTTATGTGATCTCGTCTTAGTTGTATTCCTTTATTTGTTTTAATCATCAAATATTTAGCTTCACGTTTTGCGTTTTCTCATATCAAATTTGTTCTTTTGTTTCTTCTGCGGTTTCGGTTTATCATCTTCTCACTCTAATCGACTGAAACATTAAAAACTGCAAAAAGGAAAATACCCGTCCCAAAATGTGTTGCATGTTTTCATTATAAACAATTTTCTCTTTTCTGTTTCATTATCACCATTTTATTTCATTTTCTTCAGTGACCTTTTATCTCCTATGCCTGTCTTTCTACGTCTATTTCTTTCATTAATCTCTTTTTCCTCTTCGATTTCGCAATCGCCGATTGTCTCTCTCTATTTCTCTTTCTTCCCGTTTATCACTTTTCCCTCTTTCTCTTCTCTACTGTTTGTTCATATCGTTCTCTTCCTTCTCTTTCATCTTCCACTTCTATTTTGCAATCGACTACTTCTCTCTCACATAGCCCCCCGGGTGCTGTAAGGTCACTGATCTCAATCATGTCTCTTATCAAGGGTGGGGCCACAATTTGGATAAACTTGCTAAATTTCGCATGGGTTAGAGTTGGAAGGTAAGCTGTAGGTAAAGAAACACATGGCCCCGTGCAAAATATCTAGCTCCTTGAAAGTGACTGGGTAAGCAGGTCACTCATGCTTTGAAATAACAATAAAATAACGAAACAAATGCCCTCAAGATTTTGTAGTTGCTATTCCCTTTTATATCAAGCTATGTTACTAACATGAGCATAGTTATTATTCCGATTTGACCATCATCAAAATATCATTAGTTCTTCCATGCAAAGAGCGTCTTCCTCATTTGTTAGAATTAAACTTAATGTAGGACATACGAAAAGATTTAATGGATGTAAGGAGGTTTAGATTATAATATACTGTTACCTACATCGCTTCTAATTTCTGGGTTAGATAGTGTAGATATTCCTAAATTTACCAAACAAAACCGAAAATTCCATCATATTTTTTACGTTTGGTTGAAAAGAAAGACATAAAAACATTGTACATAAAGATACCGACATTTTGCATATGAGGGTAGAAAATAACAGGATGCCACTTAAGAATTGCAAGATATGAAAGGAGGCCGAAGAAAACATCGGTCGAGAGTTGTGGTAAAAGTGACAAAAACGAAAACAATTCGAATAATTCTCGAATTACTTATATTTCTTTACAGAATTTCAGACTTCGTATAGCTTATTTTAGCTGTTTTATCTGTCACATGAGAGGTATCTCTAAATAATATTGATAAGTCATTTCAATCGTAACAGGTCTCCCTGATAAGATAAAAAAGGCCCTTGATATGAGAAGACAGTGTTGGGTATTATAGTATTTGTTGATTTGGTAACATCAATGCTTTCAACAACGATTTTGGTTTGGATTTGTTGCTTGCGTATTTCTAATGCTACTATGGCAACAAAAATTATATCTTTATCATTTTCATCTTTAATATCTTTATCACAAGAAGATTTTCATTGCCATTAACTTTTGCCATTTTTAATTCTGAGTCTTTCTTTAATATGTTTAGCCTCTGTGAGAGAATTACTTTGGTTTGCATCACAACCTCAACAAATCAAATTCAATGTTTCTTTTCCTTCCTCTCTTTTCTTCTCCGTCTCACTATATCCACTCAAAAGGCTATTATTTATTTGTATTCCTACATGATGCAAATTTCAATGCAGGTTATGTATCTAATGTAGTTTTTTTATCTGTATCTACAAACGGAAAATAGAATACATTTACCACGTCACATCTATTATGTCTGTTAACTGTAAACATGAGAAAATGACCTTGTAAGTGAAAACCGAAGTCCAAATGTCATATGTCTCCAGGACACACATAGAAATATATACCGTATTTAATGGAATATATGGAGGAATGAGATGATCAAACCAAAATGCTATGGAATATGACTAGGATTTTTGGTCGTTTGTAGAAATCGAAGTTAAATATTGCCTATTGGAAGGGATTACTCTTCAGATATAACATGTAGCTTTTGGAAGAAAAATATGCTTAAAATACTGTTAAATACGGTAAAAAAAGATTATTTACACATTATACTAGAATTTTCTGCGATTCTTTTCTAATATAAGAAGAAATTAATTTAACGAATTTATGTCATCTTTAAATTAAACATTCGCCCATTTTCAATCAATAGATCGCTATGAAAGATTAGCAATATACATGTTTTTAACACAGCCTGTTGACTGTAAATGTCATTCCAGCCGCCATTTTAATCGCTCGTGTTTTTATGGTAAACATTTTTAATGTGAAGAGTTGTTGAGAACAAAATGAAGATTAAAGAACATATTTTTAAGCTAGTGTTTAGACCACAATCTTTTTTCATGTCTAATTCAGTCCTTTTTATTCGGTGTCCCAATGTTGTAGCATTGTGCCAGACTAAGCTACTATTAGTAAAAAATAAATACTCGGATCAAGTTTATCAAATCTGTTTCTTTTTCTTCTTTTTATGTTTATATTATATTTTGGAGGGATCTATTTTCTTTCTTTCTTCCTTTTTAATTTTCTTTTTCCTTGTTTTCCGATATTAATATTGTTATTATCACTTTAATTGTGTCTTACAATCAATCTTTCTTCTCAGTCTTTTTTTTTTGCTTTCTTTCTATTTTTCTTTCATTATTTTATAAAATCATTTTCAGATTTTCCTCACTTCATTTGTTCCATTCTATTACATTCTTCGTGCCGTTAATTTTTACCAGTTATTATTTTACCAATTCTCTTTTCTTTTAATTTTTTCTGTAGTATTATATTCTTTTAACTATTTTCTATTTCACTTTTCTTCCATTTCTTTCTTTAATCACATTCATTTATTAATATTATAATTATTTAGCTTTATTTTCAACTTGATATATTTTATTCATTTTACCGCGCTTTCATCTCGATTTTATATCTTCATCAGTCCTTGATTTATTCTTTCCATCCGGTCCGTATCCCTATTTTTCACTTACTTTCTCTGTCTTCACTCTCTTCATAATATTCTTTCAGTTTTCCATATGTTTTATTCTTTTTACGTTTCCTTGTTTTTTTCTCGGTCATTTTATTTTTTTTAATAGTATCATTATAATAGTTTTCTTCCTTTTCTTTTTTTCTATGTGTAGGATAATTAGCTATAGTTAAGTCATTGACAAAAATGCCTAACAGACGTAATACTAAGCATATATATATATATATATATATATATATATATATATATATATATATATATATATATATATATATATATACACAAAATAAAAGTAGGCAAAGTAACAGTAATAAGGCAAAATGTTCATAAAGTAAAAATGGTGTTAACACGCAAAAAGGGATACATGGAAGTGGTTGTAGTGTTTTAACTTTAAGTCAAGTAAGAACAATAATATGGCGGGTGAGACCGAGAAGTTGTTCATTTTATTGGTTAGGGAAAAATTCCAGTATGCATCTGTACAATTTGTCTATAAACTTAGAAAGAGGATGTTTTTCGCGATCATGTTTGGATTTGAATTTGAATTTGTTGATTAGTGTAGACTCGTCCGGCGAACCGTGTGTTCTATTTTACGTTTGTCATTATTTTTGTAACAGTTTTTGTGCCTCCTTTTTTTGTCTACCAACTCTTTGTTTGTTTGTTCCTGTTTTTGGCAGAGTACCTCTCAGCAGAAAGAGTCAATGGCCACCCAAGCAATTACATCAGCATGGACTGCTGAACGACCCCAGAAAAGGCCAGAATACTACAGAGGCCTGAGAGAAGAATACAGCTCCATCTCAGGAAATGAACTGATTGCGGTGCCTTCGGAAATGGAGGTAATCACTACCAGAACCATCTCTTTGTTGAAAGCTGACGTCAATACAAGGAAATGCATTGCTGTCACAAGGCACATGATGGAAGAGGCCTTGAACATTGGGGCCAAAGTGTTGAACCGAAGATCGAATGTTGTGTGGGACATCCTGCTGACAACGGAGGAGATTGCGAAAATAGAGTACACGGGTACCCGGAAGATCCTGATTACCTTGCATGGGGTGCATTTGTACATCACGGAGAACCATTTGGGGGAGTCTTCTTCTCTGATTATAGACCACTAGAGGAGGTGTCCTCCGTCAGGTGCAAAGCGGGCATTGCTATCAATGACTACGAGTTCATGGTGACATTGGCCCACAAGAAATTAAATGAGGTCTCAAATGTGCTCACCTGCGGCGGACGGATTATCTTCGTGGTGCTGCCGGTCAACTGGCGAAATTGTGTCCTGGCAAGAATCCGGCACCGCAGCCTCAACCTGCAACATCGGAGAGGGTACAAGCTAAGGATGATATACCGAAGAAGGCCCCTAGTCGTCCCAGTGAGTGAGCCAAGGCGGCAACTTCGCCTCCCCAGCAGGATTGTTCAGACAATGGCGCTGCTAAGCCAACACAAAAGCAGTCGAAGCAGCAACAACAGACTAAACAGTTACAGCCTAAGCAGAGCAGCAGCAGGAACCGGAGAAGCTGAAGTAGCAACAATTGTAGAAACAGCAACAGCAGAAGCCGAAACAACCCAGACAGCAGCAGCTGGAGCAGCAACTGGAGGAGAAGGGGCAGCAGCTCTGTCAACAACAGCAGCTGGATAAACAGCAGCAGCCTGAGTTGGAGCTACCACAACTTGACCTCAACATGGAGGTGGAGGAAATTCCTCCACCACGATCTTCATTACTGAGGGGAAGAAGAGGACAGGGGGAGCTTGTTGGGACCTGAGAAGACGTGTGCTGTGAAGGGACGAACGATTCAAAGTAACCTGCAATTTGTCCGCACGATCTTAGAGGTTTTAGAAGACGACGATGAAGCCACGCTGATCAATTTGGATCAGTCCAAGGCATTTAACAGAGTCGACCATCACTACGCCGCAATCGAGATTCCTGCGAGAGTGTCGGGCAGCCTTAAGGGCCATGCCTCAATTCAGTGACTTATTACGGCCTCGAGGGCTATTGTGTTATGATCTAGTGGAGGGGTTGCGACTGACCGTCTTTGTGGACGGATCGGCTTGTCGGCACCAGAGTTGTGTTCTTTCGGGTTTTGCGCACCAGCAGTTATCTCAGCAACTGAGTTTTCGCTTACCTGGCGATTGATTCAGAACGTGCTACTTCTCAGATGGGCGGAGCGGATTTGCCAGACGGTCATTGGTGTGACCTTGGCTTAAAGGAAACGGCTTTGCACGCCTTCTACCATTGTCCTCAGGTGCTGTTGGGTTGACGGCCTTCTTGCTGAGATATTCAGGTACAGTGGAATACATTTAAGTCAACTTATGTATGATCTTATTGTAAAAATATGGAATGATGGAGAAGTGCCAAAAGATTGGAGGAATGCAACAATGTTACCTATATATAAGGGTAAAGGTGTCCGAGAATTATGTGGTAATTATAGTGGGATTACTCTCCTTTCGTCGGTTGATAAGATCTTAGCCTCTGTTCTCCTATTAAGATTAAACCAGAGCATAGTTGACAATATACTGCCTGTGTCACCGTGTGGTTTCCGCCAACACAAAGGGACCGCAGATATGATTTTCACAAATCTAGGAAGAGATCTGTGAACATCAATTGGAACTTTATCAAATATATGTAGATCTAAAGAATGCTTTCGACACTGTTAATCGTGCTGGTCTCTGGAAGATCCTCTTCAAATTGGGCTGCCCCCCTACAGACACACACATAGTCTTTCTCAAGATCCAGAGGTCCTTCCATGACGCTATGGAAGTCTGTGTCAGTTTTGGCGGTATGCTTACGGGGCCCATCAAGGTTGAAAATGGAGTCAAGCAGAGAGATCTTCTGGCCCATATATTTTCTATCTACCTTCCAATAGGCTTCTGGACTGTCCATCAGCCTTGACAAGACAGTGGTGATGTATCAACCTGTCTGAGAAATTCAGTATATAGTGCCATCAATGTTAATGGTAGTCGACTTGGGGTAGTAGAAAAATATGTATATCTTGGTAGCAGCCTCAACTGTTCTCTTGATGATGAGATAGCGTTATGGATTAAGAAGGCCTCCGATGCTTTTGCAGCACTCATGGTCCGTGCAATATTGGTCTGGATAACTGGGAGACTCTCTTGGAGAGCTGGTATTATCTTTCTTGAGGCGTCACAAAAATATGCAGAACTGAAAAGAGAAGTTCGAAAGGAACCCTGAAATGCCATGAGATGCCAATCTGGCCATGTGCCCATTGCAATCAGATATGTCTGTCCAGGGTGAGTTTGCTGAGTCACCAGTGGTCACACCAACACCAATAGCCTATTGTATATGACGATTTCGTAATGGCATGCTTTGAATGCCCGACCTGCACTAGGGTGTGCAAGTCCATGTCGAGCCTGACAAGGCATATGAAAAGGCACATTGGTAGTGATGATTTGATATGCCACATATGTGACAAGAAATGCAGATCGATGGCTGGCTTCACACAACTGATGAATGTAATGTTGTGGTGGGGAGTTTGATTGAAAGGTTGGACATGTGATGGTCATACTCGCTTTGTGAGTCGACAGTAATTTGTACATGTATGTATATATATATATATATATATATATATGTGTGTGTGTGTGTATGTATGTATGTATGTATATATATCTATATATATGTATGTATGTGTCTATATATATATATATATATATATATATATATATATATATATATATATATATATATATATATATATATATATAATGTCCTGGGTATGACGATAAACTACATCCGTTAGCAAGTCTTCTGATCGGAAGCGTGGAACCACCTTTTAATTGCTGTAGTTCACAGGACCACCGTGACCCGGGGTGGCAGCACCTGTTAGTGAATTTGTGTAAATCTATGATGCGTCTGTCCAGTATCTGGCGTCTAGTGGTGGCGTAACCTCTGTGGCTGAAAGCATTTTTTAACAAGCTTTTTGTGAGAGGTACACTCGGAAAAACCTGCGATCGAAGTGGCTACCAGTCATCTTGCGATAGCTTGTCACTGGAAGCTAGTCACTAATGTTTCAGAGAGTCGTGTATGTGTCGTACAAGCCTGCATCACTATAACCCACTGATGTACGGATGTCTTGTTAACTCATCTTATGTGTTATCACATCCTTTGTTAAATTCCTTTGGCAATGGAGAAATGGCGACGTAGGCAAACTTGACGAGTTGGGGGCCTGTAGTCATGAATCTGCACAAAGGTGGCAGGTGTTTTATCGCTATCTTGCCTAATGGATGACAAAGGCAAATCTCGATGGAAGTTCCTGTGTCTGAACAGCCCTGTTCAGAGACAGCACTGCTCATCCGGAGTTGTCAGCAGGATGCTAGAAAAGGTGCATCAAAAATTGCTTGTAATCACCTCAACCTGGTCAGTTTACTGCGGCTGTTCATTATAGCAGGAACAAAAGAGATATAAATTCTAAACGATATGCCAAGGGGCACATATCACTGAATATCGGATATTGGAACGTTAGAACACTGCTTGATCTTGCAGACCAGAACGAAGAACAGCTCTGGTGACAAATGAACTCTGTTAACTTAACAATGACATTACAGCACTCCCGGAAACTCGCTTCTCTGATGAGGATCACTTAATGCATTATCTTCTGGGTAGGAAAACCGAAAGGTGAGAAAGAGAAAAGAGTTGGTTTTGTTATCCGCTTCTCTCTGCGTGTCCCACTTTCTTGGGGACATTATATGTCCATCCTTTCTGTGTATGCTTCAACACTTCAAGCTTCTGATGAAGCAATTACGCAGTTCTATGGAGCTCTTCGAGAGACCATAATCGGCATTCCAAAACAGGAAAAGCTAATTTTACTTGGGGATCTCAACGCCCGATTGGGTAGAGCGCACCAGGTATGGAATACACTTGATTGCTAGGGAATTGGAAAGGTCAATAACAATGGTCTGAACCTACTTCAGCTTTGTTCTGAGCTCGACTTTGTTATCTGTAACACATTCTTTCGTCAAAAAAAGAAACACAAGGTGACATGGACCCACCCAAAATCAAAACATGGAAACATGATCGACCATATCATTACCAGAAGCTGTGATCTGAAAGATGTCTGCAGTGTCCGTGTTTTATGCAGTGCTGAGTATGATACGGACCATAAGTTGGTCCAGGGAAAGTTTAAATTGCTGGTCAGAAGGAAAGTACGTATGGCTGGAATTAAAATACCAAAGCGCATGAATGTAGAGAAAATGAAACAGCCTGGTGTCCGTCAACAACTTTCTGATGCCCTTAACAACACTAATTTTGATGGATCTTGGGATAATTTTAGGGAGCAGGTTCGCGCAACCGGCATTGACATACTCGGACTAAACCAGAAGAAACACAGACTGGTTTGACGAGAACGATGACTAAATCAGCCAGCTGCTTGAGACAAAGCATTCATTGGTCAAGTCCCTTCTTGATCCTAATTTGAATATCAGACCACAGGTTGAAAATCACTTAAGACGCACAAAGCAAACTTGCAACGTGACCTGAGAGTAATGAAAACCAAGTGGTTGTCTAACATATTAGCTGAAGTACAAAAAGTAGCTAATCATTAAAACATGAAGCGACTCTACTTTTGCGATCTGTTTTTGGTCCACCTTCAGCTTCTGTGGCTCCACTCAAATCCAAAGACAGATCAGTGTTAAGAAAGGATTCTGAGGGTATCATGAAGCGGTGCTATCAGTAATTTACAGATTTATTTTCAACCCCTCAGCAGTAGACGAAACTGCTATAGAAAGTTTACCACAGTGTGACATCATCACGGATTTAGATGTTTCACCATGTAAGGAAGAAACTGACTTGGCCATTAGTCAGATTAATGCTGGTAAAGCGCAAGGGATGGATGGCATACCTGTGGAACTGCTGCAATATAGACGGTAAATTGTGAATTCAAGTGTGCATAGCTTTATACGTGAGTGTTGGGAAGAAACACCAATTCCCACTGACTGGATTAATGGTATCCCTGTTTACCTCTATAAGGATCCAAGTCTGATTGTGACAATTAACGTAGCATAACACTCCTTGAATCTGTTGGAAAGGTCTTGGCTAGACTTTTCCTTAACAAGCTGTTATCACATATATGTCCTCGTATATTACCTGAACCACAATGTGGCTTTCGACTTGGAAGGGGAACAAATGACATGATATTCGCCGCCCGACAGCTGCAAGAAAAATGTTTGGAACAAAACATGCCTCTGTACCGAATATTCGTAGATTTAACTAAGGCTTTTGATACCGTCAACCGTAATTCTCTTTGGAAAGTTCTTGCTAAACTTGGATGCCCACGCAATTTAATTAATATGTTTAAGCGGACTGCATAGCAATATGAAAGCTTGTGTCACGATTAACGGGGAATTATCAGCCGAAATAGCCATTGACGGTGTTAAACAGGGAGACATTCCCGCGCCTACCTTGTTCTCTATTTACTTTGCTGTGGCTCTCTCATACGCGTTTCCTGGTTCCAACATTGGAATTGGTCTTCGATTTCGAACGACCGGTAAGGTATTCAATCACCGAAGGTTTAACGCTAAGTCCAAGACCTTCAATACCCTTGTGCATGAGTTACTCTTTGCTGATGACGCTGACTTTGTTGCACACTCTGAGAGCCATATACAGATACTGACGGACCGTTTTTCAGCTGCTGCTGCTACTGCGTTTGGACGAACTATAAGCCCGAAGAAAACCAAAGTAATGTTCACTCCTCCTTCTGGTATGCCTTACATTGAACCAACCAATGGCACTCGTTTAGGTGTTGTGGATACATTTGTGTACTTTGTCCACAGTACATTGTCTCAAGATGGATCCCTTGGTGCTGAAGTGCATACTCGAATCCAAAAGGCCTTGGTTGCGTTTGTAAAGTTAGAGAAACGTTTGTGGTCAGACAGAGACATCACCAGTACTAAAGTGACAGTTTACCAAACTTGTGTACTGACCGACCTGTTTTTGACCCCTGTTTTCATTTCGATTGGGTCAGAAATCTTTCTCTCCCCATGCCTGTATTTACTTTAGCCTTTCCATCTCCCTTAGTAAGAGAGCTTCTTGATTCTGTCTAAAGGCAAAATACAGCGTCCTCTTTTTGAGGGGGTGAACGGGTCCAACTAACATCAGTTATCTTTATTTTGTTTGTTTTGATATTTTATTTTTATTTTTGGGTTCATACCCTTCCCTCTCATTTTATGTAGTCTACATATTTTTATGTATAGTATTTTATAATCATGAATCTTTTGCGTCATGAGTTGCGTTTTGTAGGTTGCTCCTGAGAGAATTATCGGTATTATGGTATACGAAGTATTGATTAGTGATGGATGAGTTCTTGTGGTGAATGTGCTAATTGTAACGTGTGAATGGGTTGCGAATCGGATTAGCTAGGTATAGGATAATAAGTGATGACCAGCCTCGACCCAGTTCCTCCCTTTTTCGGCCTAGTGCCACAATTTTGTATTCTTTACAAAATAAATCTACGCTATTCTCTATACTATCCACTATACTACAGAGGATCACACTGCCTTCATGCCAGTTGATATTTCTAAAAGTAAGTGTTGGACCTTTGTCGTCGTTCATTGTTGAAGCTGTGTTATTGTTGGATTGTGACATTATTTGCTGTTTGTGACAACTTGTTCCTCGTTTCTGTTTTGTTTGTGACCAATGTCGTGGGCACGCTGACGTTATGGCGCAGTCCCAGCCTGTCAACTCGACACCCACAGCGGAAATTCCTCCAGTTTGGGTAGGAGATAGACCTCCCAAAAAGGCCCCAATTACTATACGGGCCTGAAAAAACAATATGCAAAGCTCATCTCAGGAAATGAACTTTTACCGATTCTGAAGCTATTGGAATCGGTGAATATCAAAACAATATCCCTGTTGACACCCGGCGCTAAGATTCGGAAGCTTATAGGTGTCAACAGGGAAGTTATGGAAGAGGCGCTAAAAACCCTAAATATTTCAGCAAAAGTTTTAGCGCGTCGTACCAACACAATGTGGGATATCTTACTCTCAACGGAAGAAGCGGCAAAAGCACTGGCTGGCAATATTCTCATTACTAATAAGTCAGACTGCAAAGTGAATATATGGACCAAAGGAAGACGAAAGTCATGATCAAGCGCGCATTAAAGCAGTATTCATAGTTGATTCTGTTCAATGCCAGTTTTAATTTTTTTTTAAATAATAATGTTTTGAAATGCCTAAAAAGGAACAGTTTTTACGCTTTAATGCGCGCATGACCATGACATTATAACAGAGAAAAAAATTCAATAATGGATAATTTTTTCACGTTCTAATGAACGCTCAGCACATTATCAACCGTTTGCATTTCCTAGATGTTACCTTCAACCTAAGAAATATATATATATATATATATATATATATATATATATAACGAATATTCAACACTACTTACAAGGTTTGAGCCGTCGCATAGAAATACTTGTTATCTCACTATTTTTCAAGGTAAGTCCTAACATTTGTTTGTTTTCTCACCTTTAAATCTCACATGTATACACATTAATAATAATATATATAGGCAAATGAATAACACATTTTGTGTAACCCGTTTCGTCCTCTACAAGGATATCATTGAACTAAAGTAATGTTTTTTTGTTTTTGTTTTTTTTATGTAATTTTATATGTATAGGAGGTGGGGGGGAATATAAACGTTAGCGAAATTTAAGGGGAAATGCTGAAAATTAATGGGTTTTTTAGCGGGGGTAGACGTGTCTACACACCTCGTCTTGTCGATCTGATTCATTTTTGCTACACTTTATGAACTGAAATGCTCACAAATATATTTTACATTGATATGTTTGTAGCCATATACATATGAATGCTTGTAATTTGATCACGGAAATAAATTATCCTAATATCACTTTAGTCCGACGAAGTCTTAAATAACGAAATGGGTCACCTGAAAAAAATTTCCACTTCCACATCTATATTTTTGAGATATGGTATTGTAACTATTTACACTATTTACATCTTCCGACTGTTGTCTTCATCTTTACTGTCAAATTCACAACGTTTCGACTGTTATGCGCTCCGACCGTCTTCAGATGATATTTGTTGGAATTTCGAACTGAACACTTTTAGTCCACGGGAGTAGATTGTTCTAATTCCCACGTAACATTACTTTTCAAGGACACATAGCCCATTCGCAGAAAGCCGTGGTTGATTGATTCAAAAAGTGACTTGACTTAAACAGTCGAGTTCAATTCCTGCGGAAAGAACAAAAACTTAGAGATTAACTAAAACGAAGATATTCAAAGACATGGTACGTGAAATCAGAACAATCTACCTCCGTCGACTACATAAAGTGTTCGGTTCGAAATTCCAAAAATGTCACCTGAAGAAGGCCGAAACGTCGTGAATGTGACAGTATGTGACATATGAAGACAACAGTCCAAACAATAGTGTAAATAGTTTTTCCACTAATATATATATATATATATATATATATATATATATATATATATATATATATATATATATATATATATATATATATACTCAGAAGCATTTCTAGGTATGGAAAAAAACAAATGCAGCGTTAAACATTCACTTAAAATTAGAAATTTCAAGACGTTTTCACTGTAATATCTACACACACACATCAACTAATAAAAATGACCTCATAAACTTCTATTCCCATCATAACAACAAAATAAAATCCAAAATAATCAACGGATTCTACTTAAGAGAACTTACAATTTGCAGACCTCAATATTTAAAAGACGATAAGTAATATATTTAAAATCCAATACCATAACTATTTCATATTCAATGCGAAACAAAGGCTCATAAAATATTCCAAATTAAAAAACTGCCCCTACTGATCAAGAAGTTTAAATAAAAATTTATGTGAATACCAAACAGAAATTTTAAAAACAACACACAAAATGACCACAATTTTGACATAAAAAAATGCTATTCTAATTAAATGAAAATAATTCACTAAAATCAAATTGTGTTAGAAAGTGATTTTAATCGTCAGTTCATCCATAGTAAATTTGCGTCCATGTTCATAAAACGTTGCACCATTCTTCTGTTGCCACAATATTTAATAACAATGAAGGAAAGAAAAATAATGCAAAGAAAATTGGCAGGATTATATATTCAAAATAGATAACAAAAAAATAATCCAAATTATAAAATTCCCAGCGTCTCCCGTTTGTGCACATGTGAAGTCGCATCAACGTGAACAAACCTAGTCCGATGAAGTCCTAAGAGACGAAACGCGTCATACGGAAACTGTTTTCACTTCGTTATACAATATATATGTATAATGTGTGTTCGGTGCGGATAGTTCCAGAAACTTGTAAGTCGTCAATATTTGATTAGCAAACAAGGAAACGAAGCACATTTTGATATTTCATTGTTTATCCCCAGCATCTTTACAGTTATATAATTTGAAATATCTATAAAACTTTTTTCTCAGATTATTTTATGTCCGTCAGTTAATCTTCTAAAATATAATTAAAATGGCTTAAAATCCCTTTTATTTCTTTTTTACATATATAATTAATGAACATAATAATTTTGGCATATCGTTTTATAGTTCTGAAAATGACGTCAGTAAAAATAAATAAATAAATAATAAATAAACAAAACAGTCACGTAGCACTTATCTTATTCGACCTCGGTCGTGCTGCTCGTGGCCCACTGAGAGATATGAACCAAGTTGGCATGTGAATAGATAAGCCTGGCCACATTTTTATATATATATATATATGTATGTATATGTATAGTGTGTGTGTGTGTATGTGTGTGTGTGTGTGTGTGTGTGTGTGTGTGTGTGTTTCTGATGCTCTATCCTCGCTGGTAATAGCAAGATAGTAAGTTTGATAGCAGCGTCTGTCTGGTTTGGGCAGCTTGAATGCCGGCTTGTCATTGAGAAAGAGTTTTTGGTTTGGGCTTGGTCGTTCTATTTATAATCTGAATGTCGGATGATGGGAGAAAGGTGCAGAAGAGATTTAACGGAAAAAAATTTTCTCTTCGGCTTTTTACGTTCTTTGAATAACTTTTGGAAGTTTATGTCGGCATGTGAATTATTACGGAAAACAAAAGAAACGAAGGGCAAGCAAAAGAGAATTAAAACTGCGTCACAGCAAAATGGTTAGAGAAAAAGTAATTCACTGAAAAAGAATGAAACAAGTAAATAGAAGAAGCAAAAGTAACGATATGTACTTGGGGTAGTTAAAAAAGCATAAATATTTCACAAGCTAACGCACCAGTAATCCCCATCTAGTACTGCTAAGAATGACAAGAAATTTACCTGTCAAAACGACACTTTTGCGTGGATTCGAACTCTGAAACTGTTATGGTGTTGAAACCATAGAAAAATAACACAGACTCGGATATAAAGTTAAACGGTATATAATTCACGGAAACGTAGTACAAAGTATGTGGACTGGAGAGTACTTCTCTCACTGGTGTCCTGACTCACTTATTCATACACTCACTCGGTGATACACTCTTGGTGACTCACACCTGGTGACTTCCTATATTTATTGTACTAAATGTACAAATATGGCACAAGGCCGAAGTGGGGAAAGGATGGTCTTCTTCTGTCTTAGCGTTTAAACTTAGCTAGCCGCAACCACTGACCCAAACATACTGACAATATTCCTTTCACCAAAACAACACATTCTTACTTACCATTCTTACCTCAAACACCATAATACCTCAAAAACTCTATGAAGTCCTAACTAGTCCCCATATATACAGTTCAAAGTTCGTGGGGGGAGGGGAATAAAAAAACATTTAAAATCCCCAATGAGTATTTACAAATGTATAAGAACTATATACAAGAAACTAAACAAAATTTTTGTTAGTAATAAAAGCCCCACAAAGCAACTAAATGTAGCAGTAACACCAGTTCACTGGACGAAATCAATGCGGGACTTGGAAAGAAAAATATAAAACATTTGTGCATCCCAACCACTCACTCAAACACACGCTCATCCAAACACAAAAACAGTTACGAAACAACATACCCGAAACGAAAGTCGCCCCGCACCCCCAGAGAACTGACATCACTATCCACCTAACGATGGGAGGGATGGGGAATTAAACCCAAAGAAAAACAAATAGGGACAAAAATAAAAGGGGCCAATGCGCATACACAATCTAGCTAAGATTAATAACGGGGAAAAAGCAACTAAAACAACAAAACGACCTACACTAAACTATTAAGGGGAGGGTTGCCAATGTTCAACCCAGCAAAAACAATATCCTCCTAACCGGCATCAAAATGCCACTCTAAGTCAGCACCTTTTACTCGGCAGAGACGCGCAAGACTCACCCACCTATCGCCAAATTCCAATGGATGGAGTCGCTTCCTTTCCGTCCTGATCTTGACTAAGCTGATGCTTAAAGAACAAGATCAATTGGGAAGAGGTAAACTTCTAGGCCCCATGGAATTCATTCTGTCGCGTCGTCTATATCACGACTCGCATAACCCCCAGTAAGCAAAGGAACACATAGTGCTCAACCTTAGTCAACGGCCGAACTATATTGCTACAGACGGAACTGGCCTCGAGGACAAAGAACTTTCCGCGCAGCATGCGAACCATGATGTCTTCAACAAACTTGACCAACGGAGCTACGACACTACAATGAAAAAAGGCGTGATCTAGGGTCTCCACCTCTCCACTGCAGCGAACGCAGTTTGGCGACTTTGCCAAACCCGCCGAACCAAGTCTTTTGGCGACCCAGAGTGCCCCTCGAATCACCAGCCAGGTGAGTGATGCCTCAGGGTTAGTGAGACATTTCAACCCGGGCGCCCAAGGGCATATGCAGCGAGCCTCTCGCTTTGTCAGACCGAGCTCGCCTATCAGATTATCTTGAACGTTCCCCCTAACTAATACCTGATATAATGCCTTACGAGACAACGGCTGGACGTCGGAGAGGCCACCCTTCGCCGGTAAGAGTCGCTTGAGGGCGATCCGGCATTCACGATAGAAAGAGCCCTCGCCTCGAGGAGTACGGCCGGCCTCCTCCTCACAGGAGCGCACATTTCTCAAGGATGGAAACTGTTTACGAGCGTCTTCCTTCCAGAATTCGCCATTCTCATCCAGTTGCATACACATCCGGTCTAGGTAAGAAATGCGAAGCGTATGTTGAGTCTCAACGCAAGGCATCCCCAGACCGCCATCAGAGGGATGGAGGTAACAGATCTCTCGACTAACCATGACAGCCTTGCCTCTCCACAAGAAAGAGATCAAGAGCCTTACAAACGCCAGAAAAGTGATAAACGGGAGTGGAAGCACGGAGAGCCGGTAAAGGAGAATCGGGTAGATGTGCGAAGCACATACTTCCGCCCTCCCCTTCAAGGAAAGATTCCCCCGAGTCCACAGACGTACTGCAAACTCGGCCTTCTCCCGCACCTCCGACCAATTCATTTCCAACAGGAGGTCGGGACTGAACCAGACGCCGAGTATATTGACCGGCCCGTCCGTCCAGAGAAAAGATCCGGGAAGAGAAACTCCCTTCCACGAACCCAACCGCAAGCCAACAGACTTATCGCGGTTGAACTTGGCCCCCGTCACCATCTCATATCCCTTGATTTCTTTGCTGACTTCGTTAATTTCGGCCTTACTCGACACCAGGACCGAAACGTCATCAGCATAGGCGGAGTACCTGGCCGAGGTGGTAGCACCAGGTAAGGAAATTCCGCGAAGGATCGGATTCGTCTTCAACTTACGCAGGAAAGGTTCCAACGCAAGAACGTAAAGCAATGGAGACAGCGGACAACCTTGACGAATGGAGCGAGTCAAAATGAAAGTCTTCGATCTTACCCCATTCACTTCCACCAGCGCACCGGGGGACGCATACAGCAGTCGGGTCCATGTGCGAAAGTTCAACTCGAAAGAACAGCCTCCAGAAATCGATGGTCAACCCTATCGAAAGCCTTGGACTGATCTAAATTGATCAGCGCGGCATCACTGTCGACTTTCTCGATGAACAAGCGTACCAAATGAAGGTTGTCCTGAATAGTCCTGCCCTTCACAGCGCAAGTCTGATCGGGACCAATCAGACTAGAGAGGACAGCCTGCAAACGGCCAGCTAAGACCTTGGCTAAAATCTTCAACTCTGTATTTAACATCGTCAAAGGCCGAAAATTATCTACCCCATCCCTACCATCTTTCTTCTTGTGAAGCAAGTTGATCACACCCCTGGTGAAGCGTTGAGGTATAGACCCCTGCTTCAACCAGTTGTTGAAAATCAGTGCCAGCAAAGGAACAAAGATGGGCGACTGCCTCAAGTAAATTTCATAAGGAAGCCCATCTAATCCCGGAGTCTTGTCCAGGCCAATCTGTTTCAACGCATCCCAGATCTCAGACTCTGTAATGGGCCCCTCGCACCCAGCCGCTCCAACCGCCTCGAGGCGGGGGAAGTCGGATAAATAGGTATCGAACTGAGCAGGGCTCAGACCGGGCTCTCTGGTGAACAGCTCCTGAAAGTAGTCACGAAAAGCCTCACTGGAAACTGTAGTCACCGTCCGCTTATCCGGCAATGTGATGCTCGCAATATGCCGACTAGATGCCCTACGAGCTTCCTCTGAACGCAATTCAGCGGCCATATTCGAAGCCTCACATTCTTTTTATTCTAGCCCTAACTACTAGAGCTTGATCCTTCTTGACAAGCAAGGAGGCCAGCTCCGCCTTACCTAAGACTACGTCCCCACTAACACACGATTTGATCGCCCGATCGACTTTGGCTTCTAAAGCCTTTTGCGCTGCTAACCCTGCTAAAGTCGGCGGCTAAAATCAGCAACAAAAGACCTAAGTTTAGATTTTAGAGCGTCCCACCACTTATTTCCAATCACAGCCCCCCGACAATTCCCGCTGTAACCTTAGAAGAAGCTGGTCCCGAAAATCTTGCTCGCCAAATAATGAGGAGTTCAATTTCCAGTAGCCAGCCATCCTAACCCTAGGCTTATCTAAGTTTATCCAAACCCGGACAAGCCTATGATCCGAGTAAACTATAAAATGGAAACTTGGACATTCTAACAAGTCTACTTTGACTCTCTTAACTAGAACTCGGTCGATATAGCTTGCGCTGACCACCGAATCCGAGCTGCCGGCCCTAGTCCAAGTCCATACTACCTCCCGGGGGTGCTCATTTCGATACTTATCGACGAGATCAAACCCGTCGATAAAGTCCCGAAACGGCTTAACATCCGGGTTGTTAGTACAAAACAGACTACTGGTCATTGGGTGAACTAAAACGGGGACCCTACCTGCACAAAATTGTTTCAGGTGATTTAAATGGTCATTTTCGAAAATAGCTATAGGTAAGGCCATCTTGTAAGCCCTGATGGTTTCATCCAACATTGCTCATATCTGCTTAGCACCAGTTCCGGTTCTTATAACTGTTAGAACCCTTTGGGAAAGTGAAAAGTTCTGTGGAACCTCAACGTCTAGGTCCGCATACTGACTGATGGATAGCAAATATTTCAAATCCTTGATGCGATTACCGTAGTCGCGGGCGCTCTCAGCCTGAGCCGGTGAAACACGGCAGACATCCTCCCCGGTGTTGACTATGTATTTCTGGGCTTTTTTTTTTCTTTCTTTCTTCTCCTGTGCAGGGATTCTTTGCCGTTTTGTAGTGGGAGGAGGCATTTCTGCTTTTTTAGATGGGGAAGGACTGGGAGTTTGCATAGGTGTGTAGGAGGATCTCGGTTTAACAGGGAAAGGACTAGGAGTATGAAGGGGAGTATAGAAGGACTTATGTTTGGGATCTCTGTTGCGAAGACGAGATTTGGACGGGGTTGACGGAGGGGAAGGTTTCTTCTTGGGTGAAGGTGCGTACCGGGCAGAGGACGTGGATGGAATAGGATTTGTGGTTGGAGTCTGTTTTTGACTGTCTAATTTGTTTTCAGTTCTTTTATTTTCTCTGCTTTCTCAAAGCCAGGATCATACTTTTTCTGTTGGTCTTGCAAGGATTTCTGAGAGGCCGGGGCATCACCCTTAACGTTGCAAGAGGGAGTGGGGCTGTTCGTGTCTTTCGCCCTTGGGGCTTCAGGGGACTGATGACCCGCTGTCCGGCGCTTCCCTCTGGCTTTACCAGCTACCAGCCATTCCCCCTCCCCCTTCTCCACAACTGCACTAGCGGCGGGCGAAGGCTATTTGGGGAATGTGGTTTCCAATGTTTCACCAACCGGAGGATTAACCGACCCGGGCCCAGAAGTTGGTACGCCCACTACAGGCGAGGCGGAAGGTACAGGGATTTTGGTCTACTGGAGCTTGACTACCAGAGGCCTTCTTCCCTGGGCAGGAAGAGGAGAGGTGACCAGTGTCTTCACACTTCCAACATACCGGTTTTCGTCCAGTTACTATGACCGGCAACTTCAAGCTTCCAACATCCAGACAGTTGGGGGTGGAGCGGAAGGCTTTCTCGTCCTACATAATATCAAAGCTCCACCCCCCGTTCAGGCTATCACAGTAAACGCCCAGAATTTCGCCATACTGGGACAAAAATGCAGCAACGCAGATAACCTGAGGAGGGACCTCATATACTGCCACTCTGGTCCGTCTTCGGCCTTCGTAATCCGTTCGTAATATAAGATCTTTTGTTATTAATTCACGCCTAGACGTAGTAACGCAGTCTTCAGGCGTGGGTAGCAGTACATCCCACATGAAGTATTTTGCTCCCTTAACTATTCTGAGGGGCTTAAACCCCAAGGACTCTAGTGTTTTCAACACTGTGTTTTTCGTCGAGCGACAAATTTTACGCGTACGCTTGTCGACGACGAAAACTGACAATTCAATTTTCTTCAATTCTATGGGGTCTTCTAAGAGTCCACCTTTTACGACAAGGTGAGCGTAACTCTTAGCACGCTCCAAGAACTCCGCTAAATTGATTATGCATTTTGGTGGGGACGACCAACAAGAGAGCTATTCCTCGGCTTCTGAATTGTTCTTTTCTTTGTTTTGGCCATTATTGGCCTCCATACTTTTTGGATTTAGGCCATTATTAGCCTTCCTACTTTTTGGCTTT
This sequence comes from Acanthosepion esculentum, assembly GCA_964036315.1. Taxonomy (NCBI): domain Eukaryota; kingdom Metazoa; phylum Mollusca; class Cephalopoda; order Sepiida; family Sepiidae; genus Acanthosepion; species Acanthosepion esculentum. The sequence continues at coordinate 44,942,280 of OZ038501.1, forward strand.
TGGCTTCCATAGGTTTTTGACTTTGGTCATTTTTGGCCTCCATAGAACCATTTTCAGTTGTAACATCTAAAACTGGATACTCCAACGGGTCATCTCTATCAGGTGGTTTTTTATTAGCCGCTAATAAATGTCTATTAACAGACTGTTTAATGTCTATTACAGGTTTTTTCTTTTTTATCAGAAAGGAAGTGGATTTACTTTTCTTTTTATCCATTTTTTTTATATAAAAATCATACAACGGGAAGGGAAGGGGAGGGATGGAAAGAAACAAAGATCGCCTATAGGCGGGGAGGGGGTGAAACTAAATAAAGTTCGCCTATTAGCGAAAAATGACAAAAAATATAGCAAAAAATAGAACACAAAACTTCGCCCGTGAGCGAGACAACAAACAAAAATAATTACAAAAACACAGAAATCACAAGGTTCACGTACAGAAATAAATAAAAAACAAGATTTGCCTAACGGCAAAACAATTAAAAAAGGCTGCAATTTACAAATTTCTCTTATAAGATGTTGAGTCTAATAGAAAAGGAAACATCTTGTCTTTGGAAGTAGAATATTCTGTTCTGTGAGTGAGATTATTCCGTCAATTATTCGGGCAAGTATTCTCATCTTCCTTTTACATATCGATCTTTCATTGGGCGATTTAGTTTTCTCAAGTGTCAACTTGCAGATTTTTCAATATATATAATCAGTTTCTAGTCATATTATAGTGTAGGGATTGTGACATCAATTCTACAAATGCAAAGGATTTCTTTTTTAAAATCAACATTCGTAATCTTGCATTTATTCAGACTTAAGAATTGGTGTGAAGCACCTACGTACCCTAGCCCGCAAGAACACATATGACTACAGTTCTATTTAACACACACACAGACACACACACAGACACATACACACACACATATGCATATATATATATATATATATATATATATATATATATATATATATATTACATATGCATATATACTATATATCCATAAGAACCTCATATTGTTCTCTTCAGTTGAATACCTACTTTTAAGTATGGTGCCTCTTGTGCACCACGTCATGATCTTTTACTAGATACACCATCCAGCCAATTCTTCGCACGACTGTTCCGACTTCCGTTTTATTTGACTGGTACATACAGTAAAAAAACCTTCTGACCAATTTTATAATTTTTTTCAGGTTTTTTTACCGCGTGATCATGTTTTGTTTTCTTATTGGATACAATTTCGTCAAAAACTGATTGTATTTTTCACGCAAATATAATTTCTGCCAGAGTCATGGCCGAAGGCGCATTTCTATTCGGTGTAAGCCTATGCACCTGTAAACATTGTTGTAATGCAGCATCTGTGGATCCACCGTTGGTGTTTTTTAGAGCCCTTTTATCGACAAAACGCTCTGCCTGGCCATTGATGGTAAGGGGCAATTGTTATGTGCTCTACCACAAGCATTTTGCAAAACTCCTTAAATTCCTTCGATGTAAATCGAGTTCCGTTATCCGAAACAATAGAATATGGTACTCCAAACCTCGCGAACAGTTCGTGTAGAAGCTGAATTACTACTTGTTGGTTTGTTACATCTGAATATTTCTGACGACTTTGAAAAACTGTCTACGACAATCAGATAATACGTCCCATTAAGCTGACCAGCAAAGTCAACATGCAGACGTGACCATCGGCTGTTAGTTTACTTTCAGTACTCTTTTGTAGTGCCAAAGATACCACTACTCTTTCCTTTTACATGGGAACGTCGTTACACATTGAGTACACTTCCAAATCTACTTTAGTCCTGTCTTTTCTTCATTTCAGTAATAAAGTTGTCCTCCAAAGCTTTACTTTTAATATCTTTCTACGTCACAGGTATTTACCGCACAGTACGTCTTTTTGTCTCTACTTACGATTATAGAGAAGCAATGACCATATCTTCTAAAGGTTCATTATTACTTGGAATATGTCTGGACAACCTGTTCGCATGACTTAATTTACACGATGGTAAGAATTCCATCTTAAAGTCGTAATTTAATAAAACGGTTCCCCATCGTTGTAACCATATGAGTCGGTAACCCTTTTTTGGATTCATAAGTAGCTACGAACGGATTGTGATCTAGAGTAAACTTTCTCCCGTGAATGAATCTATGAAATTTTTTCAAAGCAAAGACAATCCTTAAACTTTCCTATTCAATCATGGAGTAATTTTCTCAGCTGGAAGAAGCGTCCCGGATGCGTGCACAATCGGCTTAATCGAGCCGTTTTCTAGTTTATGCATAATGCAGGCCCCATAGTCCTGAATTCTTCTGAAAAGTTCGAAAATATTTTCTTGTGTTCTTCAGGATTTTCACTTGTCAGCAAAATATCTTCAAGATACGCAACTTCAATTTCCAGTCTTCTCAGTATTATGTCCATTACTTGCTGAAAAATTCCTGGAGCGACCTTTATGCCGAAAGGCAAACGATTAAATTTCGTCTTACGATGTGCATTTATGTTCAGTAATCTTGAACATTCGTCGTCTATTGGAATCTGAAGATACGCCTCACTTAGGTCGATTTTGGAAAATATCCGAGCCCCACTAAGCTGCGCAAAAACCTCGTCCTCCCCTGTAAGTAGGTAATGATAACTTTTGATGGCATCGTTTAAGCCCGAGGAAAAATACGCACAGACGCGATCTCTTTCGACTTTTTCTTTATATAAACGGTTGGCGAAGCCCAATCGCTATATTTCACGTTCGATAAAACACCCATTGTTTCGAGTCTATCAATCTCGTCATCAGTTTGTTTTAGTGAAGCAAATGGTACATTTCTTTTTGAAAACTGGTTGTACGTTTTCTTTTAGCTCGAATTTACCTTTCATTTTCTTGCACCTGCCTAACCCACCAGAAAATACGTCTGGGAATTTATTTTTTTAATTCTTCTTTTGGATTTTCTGCTTTGTTAGTAAAACATTTCACTTTTTGGCAGAACGAATTGATTGGACTGTTCCATAAAATGAACTGTTCCATCCAATCTGTTCCAAAGAGGTTATTCGTGTTTTTCATGAAAAAATTATCTTAACTTCAAGTTACATTTGTAGTAAATTTCCCCTCTAATTTTATTTTCTGTCCTGTAACACACTGGGCGATTTTTTAACCATTAAGGTTAGTTTACCCAATTTTCTCCATGTATAAACATTTATTATACTCAAATTAGAATCACTGTCGAGTTGCAGTTTGTTGTTTTTGTTCAGAATTTTTACCTGCACAAATTTTCTTATAGGAGAATAATCCACATTAGTAATTTTAATGTGATTACTCACTCGTTTTTTTTTAAATTTTACCTTACAGTGGGTTTTTGTCTTTTTTCCACAAAAAAACATTCTTTCTTTTTGTAAGGATAATCCTTATGCCAATGTAATTGACTACCAGCATAACATGGGTTAGGAGTGATGTTTTTTCCTTCTTCACTTTGTTCTTACGCATCTCAATATTTTTATCATCTCGACGAACATTTATAAATTTCTGAAAATCTTCTGCTAAGTTTAGCAACATTAAATTGGGTTCGCTTTCCAATTTATTAAAAATCCTTCTTCGTCTTTTGTTAACACCAATCCTTGCACTGATATCGAAGCATTTAAAATTGTCAGGACTTAATTCCACCAATTTGAAATTTTCACAATTTACGTTCACAATGCTCGCGAACGTTGTGAAGTCACTAAATTCATACATTTCCATCTTTGATGGAACAGAAATATTTTTCAGGCTGTAAACCTCCGAAAGCAAAGTAACCGTTTACATGTTAGGTCACTAGTCTTCTTTGGTAATATATTGCTTACGAACTTAGTGTGTTCGACAGCGCCTAGTTTTTATCGTCGGACCATTTTGCACAGTCTTATACAAATCTACGGAAATACAACGAAAAAGTTAATTATTTTTCTGGAATATAGCAAAATTCCGCAATTGCATTTACGATAGCGTCTTCAGAATATCCATTCTTATTATTCGTGAACATTTTCTGTTGTTCTACGACTTTTTTGAATTTTTGTTCCTACCGTTTTTGCTGTATCTTTGCGATATCTTTTTTCGCCAATGTTGTCCTGGTGAACGTCTTTTCGGCCAATTTCTTGACACTAAAATGTCGCACTAGTGACGTTTTCTGATTTGGGTAAATCCTCGTCACTAAAATGCTGTATTTTGGCCAATCCTTGTCAAAATGATGTATTTTGATTAATCCTTGACGCCAAAATGTTGTAACTTAGGGAAGGTTACTGAATAGAATAATCAAACGAAGGTTTGTAATGAAGGATATATACTTAGGACACGAACAACAGATATAAGATTGTGTATTGTGAACACATATTTGTAGTAGGCGGGTATGAATATTGATATGTATGTATATATACGTGTAGGTATATAGGTGGGCCTTTTTCTTTTTTTTGTAGTTGCATATATATATGGGTGTATATATGTATGTATATGGGTATGTGTGGATGCGTGTATATAATATATATATATATATATATATATAAATATAAAAGTGAACATAGAAGTCAAGACTTAGAGGCGACAATCTGTTTCATGCTAGACGCAATCGTCAGGCCACCTGACGATTGCAATTCGGTTGCCTCTAGCTAGGATCGAAACCCGACTGTCGCCTCTAAGTCTTCTATGTTCACTTTTATATTTACACACGCTCTATCTCTGATATTGAGCACTTTATCCCATAAATATAGCACACTTTAAGACTATATTTCTTCATATATATATATATAATATGTGTGTGTGTGTGTGTGTGTGTGTATGGAAATATGTGTGTCGTGCCACAGATATGTGATTACGGGTAATCTGTGTATGTATATATGTATAAATGTATGAATTTTTGAGTTCGTATATATAATATGGGTGAATATGGGTGAAATATAATAATGTAGATACGTTTGAATATTGACATATTTTCTGCATATACGGACATGTGGTTGTAGGTATATATGTATATATATGTATGAATGTGTATATATATATATATATATATATATATATATATATATACACACACACACACACACATTCATATATATATATATATGTGTGTGTGTGTATGTATGTATATGTATGTATGTATTTATATGTATATGTGTATATGTGGGAAGGTGTGTGTATGTATATGTGTGTATATGTGTATACATGTGTATGTGTATATGTGTATATGTGTATACATGTGTATGTATATATGTGTATATGTATAGGTGTATATGTATGTATGTGAATATATATGTGTGTATATATATGTATATATATGTGTATATATATATGTGTGCGTATGCATGTGTAGATGTATGTATATGTGTATTTGTGTGTATATATGTATGTGTTTATATCTACATGTGTATGTGTGTATGTATGAGCATATACATATATATATGTGTGTGTGTATATGTGTATGTGTGTGTAGATATACGAATATATGTGTGTATCTATATATATATATATGTGTGCATGTGTGCTGATGTGTGTATATATGTGTGTGTATATGTATGGGTGTGTGCAAAAAAATTTAAGAAAAAGGACTTACAGGTCTGTTATTGATGTTTTACCCCATTTTCTCCCTTAATATTCTCCATTTGGAATTGTGAGTTTAAAATTCTTTACAATACGGAGGAAGAAACTTTTAAATTGGTAATTGAATTTAAATGTATTACCCTTTAATAATCTTTATTGATGATAAAATATTTAGATTTTTGATAATTGAATACTAAAGTCATCACCTAATATTTTTAGAGAAGTTTTTTTAGGGAATTCTAAGTACACACCTATATATATATATATATGTGTAAGTATGCTGAAACATTTAAAAAGATATATGTAGGTATTAATACATAAAATTACCCGTGTATATCGGTGCATGTGTACCTGTATAAGTGACTGCACATGTAAAAGAACGTATGTATATGTGAAATTTGCATGGATGTGTTTACAATATATGATAGAGAAAGATCTCTAATATTACCTTCAAATATCACTCCATATTAACTTAAAAACTAAATTTTAAGTAAGAGAAATTACCAATCTAAAAATAGTCGCTAATTAAATTCATGAATAAAATTCAAACTGATAGAGATATCACCTTAATAATCAATTACAACTAGAAGTAAACTTATATTTGAAAATAAAATTTTAGTGTTTTAATGTAAATTCTATGAATATTTTTCTAATCGACTATTTCATATTAAATCCCCAAAATTTTTGTAATAAAGTTTTTAAAAAACTTTAACAAACATATAATTAAATTTCTTATAGACTGTTTAAACATTCAAACTTATATCTAAAATTATAATATTTATGAACTCTCAAACAAAAGCAAAACAACAGCGTCTATTTCATTCCAAGAAAATTAATGACACTTTCTCTTATAATGTCTTTCTCTCTTTCTCTCTTTTTCCTTTTATGCCTCGTTCTCTTCTCCCCCTTCCATATCAATATATAACTTCCGTTAAGTTAACCGATTTAATGTGTCAATGTCTGGATTTCCTCAAACAATTTAAATTTGAAAGAATAGAAATGTTACATCTAAGTCAATCATGTCTCTCTCTCCCCTCACTTCCTCACTTCGTTAATTTACATATACTTAGTACTGCCCGTCATATATGTGTAAATTTCTTTTCATTTTTCGTTTTAACATTTGGAAGTAAAATCTGATGATCCGCGGCCCTTTAAAAGGGCTATGTTGAAATAATTTATTATATGGAACCTTAAAGTGGTCTGTTTTTATTTAAATTATTAGCTCTGATTTACATTGAGCTCTCTGGATTTTATCCTCCTTGGGTCTACCCATACGGATTACCTAGTTTTTCGTAAACTAAATACACACACACACACACACACACACACACACACACACACACACACATATATATATATATATATATATATATATATATATATATATATATATATATGAAGAAATATAGTCTTAAAGTGTGCTGTATTTTTGGGATGAAGTGCTCAATATCAGAGATAGAGCGTGTGTAAATATAAAAGTGAACATAGAAGTCAACACTTAGAGGCGATTGCACTAGCATGAAACAGACTGTCGCCTCTAAGTGTTGACTTCTATGTTCACTTTTATATTTATATATATATATATATATATATATATATATATATATATATATATATATAGATAGATAGATAGATATATGCGTATTGCATACACACACACACATATATATATTTAAACATATATTATTAAATATAACAGACAATGAATGTGAAATTCTGTTTTGTCTGATGTATGAGCCGTTCTAATGTTCGAATGTTTGCTTTAATTTCTGGTGAAAATAAAGACAAAAATTCCCCGACATTTAAATATTTTTTTTGTTAAGTTGCTCACATGAGCCATCCTCAGAGTGGTTATACAGACATGAAACAAGGATATCCACCGTTAAAGATGATGTTTTGTTATTTTGGCATAGAAAATTGATATGCGACGATAACGGTCACAGAATAGCAAACGCAGGTCGTAAGTTCAAGATGCGGTTCTATGACCGAAGTATTACCACAGAATCATATGTCGACATGCATTTTAATGTGCTGTGACGAGATTGAAATTTAATTTTGTTAACGGTGCGTTGCTTCGTTTTAATGTAAATGGCCTCCAATATCAGAAGGTTCCTTTTACTGTGTGTATGCGTGAGTATTATTGTGTTATCAACTACTGTCTGTTTAATATGTTTTTCTAAGAAATGTTGTTTAATCGAAATAAGATCAAAAAGGTGACACGCAAGTCTACGGGAGAGCGTGGTTATATATATATATATATATATATATATATATATATATATATATATAATTATTTATTTAAATATTATAACATAAATATGTTATAAAATCACTACAAAAATAGCCATTTTGTTTCAACACTTCTGGTGTCTTATCAAGTGATGATGTTGAATGTAGAATAAATGGTTTTAAAAGTTTCAAATTAATTAACGATCCTTCGCTAGGAGTAAACGCTGTTACATAAGCTAGAATGACCAATCAAAATACAAGTATATGGGAATTCAAAAAATTTGACAACGAAGCAAGGTTATCATAGATAGTAAAACATTTATAAAATTTGAAATTAAAATTAAAAGTAAAAATTACCTATTTAGAAATCTAAATCTAATCTCTATTAAGTTTAAACTGTAGAATTACCGAGGAGAACATAAAAAATACATATGTTATTTCATTTATTTTTTCATTGAAATTATGTTAAAAAGGATGTTCATAGCTCCAGACAAAAATGTATACATTTTACAGTTTACTTCAACTGTGATGACCAACTCTCACGTAAAACAATCCAAACACACTCAGGTTATAATACATAAGCGCCCAGACATATTTAGATATATATACACACAAAAAAAAAACGGTGACGAGACACGACCCTTGGTAATAAAAAAACGAACACACACACACAAACACACAAACACAACCAAACGTGCATGCACTTTCCTTACACATAGACATCGATAAACACAGGCACATACATCCACATGCACATTGACCTAGACAATCAGAGGCAATAGCCAAAACATATTCGGGGCTTAATATGTTATTAAACGAATTATAACTTGAAATATAACTAATCTTGGCAAATATATATAGATAAAATTAGTAAAAATAAATAAATAAATTTAAACAAATAAATATATATAAATATATATATATATTTTTAACCATATACTTTTCCACACACTAGATGAAAAAATAAATAACTACCTCCATATATAATCGTACATTCACACACATATATATATATACAGATCTACACATGTACCTACATATACATATATACGCATACAGATACGCATATGCACACATACGCACATACACATACATATAAGCACGTATAAATATATCGTCCCATACAGCAACGTAAAAAAGTAAATAAAGCAAGTAAAAATATATATACACAAAGATGCACATATATACAAATACATGCATACATACACATACACATACATATTTACATACACATACATACGCACGTATACATATATGTATATAAACTAAACATATAAACAGACATTTACAAATACACGCATATACATGAAAAATCAAACAAACGCAAATTAAAACTATATAAATATATA
>OZ038501.1:44953874-44978874 GCA_964036315.1 Acanthosepion esculentum
TATTAATTTCTTTATTTATTTGCTTATTCAAATGACTATTTCATATACAAAGGCGTTGCACTGAACTACAATTTGTTTTTTTGACGACTTCACAAAGGGTTTTTCTATTTAACCGATTCGGCCACTGAGGATCGTTCGGTTGGCAAGGTCGAATTTACTGCTTATAAACTTCAATCTTCCATGAATCTCTCACGTACATTCATAACTGCTCATGGCGTATCAAATGTAAACAAATGACGTCACGAATCGGTTAAGGCACGTCAGGCTATATAACGGTTCCGTATAGGATACAGGTTCGAATCCTGTCGGAGGACGAATATTTTCTATGAAAATTTCTCGGATATTCAGGCCGGTAAATGTTATTTAATACTGTTTATTATAAACAGAGCCTTTACTTAAATACTTGTATCTATAAAAATAATGTTAAACATAAAAATGTCTTTAAATAATTGTCGGACTTTGTCCATTTCATAATATATAAATTAGTTTGATTTTGTAGATATATATTGGATTGTTTCCTCGTAACTTTACCTTTTTATCTTTTTTTATCTTTATTTAGATTCTATATTTTTAATATTTTATTACTATTAGGATTATTATTATTATTACTATTATTATCATTATTTGTAATTTATTATTATTAGTAGTAGTACTATAATTAATACTATGTATCGTCTTATCCTTATTTATATTCATTTTTAAGAAGATCCTATTTTTATATTAGATTAGAAATTATTGGAAAATTATATAATCTTTCAAATAATTCTTTACAACACATTATTAATATTAATAATTTTTCATAAGAATACAAGCGTCATATTCGTATCTGACTACTGAGCCAGACAGAATATATTTTCGATTATATACAAAAAAATCACCAATTTTCCAACCGTTCATCACTTCCCTTTCTTCTCTTTTTTCCTCTCCTCTCTTTTCATTTTCGCAGTGTGTATCTTAAATTATGTTGCCATGTCTATAGCTCAACAGATCTTTTTATACAACTGAGATAAATCCCTCTTTCTTTCATTTTCAAGTTTTGAATATTTCCACTGTTCTCTCCTCCCTATATATACATTTTCTTTCCCTCCCCTTCCCCAATTTTAAATCTGCATATTTAACAAAATTTTTGTTTTTTTTTTTGCTCATTTCTTACATTGTGCTCTCTTTGGATTTATACCCTCTTCGGAAGTATCCCTACTAATTATCAAATAATATTATTTATACACACACGCACGTACACACACACACACACATACTCACACACACACACACACACACACACGCACACACACACACACACACATATATATATATATATATACATATATATATATATATATATAATGTGTATATATTAGGTAAGTCCATGATATCGCTAAAAAAGAGCATAGCATGATGAAAAAGACGCCAAACTTGACGAAAACAAAATTTTATCGTCTAAATGTTTATGTTATTATTATAGGAAAGACCAAAGTTTTTCTTTAATTATTTTTTTAAAATTTTCCTTCTTTTTAGAACATTCTAAATTTTGATTAAAAAAAAAACTTGTTTCTCTTTGTATCACCGGAACTAGTAAAATAACATATACAATTTTTAGCACTTTTTTTTTGTATGACAGACATTAATTTGGAAAATCTTGCTAAAATAAAAATAATTGTCCGATGTTAATGAAACTTTCAGAAACTATTCACAGATGATGGAAATTATTATAAATATGTTTTTTTATTAAAGTCATGGCAGGAATATTTTTTTATATATTTATTACCCCCCCCACTAACTAATTTTATGAGAACTCTAGAAATTCTATCGAATACAGTTTAGTAATTACAATCGTTAAAAGCACAAGGCTTTGAGGAATGCAAATCATGTTTTTTTTTTTAATTGGACCATCCTACCTGAAAATCAGCTTTGAATTGTAGCATACAAAACTCAATAAAACAAAGATATTATTTAATTTCAAATGCTTTTATTTGCTTTTAGTTGTTTTTTATGAATATGGACAATATTTTCTGAAATCAAAAAACTTTTTCAATGAAAAATGATTTTTAATACAATTATTTGTTATTTCTTTAATTATAATAGATTTTTATATTTAAGTTGTTAAAATATTATAAAATTAGTTAAAAACCACATCCAGTTTCGTAAATGTCCTGATGAGATAGATCTTTTTTTACCACATTGTAAATTGTATCGTTTTGACTAATCAGAAGACCCGCAGTAATTAAGAAATGTAATTTTGTGTTTATAATCGGGCTGTAATTATAAAGTACGAAAAACCAACCAGAATACAATTAAGTTGCGTTATTTGAGTTAAGCATTGTTCTCCGCTGTTAAGGCCTTTACTTTTGCGAAACACGTGTGGAGAAGTTAATTTGATTTTTCAATTTCAACTGAGAAGAGTACCTACAAGTATCAGTATCATCTTATGAAATTTATATGATCTTATTTTTATATTAATCTCAGTTTTGACATTTTTCCATAAATGAAATATCAAAATTAATAATAAAATGAATTTAAATACAAATAACACAGTAAAATGTAATAAATGTACATAAATGAGAGTATTTTATGTACACTTCTGATAAAATTTCATAAGAAAGGTACCTATAAATTAATTAGATACCTTTCTTATGAAATTTAATCTCATTCTCACCAGCCTTATTTTAATTTCGTTATAATATATTTTTCATAAAGCATCGTAAACGTAAAGGTGAAAGCTAAGTACAAAAAAATTTTAGAGCGCTGAAAGTTTTCCTTAAAAATAATGAGTTAAATAATTTGTTCACTTAAATCTAAATAATTTCACTTCTCTCCTTCCGTAGAACAAATTATCCTCACGTAATCCGCCAATACGTCATTCATCACATGTCAAAAATGACACGAAATGTTATGACCTGCTTTGTTTAATTTTCAAACAACACCTTTTCGGCGCAGAAACTAAATAATGCTGGTTTCAAAATATTTTAAATAAACATTATAATTTTTGATTTTATTAAAATAAGTTTTGAAAAAAATTATAATTGATTTTTAAAAGAATTTCAAACGGAGATTTTCATTTTTTTTTATAAAATGGAAAAAAATGGTTGACATGATTGATAATCTGTCAATTTTGCTGACTCAAAAAAAAAACAAGATTTTTAACAAAAATTTCGGACGTGCTAGGAACGATTAAAAAATGTAAAAAAAAATACACCCAAAATACTCTTAACAATAACATAAACATTTAGACGATAAAAATTATATATATATATATATATATATATATATATATATATATATATATATATATATATATATATATATATATATATATATATAGTTTTACGGTGTGCTATATTTATTGGATAATGTGGTCGATATCAGAGATAGAGCGTATGTAAACATAAATATAAAAGCGAACATTGAAGTCAACACTCAGAAAGCACAGGCTGATTCATGCTAGGCGCAATCCTCGGGCCGTTTTCATTTGTTTCTATTCCGTCGTTACTTTGAGATTTTTCATGTTTCATATTTTGAAGTGTAAGCATTATTTAATCTTCAGGAACATCACTACTGTCAGCCAAAGTAACTGTTGTTATTTTATTTTGTGTGTGTGTGTGTGTGTGTGTGTGTGTGTGTGTGTGCGTGTGTGTGTGTGTGTGTGTGTGTGTGTGTGTGTGTGTGTGTGCAGTACCTACTGGTTTGCTTACTACTCCTTGGTTATCCTTTTTGCTAGAATTGATAACCTCCACATTTATCTTTTAAAAGCATTTGTTTTTTTCTTGCAATGGACCGGTGACTCAAATTCTTCTAATTTCTGTCGGCTTCTTTTACATTTCTCTCTGTTTCTGTCTCTCTCTGTCTATCTCACTCTCTCTCACACTCTCGCATTCTTCTATTGATTATTTAATTTACATTTTACACAAAGGTTGATCATCTATGTAATATTCATTACTGAATTCAGGGCATTGACAAAGTAAATTATAGTGAGAAATAATAAAAGATATTTTTTCATAATTAGTCTACACATTGTTGATATATTGACCGCAGGTTTTATTAGTGTATTTTTACACTGTACTTCTAAGTGGATATATCATCTTTTCCTGACATCGGTAATCGTGTGGGTATATACATAATAGAGTATGTAGAAAGATACATCCTTCTTCCTCTATCCTTCCATATGTTGTTTCGCTTAATTTCCTAAGAGGAATTCGCAGCCTTAGATAAAAAAAATCACACCTAGTTTTATAAGTCAGCCGTTACATTTTGAAAAGTCAATCTTCCCAAATGAAGCTACTTTCTGACCATCTTTAAAAACTAATGAGGTCCAAGTTGCGAAAAGGCTGCTCTTGAAACCATTTCTTAAAACCCTCATTAGGACCCAAGAGGGTCATTTTCTCTTTGAACTTTTCCATATTGCAAAGAATCTGTTCACGAAATGCGAGCCATTATCTAATAATTCTTAAATGACTGTTGCAATAAAAAAAGACAAACATTTTATGACGACAGTCAAAGTTCTAAACAAAAGAATATCCACTACATATATTTAATCAAATCTACGTGTGCTGTGTATGTTCAGAAAGTAGGCAATACGTCCTTTGTGACTCCCATATACTCTCACTACTTTATGAATCTGCCTGTTTTTTTATCCTTGTTCCTTTATCTTTTTACCAAGAAGGTTACTTACTCCTTTCCTCTGATTAACTTTAGCTTGTCTCCGAGCTTTCTATTCTCATTATGTGTCCCAAGAATTTCATTTATCGCTTTTGTCACCATTTTCTTTCTATTTTCTATACTCCTTAGAAATCCCTTACTTGTTGTATGCTTATTCGTCGGTAGAACATCTTGTTTACTTCAACTTCTATTGCCATATAGGAGATAAGATATTATATAGCTGCCCAATACGTTATGTTATTTTGTTTCTAATATTATTTGCCTGTTTCTTATTCATTGTCTAAAAAGTGACTTTCGTTATTCCTATGCATCTTTCAGTTTGTGTCACACGTTCAAATAGATCAATTTCTGCTTTTACCTTCAGCTATGCAGTTCTGTTTACAAGTAGAGATCAGTACTTTCTTCTTGCTTTCATCGACTAACAAACAAATCGTTCAGTTTCCCTTCTGAATTTACTCTTAACACAGCAAATCAATCCTTGCTAACATTTTAAGAATTTCTTCGTGGCGTAATTGATCGAATAAATTTTGCCAATCTGTGAAACGATTCTTTGAATATTTCAGTTGAATGTACTGACAGCCTTCTTATTATGAATATAGCATCTCTTGCTCCCTTGCTTTGTAAAAAAAAAGTACATTTTTATTCCCGGTCTGAATCTTCCTATAATTTATTAAGCGATATTTAGTGAAAATAGTTAATCTCCGAGTTTTGTGGGATTCGCAGGATTTCTGAAATTTGAATAATTTTTTATTGCGTCAAAACTAGAATGAGTATTCAACTCTTGTGCAAAACTTTCTAGTTAATGAAATCAATGATTTGGGCCTGATATTATCCGTCCTTAAGTTGCAAAATGCAACGCAATAACCCTACATGGAGACTTCCATACGATACCTCCACAATCGAACATTCCTTGTCTACTCAGCTATTTCAAAAAATTAAAAAATATCGAAAATGATTCGCCAAAGAACTGAATCAAAATATAATCTTACCTCTGTATATATATGATGGGATACCCAATTTGTATCGATATGATACAATATGTAATTTAGCTAGGAGGTAATATAGAGTCATAAAAAGACAGAGAAAATACTTTGGTGACTGACTGATCGTGTGAATTTATAGGAATGAAAGACCATATCAAAGAAACACAAATGAGAGAAATATCTCGATCTTGCGAGAGAAATGAAAAAATAAGTGTTCTGACCAAGTAAATGGTTTAAGAAATAACAAAACAAGTGTTACAGATATATCATATATTAAACAGTAAATGCAACAGAATAGTATTACACGACTAGTGAGTGTGGATCGGTTGACCAGCGTTCAATCTATTCGACTGTTCCCCCAAGGCCTTCTCTCCTACTAATCTTATAGTAGGCGGAAGAGACCAACATAGACTCTTTAGAGGAAGGACACCACAACAATATGGAACTAAAAACGATTATATTCATTATCATCGACTTAAATAACATTCCCAGGAGACGGAAAGAATTGGAAACTAAAACCATCCAGATGACTGTAAAACTAAAATCAATTAAAATACTAGGAAAAAAGTGTCAGAAATTTGGCGACACTTGCTGTTGCTTGTTTTTAAAACAGTTGTCCTTAAGAATGAAAATGAGATTTTTTTTCTGGATTTTGAGCTTCAGATGGACCACCAGAAATAACAGATGAGATTTTCTCATTGCAAATAAAGAATAACATATAAACGACAAGAAAAATAAATCACGAGATATTAGTGTAAAGAAGCTTGAAAAGCTATTGATGTAACCGTTATGCCCATAATTACTGGAACACTGGGGATATTTGACTGTCGTTATGATGAGGTTAGATAGATTGGAGGTCTGAAAAGAAATTGGGACGATTCAAAACAGAGCACAGTTGGCGTCGGTAAAAAATGCTGATTATAGTGATGAGGATTTAGACTTTCTACCACTTGATTCCTACAACTGACTTGACTCAGATATTATTATTATTATTATTATTATTATTATTAAGAAGAAGAAATTTTCTAAATAATACATCAGTAAATTTTCAAGAACATTTATCTTTTTTCCGATCTTTTTCTTTTTTCCAGTTTGCAGACGATAAAATTAGATTTGAAATTCGGTTTATTTAACCTTTTCCCTAGGAGTCTGCAGAGTAGCCGTTGTAAGTTCTCTGCTATGCTCATATTTCATTAAGATTTATTTCTGTATAATTAATCACTTTCCAAGTATTTTAGGCATGTCATCCACACACTTCCGTTCCTTGCACCACCTTTCCTTATATAAGTATTACGACATAAATAAACCGTCGAACATTTCCAACTTGTCTTTTTGTTAATAAACATACAATTTGGTTATATACAAAACGTACATTTCCAATGGCTACGTCGTCTATGATTTGACATATCCATTATAAATGTGTGCTCTTCTCTAAGTCAATGGCATCTCTGTGTATATCCGTTCGGACCTAAATAAAAGATAATGTTTAGAATGCTCATTTTCAAAAAGGTAACGTTTTCTTTCGTTTCTCAGGATTAAGGAGAGTGAATTTTTGTACCTAAAACAAAAATAATATTGCTGCGTTTCTTAATATATAATAATCGATTCTTTCTTCTCTACTTGCACATTCGCAATATCGAATACATTTCATTTTCTACTATTTTTTTATTTTTATTTTAGTATCTCTAATATTATTCAGGTAATAGAAAGATAGATAAGAACAGACTGGGATAGACAAATTATTGTTATTGGAGAGGTTACAGGTATATGTCTGAGAATAACTGTGTGGCAGTGACTTTCCAACAGATCGATGTTTTGATTTTTTTTTAATTCGAAATCTTTGTTTTTAAATGATTTCTAACACTGCCCAGATTTCAGAGTATAACCGTCTTAATTATCAAAGTTAGTGCTTCGCATTTTTCTTCTCTTTAAAAGGAACGAAGTAACATCCCTGAATATCAATAGAAGAGAAGAAACCTTGCTCTTACTTTGTATTTATATAAAGTTATTTACTAAGTTTAGTTAATTTTGGAACAAAGCCACAAATTTGAAGCTCTCAATTAGAATCGGACTCACTGGCAATGACTATCGAGATTAAACTATTAGCCATCAATCTACAAGAGGTCAACAGAATAAGAAATCGTTGTGAGATAAGAAAATGAAAATATATTTTGGCGACTCCGGTTTTTTTAATTTAATTAAAACACAACTCACTGTCGTGAAATTTCCATGGCTCCTGCTTGTTAAGTTTTTGAGGGAACCTTTTTCGTTAAATATATTGGCGCAGAAAAATGGTTTCATTTTATTTTACTATATCATTTTTAATTTTCAATACTCGAACTGTAGACTTTTCTTAATCTTTAGTTTTAGCCACAAAGTCATCAGCTGAATTTCTCTAAAAAATGAGTGTATACTTTTAATGTCTCTGCCTTCTGTCTCTTAAAAAATGTTTCATAAAAAGTCATCTTCGAAACTCCGGACAAATAGAGCTGTGTATTTCTTAGTTGAGAAAGAGGAATTTTCGTAGAGAATTGTGTATTTTGGTTTTTAAATGAAAATTATTAGCTTGACATAAAATCACAAATATGGAGCAGCTAATAAGAATCAAAATCATCACTGTTCAGCCAGACTAGAACCTGTTAACCATTACTCCACACAAAAACAATATCACTAAAGCTTAAAGTAGATTGGTGCATCTGTTCAATGGCTGGTGACAAAAGTAAGTACAGCCAGTTCAACTTTATAAGTTACGAATAGAATAAGAAAGAATTTAGTGCGAAACAAAAAAAGAAGACACAAAATATTGCTTTTCATTATCTGTATGAATGGTATTGTAGTAAAATACCATCCATGTAGATAAGAAACAGCACTCGTGTTATGCAGGATAGCCCAAAGCGCCATACCGCTACCCATATAATGAAATTGATTTTTGAAGATCATGACAACTCTTATAGTGACTGCCCAACTCATCGATCGTCATTGATAGAGAATATGCGTAATATTATGAAAGATTGCACTAATAAGAATCACTAGAGAGGTCATTTGGATGATGTATTTAGAAAGTCCTCAGTGATCTGTGCAAAAACTTTGCAGTCTCGACTCTAACAAAAATGTTTACTTGTAAATACTAACTTTTCAGCATAGTGTATATTTCTTATCTAGTAAATTTTTGCACGCAACAAAACAATGTAATAAATTTAAATCGTAAAAAATATTTTCATTATTTTGGGGTGAACACTTTAAAACTTTATAAGATAATATATATATTCTACTACACTCGCTAAAAAATGAGTGTACTATTTTTGTTGGCAAAAAATGCCGCAAAGTTTTATCGTCAAAAGCTTTATCATTAATAGGAAAGACCAAAGAATTTTTTATTAAATTATATTTTTGATCCATTTTAAAACGTTCTAAATTTTGGTTAAAAATTTTGTTTTACTTTCGTTAGCGGGGGACCAAAGATTAGTAAAGGAAATTTTAGTTTTTCTTTTGTTTTGTGTTTTGTTTTTTCGGTGAAAAACACATTGCAAAAGATCAAACAATTGTCGCATTTTAATGAAACTTTCAGGACTTATTCACAAATGATCTAAATAATATAAATTGTCTTTTTTTTTTAGAAAATCTTGGAAAAAAGGTTTTTAGATTCATTACACACATGCAAGTATATATGTGTGTGTGTATGTGTGTGTGTGATTTTATGAAATTTCGAGAAATTCATTTTTGTAGAACTTAATGTTTATATTAGTTATACGCAGAACTCTTTGGAGAATTTCTATTATAAATTTTTTTTTAATTTTTGTAAAACAAGATCCTCTGTTACCGAAAATATGATTTGAATCGTAAAATAAACAATGCAATAAAACTAAGACATTATTTAATTAGAAAAGTTTTTAATTGTTTTTTATGAATATGATATATTGAATTTTACAAGTATTTTATTATTTTAAATTTTAATTAGAATGACTTATACACTTTAAATCTTTTAAAATTCTGTATTAATTTGTAGCGGTTATTAAGCAAAAACTATACAGGGTGAGGCAAAAGTATGCTTGCAGTTGTTTCACTATTTGTTTCCCGTTTTATATTTACTTCGGCGAACTGTTATTTCAGCGAGATGGAGCACTTCCCCATTTACTTTAACAGCGTTGGTATGGATGAAGGGGCTGTATCAAATGGCCACCAGGTTCACCTGACCTAGCACCAATGTATTTCTTTTTGGAGGTGTAGTAAAGAACAAGGTTTATAAGAGAAATCCCCACACATTGGACGAATTAAAAGAGTACATCTTAGAAGTATTTATTGAAATTGATGCAGATCGGGATTTGTGTCGTGCTCGGTGTAATAGTGTTCTGGAGAGGTTCGAGGAATGATGCAATGTTGAAGGAGGAAATTTTGAGCACTTAAGAGATTAAATTATGTGAAAAATGTAAGTAAAGCGTTAAACAAATGTACATAAACAGTTTTGAATAAATATGATTGTAGCAAATAAATATAAATAGAATAGAATGTGTTTTTTTTAATGTAAAGTGCATACCTAATAAGTGTAAACCTACTTTTTGCCCACCCTGTATTTATAAATCATAAATGGAAAAGCGACAATATTTTAAAAATAACTTTTTGTAAATACGGACGTCCATTACGACATTATCAGAAAATAAGAGCAATAACTATAGTAAATTTAAAGTCAAAGCACCTAAAATTCAATAAAACATTAGATTACAGGGAATATTTTCCTAAATTTCAAAGATTACTGGGTAGTTAAGAATTATATATTAAAAAGGCGCTCATGTTATATTCCTGAGTTCGATCCTCTCTAGGTGCCCTATATGTTCGATCTTGTACCAGATCTGAGCTACGTTTAGAAAATCACTATCGACATTGTGTCATATTCAGTAGCGACGTGGGCGCGCTGAAAAATACATATATATTCTGTAAGGTGAAATTTCAACGCATGTTTCTATATGAAATGTCTATGAACTGTGGATATTAATTGTTTTTACGTTAAAATTGAAACTGGTGGAAAATTAAATGCTTTTTCTTTATTTTATGCTTTTTTATTTCCAGAAAGGAACAAAAAAAGAAAAAGATATGTTCGCGCCATTGCTGAAAATTCTATTCGTAATCGGTTCGCTAGGTTTAAATGTGGAAATTTTGATCTGGAAGACCAGGGACGTTCCGGTATGCTTGCAATTGTTGTGGACACGCAAACCCAAGCACTGCTTTAAAATACTCCCGATCAAACGAGACGGGATACACCACATCTCTCATATGAGAGTTGTAAGACATTTGCAAACAACTGGATACATGAGTCGCAGCGATGTTTGAGTGCCTCACGATTTAATAGAAAAAATTAATGGATCACATTTTCATCTGTGACTCTTTGCTCAAACACAACAAAAATTATGCGTTTTTGAAAGGAACGATCATAGGCGATAAAACTGGATTGATTACGACAATGTTCAGTGAAAAAGATCCTGTGGAAAACGAAATGATACACTGCTAAGCACTCCAAAAGCCGGTTAGTAACTGCTTTCGCAAAATCAGGCATTGAGTTCAAAGTATTGTTCCAAATTGGATTAATTAAATTGATTAGAAGCATCCAGAAATGGCCAATCGGAAGAGTGTTGTCTTCCATCAGAACTTTGTCAGACCCATCTTGTCTAATTTGACCTTTCACATTCGGATTATCATTTATTTTGATCCATACAAAATTCTCTTAGAACTTCGATTTTCCAGAATTCTCTTAAAAATCAAGAAGACCAGTTCATCACCCAGAAAGACGTTAAATTCTGAGAGAATGGAGTCCCGAATGTGCCTCAATGATGTCGAAAGGGAGTGGAACAAAATGGCAAATATGTGGTTGAATAAATCTATGAACAAATATTGTTTTTTGAAATTACCTTACCATCTTATGTTTATACCCAATATATATATATATATATATATATATATATATATATATATATATATATATATATATACACACGCTCTATCTCTGATATTGAGCATTTATCCCATAAATATATCATACCTTAAAATTACTTCATATATGTATATATATATAGAGAGAGAGACAGACAGAGACAGAGACAGAGACAGACAGACAGACAGACAAACAGACAGAGAGAGAGAGAGAGAGAAAGAAAATTAGGAATCTGCCGATTCCGCTACCTTAGTTTCAACCTTTCGGTATGAAGGACCATAAAGACGAATTCTACAATAATCTTTCTTTTAGACTAATAAACCCAACCAAAACTGAATTATGTAAAATAAGCCATGAAATATTTTTAAAAAAATGAGCGCCCCATTAAGGATCACTACACAAGCCAACCAATGGAAGGATACGTGACTGCATTTCTTTGTTCCACAAAATTGAAAACAAAGATGAATATGTTTTATAAAATATGGCATTAAAACATTTACCCATCTATATCTAAAAAAAGGCCTACTTGTTTAAGGCTTCATAAATATAACACCTGAACAAATGGACATAATTTTACATTGTCGTAATGGAGAAGCTTAGATTAAAAAAATCAAAAATGGTCGACTCCGATGTTCCACAAGCTTCGTTTGATGATGCCGAGCTTTCAGAATTAATAGGCCTCCATATTTTATATGAAATCAACAAAATTGTACATATAAACAACCACGGCCTGTATAGGGATGACGGGCTGATGATAGTGCCAGACAACCGAAGAACAAATGGCAATATAAGAAAAGCCCTTTTCAATCTCTTGAAAAGTCTCGACTTTGAAATAAAAGTCGATATGAATAAGAAAATAGTCAAATATTTGAATATAGAATTAAATCTACAAACTGGCAGTATCTCCCCATACATGAAACCCAACACAAAAATAAAATAAATGAATGCTAAATCCAACCATCCTGCGAGTATAATAAAGCAAAACCCGAAAGGAATAGAGTCCAGGTTATCTAGAAATTCCTCTAGTAAATTAATTTTCAAAGATAAAAAAAAATGAAAGGGCTTTAAAAGAAAAGGGTCATAAAACAAAACTGGAATTTAAACCTCCAATAAAAAAAACAATTCGAGGAAAAGAAAAAATATTATTTGGTTTACCCCCCACCCTCGCTTTTAACTTAAGGTCAAGTCTAAAATAGGGAAAATATTTTTTCAAAATACTTAATAAACACTTCCTCACAAATTCCTAATTACATAAAATATTTAATCAAAACACAACGAGTGAATGTAAGGATTCCATTTCTTTTGCTCATCTTAGTTTTTTAATTAATATTTTTATTCCAGCATGATAAAAAATTTTGAAAGTTGTTGTAATTTGTTTAATAAAGGTTTTTTTTTCTAAATGAATACATAGTGTAAGATTTGTTATCTCGAAAAAGCGACAATTTTTAAAAATTTAGAGGTTCACTTTTGCGCAGTAATATATATATATATATATATATATATATATATATATATATATATATTGTCATCAACAGACAGACTGATTCGTTGTTTCAGAGCTCATCAGTGTAAGTTCAAACCTTCGTATGTCATGATGATGTAATATCGGTTTGATGAGTGTCAAAGACAAAAATCTGCCTAGGCTCCGCAACCTGTGCGGCAAGTGTCTCGGGGTAATATAACTTTCTACTTTTCGTGTGACACTGAGGTACTTTTACGTAATTGAAATCTCCTTGTTGTGGAGATGAACACACCTCCCCAGAATATGACTTGAACTCGCCCAAATGGCATATATCCTGATGCCGAGAATCGTCAGGAGAGATCGAGCTGGGAGCGAGCCTTATATCCCTACGACAGAATAGAGTAAGATTACGTCGACTCCAAGCGACTTCATGACTGTGTCATCTTCATTCAATGGAATGAAGACATAACACTCTTTGTCATGTGTCTATAATTTTGCCGCCATGTTTTGTCTTGAATCTTCTGAAATAAAACATATATATATATATATATATATACAAAGTAGTATTCTCGCGAAGTTAGACCTTTTTATATAGTTATGGAAATCAAATAGCAAATAGAAGAATTTATAAAAGATAAAATAACCGTTTGACATAAAAAAATAAAGATATTTTATATTATAAACATATAAAAATAAATATTGGTTCTAATTCCTTTTGGTTCGTTTTCCATCTGTATTCTAAACTCGATGTTCCTTAGCCTTTAGTAATAAAAAAGTGAGTGTGTGTTATTGGTAGGTTTGGAATTAGACAGAATCTCAAATCTACCACATTCAACATTTTACTAACGACTATAATACCTATATATATCATCATGTAACCCGATCTACTTGGTAATGAGATATTTCGTTGATGTGGTAACATGGGTCACTACTCAAGACCAAAATAAAACTTGACTTGATTCGTTATAACAAGGAGACCATGTTGATAATACTTTTCTTTTTTTATTTCTTTCTCTGAGTTAGCTCCTTTTGGTTTTACATTTTATATCTAAGAGAGCATTCATTCATAAAATTAAGGTGCCAAGACTCACTACTAGCGTGTTTTTGTATAACGAACTAGTGAATGTGTTACTACTGAATTCTACGAGAACGTCTAAGAATGGAAGATTTGTTTACTAAGATAATAGGTAAAGCTAATAATAAAAAGAGTAAAAGGCAATATTTACCATCAACAAAGAGGGCCAAAATGTGCTGACCGTGTTTGAGAATGAAAACATTCCTATAACTCCAGATACACGCATAAAAAGCCCATACATTCAATTACATGTAAAAAAATCCTTGCTAATGGCTAAAAGAATAGACAAAAGCTTTCGGATAGGCAGAACATTTTCACAATTTTTATACACTTTATGTCCAAAAAAGAAAACACTTATACGAACACAATAAAAATAAAATAAAAAGCTTAATGGTAGTACCTTGTCAGCCATCTTTAATGAAACTTGTGTATATATATATACACACACACACACGCACACACACACACACACACATATATATATATATATATATATATATATATATATATATATATATATATATATATATATATATATATATTTCAATTTTTAAATAGGCTGTTGTACACCCGGAACTAGAAAACTCAAAAACCGTTCTCAATAAAAACATTTATGAATTATCGTGTCTTTTATATCTTCAATACCAATAATAAGTTAAAATATTAATTTCTTTCATTGGTTACACAATCACCAAATTCACTTGTAGGTTAACTTGTTATTTAGAGAAACTTATTAATTTCATATACCCATTGATCACAACTAAAATACATTCATTAACATAAAACAAATAATAGCAGATAATATCAAAATAATATATAGCACACATGGTAAAGAGATGTAAAATGTTCTAAGCTGTTATTATACAAAAAACAACACATTTAATAAAATGAGAAACACACAAACAAGAAAAAAAATAAAAAAGCGAGAAATAAAAAAATTTAAATTATTAAAAAGCGAAAACTGATCCTGTAGAAGAAACATAACATTAAGAGATATCTTTATTAAACCGTATGACACAAGGGCATTTTAATGGAGCGCGAAACAACTGCAAACCTTACCATCGCTTCACAGCTTTCGATTGCCAACAAAGTCGATACACATTTGAATGAAATCAGTATGAAGTGCTTATGGAGGTTTATACAAATAAAGAGACATTTAACGTCGCATCAGAAAAGGCATAATTTTAAGAATCATTATTATGAACATCATTTTATTTTTATGCGAAACAAGAACAATTGAGCTATATATATATATATATATATATATATATATATATATATATATATATATATATATATATATATATATTACTCTACTTTGTATTGAGCACTTTTAAAAAAGTAAATGCTACAAACAGCGGAATTTTCATCTATTTTTTTCTCTCATTTGTGTATACACACACAGACACACAGACATATATATATATATATATATATATATATATATATATATATATATACATACATACATACATTTTCATCTATTTTTTTCTCTCATTTGTGTATACACACACAGACACACAGACATATATATATATATATATATATATATATATATATATATATACATACATACATCAACAGAATGCAGAAAGCACTGGACACTATATATATATATATATATATATAATGTTTTCAACATTCCTAAGTTTTGCTGTTGTTTCTTTGCCCCGTAAGAATTGTAGTTCTGAATGAATACACATCTGTTTGTACTTGTCTTTCGAGCCTGGACAAACTTATTTATATTTAAATGAAATATATTATCGTTGCTCTATGCAAAGTTTGGGCCTGTCTTTTCGGTTTTCAAATTCTATTCTTTTTTACTCTATTTATTTCAACCTACATTACTCAGGTTGGATTCGTTTCTTTTTTTAAGCAAATCTCATCAAAACAACAAAATATTATTTTATATCCTATCAGATAATGGACACTTTTTCTCGCGTAATCTTATATATTCCTCTTCTGATGAGATTTACTTGACATCTCTTCAGCATGATCGTTAATTCATGCAATCAATATACATTATCACTTCTTGAAGAAATGCGTATGAAGAAGCTGTATTTTTATTACTGTTGATAATATCTATTTTCCTGCCAATGTAATCTGGTAGTAGATGCTCGAAATCGAGTGACAAATCTATCTCCAGTAATTTCTTCATTGTTCTCACTCATAATGTAATTGGAAGTTTCATTTCCTCCTATTCTCATCTATAAATCTAGTATTTATTTCCAATGGTTTTTGGTGTCATTGTTATTAATTATTTATAGATGCAGTAGTTATAATAGTATTACTATTACTCACTATTATCGAAAGAAAACAATGCAAAGAGCAGAAATTGAGCAGTTTTCCTCGTGATGATGCTTCAAACTTGAGGTGTTAGAAACTATCTAGTAGTAGTCGTAGTAGTAATGATGTTTATGTTAATACTGCTTTTTACTTTGTGAACTGTTCGTGCATTTGAATTTTCATTCCAGATGTTTGATGTTTATTGCTACAAGTTAAGTGATATCAAGTTTTGTTAAATCTCCGGCACATTTTTTCGGTAGTCCAGCGCACCTCTCTATTGCTGTATTATAGTCAGTCTCGATTCTTCTTCAAAACAAGTGATAGCAAATCTAGCCAATACTCCAACAGACTCTTTACTAGTTTTGTTGACTTCAGCAACATTGCTGTAGCCTGGAAGACTTCGTTGGAATTCAAATTCTGTCATTCTAATAATTAATGTTTTCAGTGCCGGTATAAATTTTAGGGCATATCTTTTTGATAAATGTTAGCTGTATTTTTACATTTTTATTATATTGTGTGATGAACCATAAAGTGTTGGAATATTTCTTATTCTTATGTTAGATGTTCATGTATATTTTGCCTTTTAAGGCCATTTCATAATTTTTTTTTTTTGGCTTTGGCTAAAATATTTCGTTTGGCGTGTTATTGGATATGGAGTTGAGAGCATATAGGATTAATTTGTATATGTTGAAGGGTGGGTTTGCATATTATGGGTTGTCGTTTGATTTTCTGAAAGGCTGATATATCATTTTGTATGAATAAATAAATAGGAAAACTAAAGGCCATCATTATAATTAAACTAAAGCATTAGCCCAAAACAAAAGAACTAGCAAGGGATGATTTCTTCTTTCATCCGATTCCGATAATTACCCAGTGACCTATATATCGGTCTCGTGAAAGGACAATAAAATTTGGTCTAAAAATTGCTTGATTGAAATTGCTAGTCACTATGCAGATTCCTGTGTTCACATTGTCTACATCTAATAAACGCTCTCTACTATCAAGCACTCTCCCTCCATAAATATGGCAAAATGTAATATGTATATATATATATATATATATATATATATATATATATATATATATATATATATATATATATATAAGAAATATACTCTTAAGGTGTGCTATATTTATGGGATAAAGTACTCAATATCAGAGATAGAGCGTGTGTAAATATAAAAGTCAACATTGAAGTCAACATATATATATATATATATATATATATATATGCATGCGTCTTGAGCGTATACTTTTATGTTATTTCACGCGCAGATATGTGAATTTTGGTGCATATACGACTAAGGTAAATTAAATTGAGTGCGCGATCTTCTCCCGATACATATGTAGATAGATAAATGTAGACTCTATGTATGAATGGATATGGATGATTCTGCTAGTTTTTGTTTAGTTTTTTTATTATTCCACGAATTTACATTTATTCTAATAACTTGGCTTTTGTTCAAAGCAATAAATGTCACTTTCATGTTCAGGATGTTTTTTTTCCAGTCACTTGCAGATTCTATATATTTTTACACCTTTTTCATTTACCTTCAATTTTATTCTGTAATTCGCTGGAAGAGCGAAATCCACTGACGGTGTTTTCTTCTAGTTCTTTTCTGAGTTGGATCATTTGAATTTCAATGTCAAAGAGAACATTTCTTTATTTTTATTCTATGACCGATTTTGATAAATTATTGATTTGTATGTTCTACTTTTCAGTATATCATCGCTACATTCACTAATGGGAATTGTCTATTGTCTATTTTAATACCTTTCTTCTTTGCTAAATTTGCTCATTATATGATTGACACTTTCATATTTTATGTTCGCATCGTCCTCATTGATTATTGCATCTATCCTGTCTATAATTTAATTGGTTCTTATAAAATTATCCTGTGCTTTTATTAATAATAATTCATTTGTTCTCTTTACAACTATATTTATGTCATCTCATTTTTGCAATGTCTGTAGACGTCTTTAAATTTCTATCCATTCCTTTTGTTGTTTTCTACATACAATCGTAATACCTCCCTTGCCTGAAATTATTTCAAATTACCTGTTTTTACAATGAATAGTTTTTTTTTTTAAATTTTGTACGCAATCGTAATATCTTTCACGAACATTGAAATTCACTGATTGTAAATATATGAATCAGTTTTGTTTCTTCTGCTTAAGAAGTTGCCTTCTAAAAATGTGTTACTCATTTCTTCTTCCTACGACATCTTTTTCAATATTCGTCTCAGATTCCTACGTCTATTTTAAATAGGAGGAAAATTTTCTTCTTCTAAACTATCGTTTTTACTCTCTTTCTATCCAGTCTGGAGACATTTAAAAGAGGATGAAACTATTTTCTTATGAAATGAAGGAGGTTTTTTTGTCAGGCATCTAGCTGTCTTGTAAAAATAATTTACAAAATACATCGTCTCTACCCCCTTCTTCTTTTTATGACTCTGAACATCGATATATTCTCATTAGACCGTTTTTATTAGGGGGAAAAGCCTACTTTTAAAAACAGTTCTAAAACTTGACCGAAATCACAATACTGACTCAAATGCCAAGCGTTTTTCTAATAAAATCATTTTACCTATTAAAACGTTAGTTGATAGTCTTTGTTAGTTAACATAAGAATAGTGGATTAAAAAAATAAAAAGAATGAATGAAAGAAAGAAAAGGTATATCTTGCTTCGAGAGATATGATTTTAGAAACCATTTTCCATACCTAAATTTATTATTTCACTATTTTATATTTGCAATACAGCAATCTCTTGAATAAAATTATTTTCCAGGTCACTGTTCTTGGCTTTCCGGGGATAGATTTTGTTTTTCCACGAATGTGTTCATACGTCATTGTCCTTGCGTGTATGCTTTCTTTTGGCGGAGATGATATTGAGTATTCCTATTCACTGACCTCTATTTATTTCATTAATAATTGCACAGATTCATTCATACAAGTTGCATTTAAAGGAAGTTCAATATTGATGCTGCACGCTGTCATTATAAAAACAGCAGCAGCTGCAACCTTGAACTTGAATAATATTCCAGTCAATCCAATGATATTTACATGCATGTGCACTTATGGAAAAACGATGAGAAAAGAAGTGAGACAAGTTTTGCTAACAATATTGTTTCTTGATGCTAATGTCGGACCCATACGCGTACGGGTGGGCCGAGGAGAAAATTGTCCAGTCACAGCAATATCTGTCAACTTCCCACTTTAATACAATAGGGAGGTGTTACCAGAGGAGTTGAAACTTCCAGAGACCATCCAGATCAGTTTTCTGTCGCGTCTTCCCTAAAATCAATAGAAGGATGACCTCAGCCCTGACGTGGAGGGTGGGGGTTTCGGACACATAGTTTCTTGTTGCATATGCATAAAACGCATTTTTCTTTCAAGCTTTAGATTAAACATTTTTAAATCTAGAAAATATTTAATGTATTCTTAAAATCTACCAAATACGTTGTATTGTATTAACTCATTGGTTTTCACCTTTTTGTGTCGTTTGTCCATTTCTTCCACAATATTTTCTGGTGGTAGTGAAAAGAGAGAGGGAAAATATATCCATAGGAATGTAAAACAGAATGTGAATAATCTGCACATGAATAATCTTACTGAATAAATGATTCGGTTCAAAATTTCAAGTAAGCTATAGATACCTTAGGAAGTATATCGTTATAAGCGTAACAATCAAGATGAGCGTCCTGGCCCGAACGAGAACAACCGCCGACGAATCATATACAGATCTTCAGGAAAGTTGAAAATAATATCAGCCCAAGGGTGGGTGGGGGAATCTTTCCCACAGATAGTACCTTCTTTCGAGATGGGGCTGAGGCCATTACCCGGCGCCTGAGGCGTCCCAAAAAGGGAAAGTGCCGAAGAGACTTGAGTAATTTTTGTACGTCGTTCGGATATCCCATATTAAAA
The DNA here is from genome assembly GCA_964036315.1 of Acanthosepion esculentum. NCBI lineage: Eukaryota > Metazoa > Mollusca > Cephalopoda > Sepiida > Sepiidae > Acanthosepion > Acanthosepion esculentum. Next base: position 44,974,182 of record OZ038501.1, read on the forward strand.
TTCGACCTTGTGTCACATTCTGTAGTGACGTGGGCGCGCGGATAAATATCTATGCAGATCTTCTTGTGTGAGTAGTATCTCGTAGCTCGTAACAATATTTTATTCAGTTAGTAAAATATGCACACAGACACACACACACACACACACACGCGACGACAATATCACACACACACACAGAGATGCCAATAAACAAAATATACAATGTTTAATAAATAAAAAATGCAGTCTATTTCAAATACGGAGTATCCACTATAATAGCGTTTGAAGTAATATATAATTTACTCATTTTTGTTTAAGCTAATTAGCGAATCAAACTGTGGAAATTTCCGCTAAACAATCTTCTAACAAATCCGATGCCGTTTCTGACACTAGGAATATATTCTAGTACGTGTGAAATATAGGAGGCTTTATCATTGAGAATATCCACTACGAATTGTCAACTACTTGTTTGTAGACCCCCATTCACTGATCACAGGCTGAATAAGTGCGGATTTCTTTCTTTTAAGGCGATAATCGCGTGTTAGATTTACACACGTCAACGTATGTGCATTCTGCACTTTTGGAAATGACAGACTATGCACTCACTAGCGGTCGCGATGCGCCACAAAATGAGGTCAATGACTCCACAGACATGCAGATATTGATTTTTGCAACTGAGCCTATGACACCACTACCCATATGCAATTACTATCCACCACCTCTTTGTCGATTTACACCTGTAGCATGTAAAAATCTGTCGTTTTATCCAATAATTTACCTTACAGTGAAAACAGTTTCGTGATCCTCACTGTATCTACGTGATAACTGGATATTTTGAGAAAACAGTCGACAGTTTCGAGCTAAACATTTTCATCTTAATGAAAATTTGATTCCTACTCTAACACTCACAGTTCATAATCATGTAATACAAAGAGTCTAAATACAAATTTTATAAAATATACGTCTGTGTTTATCTGTATGTAGGCTGGTGCTACATAATCCTTCGAAAGCCATTACTTTCCATAGTTTTTATTATGTCAAAAAACAGCAAATATCATGCAGTAAATTCTTCTCGCCCCCTCCCCCCAAAAGATTTAGGATGACTTCAAGCCAATTGGACTTTACTGAATCGGTTCAAAGAAGGCAAATATATTTTTGTTTTATGCAAAAATAACTCATACGATGTATTTCATTTAGTTAATCCGGAAGACATCAAACATATTAAATAACATATGTTTAATCCTAAAATATTAACATACCTTTTAAAACATTATTAGAATCTTATTACTTTGAGATGGTAAGTTTAATGACTATTTCAATTAAATGAATAAGGCATGTAATAATAACTGAAATATTGTTGGCGTAGTTTTAATTATTTAGAAACAAATCTATGTTTTATATCTACGCCTTTTTACTTTTGTTTGGATTCGTTTCAATCAAATAACAACGCTTCGATTAGCATATTAGTTTAGTAAGCCATTGGTAATAAGTTAATCTAGTGCAAAATCTAGTGCTAGGAACTAACAATACATTTTTCTTACCTTTTGCATGTATTTTCTCATCCTCTCCCTTATTCCTTTCCAACTTTAATGTCATTCTATTATCCCCACCAGCCCCAATCCTAAGAGCTGAATAGACAGACAACCTTCTCCAGGATGATCTCAGTATTGTCATGTCCATCAACTCTTTGATGTTATCTGGCCAACTTTTACGTTGCCGTCCCACTTGCGCCCGCCTCCAATAGAGCCTTGTATGATGGTCTTTCAGATGTTGTTATACTGCATGACGTAGCCAGACCATGGCATCTTCCTACGCTTAAAAGAAAAAAGATTCCTGTCAACCCACGAAACTTTTAATCTTGTTCTGTACATAGAATTCTTTTTCTTCTCCCAGGAGGAGATGCAGTAGAGTTTTCTCAATCATTTGTTCTCGAACGCCTTTTTTCTGCCTCAACCAAAAGTGTCCAAGTGTCACACCCGTAGAGAAAGATGGATACGACCAGAAATTTGCAGTGCTTTTTTTATTTACACTATTTACATTGTTCCGACTGTTGTCCTCGTTTTTCTTGCCATATTCACGATATTTAGGCCCTAAGGTGTTATTTGTCGGAACTTCGAACGAATCCTTTATTTAATCCACGGCGGTAGATTTTGTTCTAAATCCACGTGTTATTCATTTGTTTTAATTAATTCCCCTTGATAACTTAATTCTCCATTTTTCCCCCCTCTCTAATTTTACCTAAATGTTATGCAAACAAGAATGCAAAGACAAATGATGCACAAACATTTTATTTTTCTTTTGCTCTATCTCCCGAAAAGAAGTTTTAATACATTTCAATTTTTATTCCTTTCAATCCTTCGCGAATTGTTCCCTGATATTCAGCCAGTAAATCTGTCTTCCTTTCTTCCATTCCTTCTTCTTTTCTTTTCACCTGGTCTTCATTGTTATTCTTTCGATTTCTCAGCTCCAACATTTTCTCCTCTATGAACTTTTTCTCCTCTTCCTTTCGCTTGCTTTCTTGCCTCCAACTTTTCCTCCTTTACACAGTCCTTTCCCCCGCCTCCATTCTCTTGTTTTCTCAGCGCCAACATTTCCTCCTCCACGTCCCTTTTCCCTCTTCCTTTCTCTAGATTTCTTGCCTCCAACCTTTCCTTCTCCATACCCTCTCTCCACATTCTTCCTCTCTCTAGCAAGGAAGCTAGAGAATTAAAGTGGGAAAAAACATTAGAGACGAAAAAAGACAACCTCCAACCTTTCTCCTTCACACACTCCTTTTTTTCAATTCTTATCTCCCTGGCTCTTAATTCCTTCGCGCTTAATGTAGGTCTCTAGATAAGTAAACGTAACTGATTCCAACTCAAAAGGGTCGGGGATCAGATAGGTACAACACTCGTCGTTACGTACAAGCAGGGTAGTAGTACAGACTTTTCAGAAATAAAAGTAGCTGGAAACATGAATATCTCTAAATTAAAGAGGATAAAAGTAACTTCAAAAATATCTTTGTCCTTATATTGGTATTTCTGATCATATTGTTTAGTGAATTAACTTGTTTGAAGTGACATTCAAGGCCAAGCAAGTGTTTATATGTTGGATTTTTGTAGTCTACAGGGAAAACATTCGAATAGTTTAAAGCCTCTTATGCAAGAGAAACCATCAATTATATAATACGAAAAATCCAAATATGGCGACGACTAGGAATGGTGATGATATAACACTCCCAAGTTATAATAGTATTCTTGTTCTCTTCAGTATTGCTATGATCCGAATAATTTCAATTCTTTCTTGAATCCCTGAGTTTCATAATCTCTTCTTATCACTCGACCTAAGGATTATGTTGTACATAATTGCAACAGACATATCTCTCTCGCTCTCTTTCTCTCTCTCTCTCTCTCTCTCTCTCTCTATATATATATATATATATATATATATATATATATATATATATTGTGGAAACTACGATTTGTTACATTTTCTACGGTAGGATTGTGGATTCGGCTGCATTTCCAAAGTATTTTGCTATTTTCTATTCTTATTTGTGTTATTTTGGCCACATGGGGTTTGTCAGCAGATAGAAAATTCATCCGTTTACATAATTGGAAATTCACCCACGTTGAAATTCTTTTTCGGTCAGTTTGTTTACTATCTTGTCTTACTTCACATGTGCGGCCATAGCTATTTTCTTGAGTCGTATCAGTTTTCGACTCGACATAACTACTCTTACATCTCGTTATTGTTAATGCTATTATTAGTAGTATACATTCATGTGTATTCTAATTCAAATTTATTTGATCGCTGTGATCTTTGTCGACGTACAGAACAGTCGATGGAATGTATACATTCTTTTATTTTAGAAACGCTTGGAAAATGCTTTCTGATCAAAATGTCTTGCTTTTTGCATGTTTTTCTATGTAAAATACATGCAAATATTTAGAGAATTTAGTTTGGCACAGAGTATCAAGTGATGATCGTACTCGCCACACTATCTGTGCACAACATTAATTCGCGAAATGTACTATGCATGTCAGTTTATCTCTGTACATACGACATGTTTCAAATTCTTCAAAATCAATGAGTGTTTGACTAGTACTCCTGCCAACATGTGTTTTCTTGCTTTATGTGTGTCTGTTTACGTGTACACAAGTGTAGAAGCTTCCAAATAATTCCCGGAAAACTTTAATAGTCGTATCTTACAGTCTGTGTGTGAGAAGGTGAGGGAGAGGGAGAGGATATGACTATAAACATCCGAGGATGGAATTTATATGCAGACACGAGTGATTCCTTCCTTTTATATTTTCAACGCCGTTTGCATCAAATTCGGATTCAAAAGAAATGGTCAAAGCTCTAGTCTCTCTTTTAATTAATAAAATGTCATCATCATTTAAAATTGATTGACATATTAATAATAATGAAGAAGAAAATAAAAGAATGTAATCTCCATTTTAATTAAAAATACATGACTAATTAGCGTTAAAATTAATCGCAATGCTGTGATCACTATAAATTATACGTTGCTACATTTTATTTGTATACTTTTGTGTATTCCATTTAAAAAACTGCTGCAAACATTTCTATTCTTTCTAATTCTAACAGAATAAATACAAAGCCAAGAAACATTCTCGCATTTAATAGACTGATGTGATTTACTTCAATTCCAACTAGAAATATATCTGATGATGTAAGTATTGAGGAGATTTTTTAGATATTGATTGCATTT
>OZ038501.1:44981374-45081374 GCA_964036315.1 Acanthosepion esculentum
TAATTTTGTAAGTTTCTAAACTTGATGCATGGTTATATTTAGAGTTTAATATTCGTAACTTTTATTTTTTAATTACATAATTGGAGATTAATTAGTTATCCTGATTTCCTATATAATCTAATATTAATTTTAAAGTGTTAATAAATTGTATCTAGAGTTCGTTGTCGCGTTATTTGAATTATCATATACTTGTAATTTGATTGGCCATTACATCTTACGTAAAAATATTTCCCCTAGTGGGGGTAGTGGTTGGGTTTGAAGTCTTTAAAAACTTTTTATTTTACAAGCAACGCCCTTACTTGACAAGATACCAGAAGTGTTGAAACAAAATGGCAATTTTTGTAGTGATGTTATAACATACTTATGTTATAATTTTTAAATAAATATTATTCACTCTACTTTGTATTCAGCACTTTTAAAAAGATATTGGTTTTGGATACTGGAATTTTATTCCATCTATACCAACCTTGTATTTGGATATATGCTGTTATTATTGTTGAGCACTGTTTACTCTATTTTTATACAATGGAGAAAATAAATTTCGGAATCTCTTTAAAGAACATTCCCACAACAAACAAACGGGATTATTTCGCCAAATTGGTTCTAAAAACTGATGATCTTAGACGAATGTGGTGGAGAGCCCATTTTTTTCTTCTTGACCAATACCAGTCTTATAAATATGAAGTTTATGGCCAAGACCACTCTTATAAATATGAAATTTATGGCTTTTAAAGTTTTAAAATTGCACCACTAATCGAGGCGTTATCCGTTTTTGAAAACGATCTACTGGAAATACTTAACGGATTAACTTTCCATGAAGATAAAAACCTTTTTCAAAAACATCTTGATAACATTGTCAACGATATTAATAAATCCAATAATATCTATGTAAAATCGGATAAAACAGTCAACTTTTATAAGTCATCGCCTAAAGATTACGACACATTAGTTAAAAGTAACCTAACTAAAAATTATATAAAAATTGACACCACTACTTCTAACTTTATTAACAAAATTAACCCTGATAGCAAATACATCACTGATAAATTGCACATAAGCCTAAGGAAGCCTATAGGAAGGACTATAAACCAGATTTCAGAGCCAAACCATCTACACGTCTGATTAATCCTAGCAGACCTGAAGTTGGAAGAATTAGTAAAATCAGTCCATCAAACATACCCTCAGACTCTTACAGTGGATAAATACTACGGACGTTATCAAATGGTTCAATGGCATACAAAATAAAGATAAATGTACGTTTGTACAATTTTATATCATTGACTATTATCCCTCCACCTCTAAAGATCTGTTTAATCTGGTCTTGCAGTTTGCACAAGAATATTCAAAATTTTCTGACGAGGAGCTGGATATTATCTTAAAATATAGGAGTTAGGTCCTAATATATAATGATGAACAATGGACGAAAACTTTCAAATGATAACTTTAACATCTCCATGGGCTCACTGGACTCCGTTGTAGCTTCTCACCTGGTGGGATTATTCATTTTGTATAATTTAAGTGCCCATGATTGTGTTGGTACAAATAGTATAGGATTATAGAGATGATGGCCTTTTATTTGTTAGGGACTCTACTAAAATTAAAGCAGATTATATTAGGAAGATGGTACATAGAGAGCTAAAAGATTTAGGCCTTAAAACGAAATTAACAACTAACATCAAACAAGTAGATTTTCTTGATGTCACCCTTGATCTTATGAATAGTTCTTATCAATCTTATGTGAAGACTAACTTTAACCCTGTATATGTGCATCCCAATTCTAATCACCCAACGTCAGCCATTAGGCATATACCCTCTTCCATTGAATTTAGAATCAGTGGAACTCTTCTAATGAAGAGGTTTTCAATAGGCATGGGGAATTTTATAACTTTGCCCTGATTGGCAGTGGTTATAAAGATACCAACATTAAATACATAAACGTGTGTTTAATTTATTCGGGTGGTTTGTTGATAGTTTTGCTGTTGTGCTTTTTTATTATTTGTGTCATGTTATCGGTGCAACTGTAGCTGATTTTTACTGTAATTTTGTTGAGTATTTTATGGGGAGTGCTTGATTCCGGGAATTGTTTGTGTAAGAGTTTGAAGAATATTTTTCCGACGTTTGTTCTTACGTTTTTCCTGTACGGTGGGTTGAACCATATGATATTTCTCTTCCTGTTGGCTTTTTTGTGCTCTGTGGTGAGTATGTGAGTGTTGCCGGGAATCCACCATTTTTTAGGGTTGCTTCGTAGTCTTTCTTAGCTTCGTTAAATATGGTTTCATTGGAAGAATTGTCGGAAAACCTGCTGTTAATCGATTTTGGTATCGGTTTGATTATAGATGTTGGGTGATTGGAAAATGTGTGTATATACAGTGGTTTATCATTGGGTTTTCTGTATGGTTTGCATGTACTTTTTCTTAGTTTGGAAGTAATATCTAGAAAATTTACTTCGTTTAGCTTAGTTTTTATGTCTATGTCGAATCCGTTATTTTTGAAAATCTTTATTATTGCATTTCTAGTTTTGTCTGTATTTTTTTTTTTTTTTGTTACACTTTCTTAAGATTATGGGACCATCCCTGTAGAGTCTTGTATCATTTCTATCTATTATTTTGCATAGTTCGTGTAGTAACTATATGTCTATGATTTCGCAGATATACGCACCGATTGAATATCGGTGCGTATATATATACGCATCAATTGAATAGTAGTGATTTACGGGAGTGTTTAATGATATCGATTTCGTTTGTGTTTATTTTTATTTGTTCCTGGGCTAAAGTGATGGCATTATCTAGCATGGGTTCTGTTATAGTTGCATAAATTGACAGTTATGTTTCGTTTTTATGTTGTAGAACCAGTCTGTTGTTGTTTTCCACTGGTTCACTACTAACTTCTTCCTTAGCTCAAGATTAATTCTTTCTAGTATCGTTTTACTTATTTTATTTAGTTCACTTTTGGTTGGGTTTATGAGTCTCCGTGCTTGTTGGATTTGAAATTTTCTTTGTGGTCTTTTAGTGTGATAAAGGCTTGCGCCTTACCGATGAAACTTATTCAGTCGTCTAAGTCTAATTTTTGGGTGACTGCTTTATCTTCCTTATTGTTTTTGGTGCTTTTTGATGCGGCTAGCTGCGAGGGTGAAATCACAGAGAGCGAAGTTCACTTGACATTGAACAGGGTCAGCAGCGGCAAGTCTCCGGGACTTGATGGCCTGCTCTATGAAATGTAAGGCACACATCTTCCGATTTTTACAGTGTTGGTCAACAACTGGTTCCGGCAGGGGTCCATCCCTGGCCGGATTTCCATGGGTGTGATCACACTGTTGAAAAAGGGTAAGGGTGTTGAGCGATATTTAGGTGATTGTAGGCCCATAATTCTGCTAAACACAGAGTTAAAGATTTTGGCAAAGATCCTGACCTAGTGTTTGCAGACAGTTGTTCTGAGCAGACTTGTGCTGTGAAGAAACGAACAATTCAAAGCAACCTGCATCTGATCCGCACGATCATAGAAAGTGTAAAAGACGGAAAGCGGGCCGCTCTGGTTAATTTAGATCAGTCCAAGGCATTCGAGAGAATAGACCATCAATACCTGTCTGCTGTCCTGCAGGCCGCCGGATTCGAACCCGATTTCTGCAGGTGTATCAGCCTTCTGATCGCTCCTCCGGTGCTGTGGAAACAGTTAAATGGAATACGGTCGGGCGCTTTTGCGCTGTCTCGGTCGGTCCGACAGGGTTGTTTGCTATAGCCATACAGTCCGGCCAGGGTTTCTGCGTACGCCGATGACGTATCCATTTTCATGTCGTGCCGCAGCGACATTAAAGTGGTATAGAAGTCGCTTGAACGGTACGAGAATGTGACTGGTCCAAGATCAACCGTAACAAGTCTTCTGGCTTGCGGTTAGGTACCTGGAACAGGGTCGCGCTTGCGGCTCTCTTTATGTGGACTGATGGACCCGTCTGCATTCTTGGAGTATGGTTGGGGACAGGACTTAAGCTAGAGAAGAATTGGTCAGAGGTACAGGAAAAGACTGGAGCGTCGATTTGGACTTGGCTCCAAAGGAGGTTATCCTTAAAGGGTATAGCTGAGGCGTGTGCCACTTACGTCTTGTCTCTCATCCTTTAGTGAATGATGATGAGTGACTACTCGGCTGATGAGTTCGTCCTCAGGTTACGGCCAGATATCAAAACTGGCATAAAATGGTCTTCAATAGAAGCTACTCAAGAAGCAGAATCTAGTCTGCGAACCAAGGAAATTATGCAGCACGAGCAACCAGTTTTTCTCCAAACAGCGTCCAATGAGTAAACGAGACATGGTGATTGAAGAAATCAGGAATTTTGAGGAAGAGTAGCGAACAGCAACCAATTGAGGGTACAATGACACTGATGTTTACGTCACCAATGAGGAGATGGAAAGTTGCAGGTTTCCGGCATTGATATAGTCCCACCATGGAGAAGCAGGGATGAGGGGACCCAAATCACTTAAGCAGGTACTTGTTGATAAACTGCTGCGTCTGATGAATACAGTTTTCCGGAGAGATGTTCTGTCGGTGGGGATTCAAGTCCATCTAGTGCCACTTTCTGCACATCTTTACCTCGGTGCTGATCAGTCAGTGTATTTTTCATACTTCCGCCCGAGGCTCTTCACTGGCTTCTCTGATCATGTCATCCCCAATGCAGAAGTGAATGTGCCTGATAGAGACTCTGAGTAATGATAAGCTCCGGCTTTTCTTTGTCTTAGCCGTCATTCTCACCCACGTGAAGAGCTTATGGTAGCGCTTCAGCAGTTCATCGGCACTGACCTTAGACGGGACCAGAATGATGATGCCATCCATGAACGCTCTAGAAGGAAAGACCATTTCCTCTTAGTTATCACTCCATTTGCTGTGTCCACTGCACCCCTAATATGTGTTTCATAGATATCATGAAAATAAGTGGTGATATCACATACCCTATCATGATGCCGACCTCGGTGGCGTGCCACTTGGTGGGAGAATATACAATATAGAACATCAGAATATACTAAGTTTGTTAACTATATTTTGCCTAAGAAAACCAGTGACTTGAAATTTAAAGAGGTGGTTCCATCATCAAGAGAATTCTTCAGACCAAAAACGTCACTGTTTCACAAACGTTGGAAATGCATGAATCTCACCCGCAAAGAAGACGAAGATTATACGACTTTCGCGAGTGTAGTCAATAAACACTGGATGACTTAAATACCAATAATTTGATTTTCGTCCAGGGTTTGATTTCAGCGAAAGACGCCGAAATACATCGTTGGCTTCTCAACAAGCTTGAAAGCGAGCCCGACATTACTTTACAGCAAATTGTCAACGTTTCGTGAGCGTCATAGAGGTTTCGAAAAACATTGAACAGAGTGGCGTGGCTCACATTAAAGAAATACGGCAAAGAAAAATTTTTAAAATACGCCAACCAAAGAATAAAGTTACTTTGCCTTCAAGACCATGTTTCGGATGTGGTCAATTACACTGGTATAGAGATTGTCATTTTAAAGATAAAAAATGTTTTAATTGCGATAAATTGGGACACAAAAGTTCCCACTGCAGGGTTAAGAACAAAACAAAAAAGTATTGTAAAATTACCAAGTCTGATGAACCAGAAAGTCGTGACATCAGGAAATATATTGGAGTGCAAATATTTAACAAAAATATAAGGCTACAGCTTGATTCGAGTTCAGACTTATCCATAAACACAGAGCTAGTCGGGCATTGCCACTAGTGATTTTGAAGTCCTGCTGACTTTGACCTGACCCAAATTCAACGAAGTTCCGAACGTTATAATTTACGGTGGCAGAAATATCTACGTTATCGTCGACGCCCCCATTGTTGTGTTTGTGGGGTTACCGGATGACAAAACTGTATCCGACGAAGAATCCGACACCAACACTTGAGCAGCCCAGGGTGGAAGCACCTAAGAAGTCCCCCAGTGGTCCTGGCGAATGGACTGAGCTGGTGAAGAGGGGGATCAACGTGACAGGATGTCCCTGGAAATGCTAATGAGAAGCAGCAACAAGAGGAACCAAAGCGACAGGAACAAAAGCCGCAGGAACAACAAAAGCAGCCGCGAAAATTACGACGCATAAGGGAGCAACAACAAAAGCAGCAGCAGCCAGAGCAGCAGCAGTAGCCAGAGCAGCAGCAGCCGAAAGGCAAAGAGTAGGAGGTCTGGCAAAATCAGCAACCTGAGCAGGTGGAGGTAGACTTACTAAAACTGGACTTATTTATGGCGACGGGGGAAATGCCTCCACCTCGCTTCTCGTCGCTGAAAAGAGGGAGGGGTGAGGAAGAGGAAGAGGATCTCAAGGACTTTAAAAAGGAAAAGAAAGCTGGTCGGAGTAGGGCGGAGAAATCTGGTGAAAATAACAAGGAAAAATCTGCCTCTACTTCGCCAAAAAGAACAGTTAATCCTGATGTTACAGGTAAGGCAAGGAGATTCTCTGCTTCCCCGTCTAGGGATATCAAGTATACTTCTGTCGATGGGAAATCGATCGAGGACCGAGGAATTTTCCTCGAACCCCCAGGGTTATTACCCTAATCCGCAACACGGTGGGGGGGGATTTAAGAGTCTGGGACTATTTGTCTAGTGCCAAAGAAGCTTTCCCTAATATAAGGATGGTCCAAATGAGGTCAACTGATTTAAAAAAGATATCGCAAATGTGTGCTGGGAGGGACCCCATTCGGCTCCACCCCTCTTTATATACTGGCTCTCAATCTAACCTTCCCGACAGACGTCGGCGGCATTGTCGGGGACGGTCGAATTACGACTCCTAGTTATTCAGACCGGGAAGACTTGGACAATCCGTCGTCGTCTTGACCCCCATAGATTTCCGACCAGTTTGTGTTTAAGGGACGCAGGCTTAAATCATGTTTATCAAGCTAGCCAACCTGAATATAAGGGGCTTGAGAGATCGGAGTAAGGCTGATCTCGGGTCCTTTGGTGTAGAAGTGGCCGCGATCCAGGAGACACTTTGTTTGCGACGTCGATTCCAGTGTGCAGTCTAACGACTTTGTCGTCTATTCATCATACGGGGACCGGCAGACCAGAGGTGTTTCCTTGTTAGTCAAACGTTCCCTGGATGCGAGGGTAGACCTTGTCCGTGTGGGCGGTGGGGGCGGTTGGTCGTGGACGATATTGCCGTGAGCAGTGGTTTATGCACCCAACGATCAGGAGGAGCGTGTCGACTTTTTCCATCGGTTGAGGTCATTTCTGGTTGATTCTCCGCGCTTAGTCTTAATGGGGGACTGGGATGCCGTTCTGGACCTCAAGATAGATAGGGGCGGAGTGCTAGCGGCAAGGCATCGAGCGATCGTAGCTTGGTTGATCTGATCGACGAGTTTGGACTCGTCGATAGATACCAGGTCGATCATCCGAGGGGGTAGATATGGACGTGGGCCCTTAGTGTACTGGCTGGTATTGACTGTGATCCGTAGAGGTTAAACTCCGCGATAATAACATATGAGGGTTGTCGTTCAGAGTTTCCGTGGAAAGTCTTTTGTATCATTACTTTTTTATCAACAGATCCAAATTGCATCTATTTAGTTCCACACAGTTCAAAAATAATAATGGCTGGCAGAAGCCCTAAAAGGCAAACAAAACTCAGTGAAAATAACTGATATAGAAAAGACTAATAAGGGCGCTTAAACATTAATCAACAAGGGCTCTGGAACATTAAGTGAAGGAGTCTGGCCCGGTAGGTGTCCCACGGCACTGCAGCGTGCCATCCAGCTACTGCGAAAAAATCTACGAAACAACATCAACTTCATCTTGGCTCTTGGAATGTACAAACTTTCCAAGATAACAACTCAGCACCAGAAAGAAAAACAGCTATTGGAACTAAAGAAATACAACATTGATATAGCTGCACTGAGTGAAACTCGTCTTCCTGGTGTATACAAACTGGTACAGAGAAAATGAGGGTACATCTTTTTCTGGTCTGGGAATGATGAAAACGAATCGCGACAATCGGGTGTAGGTTTTGCTATCAAATCAAAGATTGCGGGATCGTTACCTTCTCTGCCCAAGGCTGTTTCTGATAGAATAATAACTCTCAAAATCGACTTTGATCACAAAACTACTAGCTTGTTGGTCAGGTGTATTGCTCCGACCATGAACAGTTCTGAGCACGTAAAGGATCACTATCGTATTTGTGGACCTTACTAAGACCTTTGATACTGTAAACAGAGAAGCACTCTGGAAAATTCTGAAAAACATTAGTATTCCTGACAACATTTTGAATGTCATTTCATTTCATGTTCATATGGTCAGCGTTCTGATCCATTTGATGGCACCAATGGAACTAAGCAAGGCTATGTCATGGCGCCTGTTTTGTTTGCGCTGTGCTTCTCGGTGATTCTGAGGTATGCTTTTCGGGATACAAAAACTGACGTTAATTTCATTTTCGAACTAATAAAAGACTGTTTAACCGCCAGGGGCTTAATTCCAAAACACTTCTACGTACCAGTATTATACGCGATCTACTTCTTGCAGACGACACTGCGCTTGTAGCTAACGCTTTAGCGGAAGCTCAATATTTACTCAACCGGTTTTCTACGGCATGCAAGGCATTCGGACTTACCATCAGCGTCAAGAAAACTGAAGTTGTTAATCAACCTTGCCAAAGCTGTCGTTTTATCAACTCTTTTGTATGGCTCTGAAACTTGAACACCTTATAGATAGCACACTAATCGATTAGATGTCTTCCATAAAGGCTCTCCCCGTACAATATGTGGCCTAACGTTTGATGATCGAGTGTCAAATGCCGATCTTTTTAAGAAATGCAAGATTGGTACCATTGAGACCGTCATAATGCAATAACAACTACGTGAAGATCGCATCACAAAAGTTCTACAGTGAACTCCATAGTGGTCATAGGAATGTTGGTAGACCTTGGCTCAGGTATAAAGATAAACTGAAGAGCAACCTTTCTTACATCAACATTTCATTCAAGAACTTTGAAGAGGTAGCTATGAAGAGACAGAGTATCGTTCCAGCTGCCATTCAGGAATAATACACCATCAAGAAGTAAGCATCATTCAACTACGTGAAACACGAAAGCAAAATAAGACAGCTAACAGCATTCCTGCTGAACTAGGATACAATACATTCTCCTGTACTGTTTATGGTCTTTTGTGCAATTCTGGAGCCGGTCTCAAAAATCATGCCCGTCATAGATAATTAAAACTCGACGGGAGAGTCCATCATATATCCGAATAAAGAGAAAAAACAAACAAATCCACCGTCCTTAGCATGTACTTAAAAAAAAAAGAAGTGCTCGATACAACATAGCGCAAAATATTATAATATTTTTATTATAAAATATTTTACATCGCTACACAAAAATTTATATGTTTCAAAACTTAAGAATTGTTCCATCATTAGACGGTGTTGGGTAACTTATGATGAAAATGATTTACTTGTGAAATCAGAAAATAATTCGGTAGCTTATTTGAGAGTTAAAAAGGAGGGGGGGAAAGATTTCAAAATTTTGTGGGTATGTCTCGATCAGTAGAAAAGTGAAAAATAATTCATAAGGTGGGTTATTGATTCGTGTCTAGATGAATTGACATTTTTAAGACACATCAGTACAAACGACATCCGGGTTACAAATATAAATTTAAGATACAGTGAAGTAGACAGAGAGATATATTTAACAAAAGGTTAATTTTAAAGAATTTCAAGATTTTAAAAAAAATTATGTACTTGAGAACTATCTATAGGCCTCTATTGTAAAAATTATGTACTTGAGAACTATCTAGAGGCCTCTATTGTGATCTTTTTATATATACTATTTTGAACCCAAAATACAATACTTATATTGACTAAGCAATAAAACATGGGAATATTGAAAAATCAAAGAATTAAATAAATATTATATAGATCATTATATATTAATAAAATAATGGATACATAATTGTAATGCATAGACATTTTTATAAAAAATTCTATTAACTTTATTTTAAAGTAAACATGCAATGCCTGCAAATTACTGTTAATTCATTACACTGATTTAGGAGATCATTATTTTTAATAATGTGCAACTTTTCATGTAGACAGAGAGAACCTGGGTCATTTAAGTACTTACAAATTCTCGTTTTTTAATATTTTCCATTTTACGATGGGAGTTTTATTGATTGCTTTTACATACCAAAATATTTAGAGAGGGATGTTCGGTTATGGTACGCATTTTTTTTAGAAGAAAATATATACTATTTACATTATTCGGACTATTGTCCTCATCTTTGCTGCCATAATTATCACAACGTTTCGGCCGTTGTACGCTCCGGTCTTCTTCAGGTTGTAGGAATGTCGAACTGAACCCTTTATTTCCCTCACTGGGGTAGACTGTTCTAGTTCCACGTGCCATGTCTAATGGATATCAGTTATGAGTTATCTCCTGTTAATTCCCATTTCCAAGTTCTCCACCGCCTTAACCAGGTATTGAACTGACACTGGATCTAACTAACGCCTTTATCCACTGTGCCATGTGCCCTTGAGGACATCTGTTTATGGATTTCTAGATATTATAAACCTATTATATTTAATCATTTTTTTACCAGTACTCATATTGCAATTTTTGTTCTTATAATCGCTTTTCTCTGCCACTCCTTATTGCTGGTTACCATATTGTATTCATTTTAATGCTTGGTCGGCTCAGGAGATTTCTGTGACCTAGCATATGTGCTGATTCCTTAAGTTTACGAATTTTTCAATGGTGTTCTTTGTCTATGATTTCCACCTGATCCCACAGAGGACGGTGATCTCCCTTTTCTCTCCATACGTGGTCAGCCACGCCTGATCTTTCCACTTCCCATCGTGATGCAGCTTTCTGGTGTTCTTGAAGCCTTACCTTAATGGGGTGGCCTGTCTCTCCTTTATATTTCATACCGCAGCTGCACGGGATGGCGTACACACAGTCTTTAGTCATGTTCTCCTCTATAGGGGGTATAAAGGGTTCAATTCGACATTCCAACCACCTGAAGAAGGCCGGAGCGTACAACGGCAGAAACGTTGTGATAAATATGACAACAAAGATGAGGACAATAGTCCGAATAATGTAAATAGTGTACATAATACCTCATCTCAGAAATATAGACAGAAGAAGATATATATGTTGATACCAATTTTGTTTAAAAGGTGTTTTTTTTTGTGCTACAATATAAAATTTCTTAACAGCCGGTTTTTCAGTAGATGAAATGGTGAATTAGTAAACAATTGATTCTGTAAGACATCTATTTTGCAAAGGACAATTTATGGGATTTCTACAATCAAACTAACTTATTATCAATATTAATGATTTCTGCTTTGGATTTACTATTGTTGCTTAGGTTTAAGTGTTTATTTAAAATCTAGAAACATTATTAAAAAAATAATAATAAAATTTTAGATAAACACTTAAACCTGATGGGTAGAACATTTTTAAGTTCCGAAACATGGAAATTTTTGTGTAGCGAAGTAGAATATTTTATAATATATATATATATATATATATATATATATATATATATATATATATATATATATATATATATATATATCCCTCGCTTAGTGCGCTAAATGTTTTATATAGCAAAATTCGATTAATGCATGCATAATACCTGATTAGTGCCTTAAAAGTTTCTTCTACTTAATCATAGTAATGGAAAATTTCCTAAAATTTATAGATGGAAATGAATAACTATTTGGCTTGTCAAGTTTTATGTTATGCAATTAATGTAGTGTTAAAAGAAAATGGACGCTTATGAATAGGTAAATTTTATAATATGAGCCGATAATAACAAATAAATATTTGAATATTTGTCTGCATTAAAAGTTTTGAATATTTTGATTTTTTGATTTTTTTCATATTTATTTTGAAGGTTTTAAAAAGAATTTCTGTTTTTTTTTTGTTTTTTGTTAAAAAAATGGACGATTCTATTTCCACCAGGACGATTCTATTTCCACCGGCATATTCAAGGTTGAAAAATGGACGATTTAATTAGATATAGAAAGTTCACATTTATTAAAATATATTGAAATATATGCATTTACTATGGAAAGATTATAAATAAAATTTTCAGATTAAAATACTAATGATTATAATATGTTTGGAAAATTTCAAGGGGCAATTTCTCAGTACCGCCAATCATATGAAGAACAGAAGAATACGATTCGGCAAACCACTCTAAAAGAATTTCACAAAATTCAGATTAATAAACATTAATTCATAGCATTTTTATTTCATCTTCTTATGTATTCCTATATTCTAATTAAAAAAAGTTCGCAAATTAGAAATTCATTGTAAACGATACTTCCTGAAAATTGTCCTCTGAATAATAAATGTCGTAGGTTATTAATGCAATATCTCGTCTGTTGAGAACACTAATGATGTTAAAGTCTATGTAGGATGTACAAAGAATAAATTTAAATTACGTTGGAACCCAAACCAAAGCTCCTTCAATAATACTAAATACCGCAGCCAGACATCCTTATCTAAATATTTCTGGCATTAAAAGAAACCATAAAACAGTAAAATGGAAATTAAGAAAAAAATAAGAACTTGTAGATCTTAATATGACCCATGTCCTTTGTGCATACATGAAAAGTTAAATATAATTAAGTTTCTGAAAAATAAAAATTAATTAAATCAAAGAAATAAAATAACGGGTTTTTGTAGATATTGCCAAATGTTTTCCTTAAATAATAGCTAATTTTTTAAAAAGTGAAACTAACATATTTATATTTGATCATATATATAATAGTTTATGAATGTATAATTAGATTCTAATATATTCATTTTAACATACCATATATGTACTCAATTAGTAAATAAATTAAATATAATTAAAATAATTAAATATCTTAAGTCGATACAAATAAATATTAAAAATGTGACTAAATAATATTTGAATGTCCCTTTTGAAAAAAATCGTAATTGAAATTTATAAAAATAAAAAATAAAAATGCTAAATATCTTGCTATTGAAACCCAGACGATGTTTTGGAACATCGACATTATCACATACTTAGAAAAAGGAAGTTTGTATCAATAGGCTTGACTTGACCGACTTTATAGCTACAATAAATTAGATACATCATTTTTCTAAATAAGTTAACTCTTAAAAATATGCAATTTTTCTTAACCCCAACATCTCAAAATATCTAATTTGTCTGGTCTTATAAGTTAAGTAAATCAATTTCTAAAATCTTATTCTTAGCATCACTTGATAATGGAACGAAACTTTGTATTATAAGTTTAATTTGTATGACTGAATTTAAATTGAAGTTTCAGTTTTGAAACATGGGAATTTCGGTGTTGCGATGGTTATATATTTAAAAAAAACAATGACATATATAAAATAGTTTCTGAAGACATTAGGTTTATAATTAGGGCACATGGCACAGTGGATAAAGGCGTTAGTTAGATCCAGTGACAGGACCCTAAGAGTGTGAGTTCAATACACGGTTAAGGCAGTGGAGAACTTGGGGAATTAACAGGAGATAACTGACAACTGACATCCATTAAAATATGGCCAGTGAGCGAAATAAAGGGTTCAGTTTGACATTCCAACCACCTGAAGAAGGCTGGAGTGAACAATGGCTGAAATGTTGTGATAAATATGGCGACAAAGATGAGGACAATAGTCCGAATAATGTAAATAGTGTACATAATACCTCATCTCAGAAATATAGACAGATAACTGTAGCCTATTCTATGTTCAATTTCCTTATCTCCTATACTAAATTTGTTACAGCCGATGCATACACTATATTTAAACTGTTTAGTATAAACCTAATTGCACATCCTGGATTTTTGTAATAGGTTCAGAATATTAATTCCAATTCCAGATCATAATTTCTGTTTTGGAAAAGTTTATTTTCTATCCTATTTCCTGGAACTCTTGTTACAGATTTGTAGATTTTTCGTTTAGTATCATTCTTATCCCAACTATGAATACTTATATCATAGACAGGCATAGACCCCCTCCCCTCATCACCAGTACACTGGCCACGAGAGAGAAAAAATTAACATTGTTTTCTATTCATTGATTCGTTTGAGTTGTGATATGTATATACTTAAATAATAATCAGTGACCATCTCTTCACACATGTGGTTGTATATGCGCATAGTATAGACTATAAAGAGATTAGAGTGGGGTACTCATTTCCTCGTTATTGACTCCTGATGAAGTTTGAAATGTTTCATTATTTGGATCTTTAGACATGTACGACTTTGTGGACCAATATAGTTCCTCTACCAGATCTATATATTCAGTGGAAGTATAGCTTGGACGACAGTTTCTCATGGATGAGAAGAGGAAGTCTCTATTGATGGGACCATATGCTTATGTGAGGTCAGCATAACAGGTATACAATTTTCTATTCGAGAGGTATACAATTTCCTGGAGTTGTTTGATGACATTATTACACCCCTTAACAGAATGAAAGTAAAATTGAGTTGATCTTCATAGAACGGAGAGAGCCTTGTTAATACAATATCCATTAGTACTTTCACCATAATGGATCCAATTGAAATATCTCTGTAGGTGTGATTGTCTTCAAGAATACCTTTGTGTTTTCATAGTGCATTAATATGCTTTGTGATTCGCTTCTGATTCCAGATTTCCTTCATGAAAATGAGAAACTTGTTTTTACATTTGGAGGGTGAGTATGCTATTTTCAAATGTCCAGCGTTAATGTCAAGTGATGCTTCATTCTTTTTTTATAGTATTCTTGACTTCTTCATCACTAGGTTCGTTGACAATTACGTTTGGAGACAGACTTTGTGATACTCGGATGTATAGTGGAGTATATGCTATTTCCACCAGCATATTCAGGGTTGAACTGTTAATCGAAGTGTGTTTTTGAGACCTGAAGATTTTTCTGTAACGATTGTATGAATACATTCCTAGATATTTTTTAATTTTAATTTTCAATTTTTTTTTAACTTTCTGTTTCAACACATAACGTATGCTGTTTGACTTCATTAATTTGATCTCTGAAGATATTGGTTTCTCATGTCATTAATTATTTATTTTTGTTTTTCATTTTCTTTGTTGTTTAGTATACTCTCTTTTATTTTTTCCCATGTTTTTCTTTGTTTCAGAAACAGAAGGTGTATTTTTACAAAGAACATTGTTTCTAACAAGAGTTGAAAATAAAAGAGTATTTTTTTATTGACGGCACATGTACAAGTATTCCAAACTGTAAATGTATTTTTGCAAATTAGTAAAACTATTAAACCAATCGGATTTGTGTTTCTAAATTGTAGACACGCACCATTAAATTTTCATTGGTTCGAATATTGTTTTGTTATTGCTATTTGCATTCGCATTTATATGTCCATACCGGGTGTCTGGTAGTAACCAGTGATACCAAAATAAAAACTGATTATCACCAGAGTGCTGATCCAATGATTTATTCCAAGTGCTATCGTCTGGATAGTTTTGATTCGTCCTCCTACATCCAGATCTTCCAACCTCTTCACTAAGTTCTTTATGATCTTCCCATTGCTTCAATGATGATAGACCCGACTCTCATGTTCAATCATTTTTTCAGTTCTCTTGTAAGGTTCAGATATTTGTGTAGCATTCAGAATTTACTCACTTTTACTCTTTGATTTCATGGAACAGTGAAATCCCCTCTCAGACAATTCTCATCCTTTACGATAATTCTTTTCGTTGATCAGTTTAAAACTCAAAGTCTAAGAGAATTTAGTTTTAGATTCGATAAAATAGATTCACTTGTTGCACTATGGACAAACCTTAATCATTTGTACGGTTCCCAAGAGATCACGCATCGCATCTGGCCATGCCTATCTTTGTATTCTTTCACATCCAGCTTACTGCATTCGCTTATTATATGCTTGACAGTCTCAGTTCGCTTTCCACGCAGTCTGCATTTGCTATTGCCCTGTGTCTTTGTCTATAAAATCGACTAATAAGAATTAACTTTCTTTATCGTGTTTTTGAATTTATGTCCATGCCATTTCACATTCCTGGAACTTTCAGTTGCTTTTCTTGTTATTTTCTATTTTTGTTTCAGAATCCCACTTCCCGTTAGTTCTATTGTAGCTTTTTGCTACTGTAATACAGTTTTCATTACTCCTTCTTTTCAACTTCTCTAATGGCAGAGTTAATGCAATCTGAAGTATGAGGGAACCTTTTTCCTAGCTCTTTCATTTCAACATGTTTTATCGACATCATGTTTTAGGTGAAAGACATCGTGTAATAATTTCCATCCAACTTACTCCGTTCTTCTCTTGTTCCGTTTAAGAAGGGTCTTGAATATCTGACAGCCGAAATTGTCCATGTATTTATCCGTTTGATTAAGTTGTTTAATTTATTTTCTAATATTTTACCGACTTCTTTTTTCCGTTGTTATTTTTCAAGTAGTCAGGATAATGTTACTACACCGGTAAAATTATTGCTTTTATTATACAAGGGATGCAATATTTGATACTGTACTGGAAAAGTAATTAGTTATGCTTGATTTAGATTTGAATGTTTAAATGACAGTTTTTTCTTCTTCACTGAAATGTGTAATTCAGTATCCTCAAATTTGCAACAAACTTGCTATCTATTGTCCCTTGCCTTTAACCCAACTTTAGTTTTCCTGGTTCCTGCTTCATTTGGTCCTTGTGAGGAATATCGAAACCAGAAAGAACAATTGTTGCTTGATCATTTTTTAATCTCTTTTTCAAAGTCCTGCTATTTGTTTATTTAATGTTTTTCTCCTTTTCATTTATTTTTTCCACTTACAGACATGTCAAAGATTTAGCATTTGTTTTTCTTTGATTTTTCTTATTTGCGATTCTGGTATGTACAAAATCCAGAACAAGACTGTTTTACCATCTGTAAAACATTGCATGGCTACCGTTGAATGACATGCATATTCTTTTCGTGTTGTTCTTTTTCAACCAATCACTGCGTCGTTTTTACTTTTTTCGGAGCTAATTTTTTTTAACACCTCCTTCAAGTCGATGTAGTTTTTTTTCTCTCCCTTGTTCCTTCTCTTTTTCTCAGTTTCCTATTGTCTTTACGTGCTTTTTCTCCCGTTTTACTTCCTTATTCATATATTTTCCTTTTTCTATTCCCCTCCTCCTCCTTTCTTATTAAATTCTTCTCCTTTCTCCTTATTCTCTTTTTCATATTTCCTGTTACATTTAAACAAATTTATCCAATCTTTGTCTGGCTTTTACTAACAATAAGTAAACCAAGAATTAGATGCTTAATACTTGCATGAGATAAAATAAGCTTTCTTGTCTCTTTCTCTAACATCATTCCTTTTTCCTTCCTTCATTTCGTTCTTCTATTCTTCAACTCTCTCTCTCTAGTATTTTGGTCTTTTCTTTTTGACACCCCCTTCTTTCATTTACTTACATTATATCTTTCATCTTTTCTTTCTTTTCTATAAAACCATTTTTTCGTTCCCACTCCTTTCTTTCTGCTGGCTCCATAACATTTTCTCTTTTCTTTATTCCCGTTTTCTTCTTTCCTTTTATTTTTATTTTTGTTTTCTCCTGCGCCGTTTCTCTTTTTCTCCTCCTTCCTGTTCTTATCCCGCGTCTAGTGTATTCAGAGCTTTTTTTTAACAAAGCCTTTAACTCATGTCAGCAGATATTCTGAATAAGGACTTCTGTTCATAAGATGGATGCGGATGTGCCTCACTTTTTTCAGCATTCACACTAACTTCCGGATCTCTCTGCGCGTCAACATCAAATAATTTTCCATGCTATGGTATTACGCTTTTCAGCCGTAACAAGTAATTAGAAATAAATGAAGAAAAATTCTTACCCATTGTTTATATATCTATATATATATATATATATATATATATATATATATATATATATATATATATATATATATGTATATGTATATATATATATATATATATTACCAATTTAAGTGGTTTGAGCCTGAGACTCTACTTTCTATTGTAAATTTTATGAAAAATGTTTTTTACGCTCAACCACTATGCCACTCAAGCACTTTCTGTAAGTTTATATTAAACTGGTACCTTTCAGTGTTTTATGGCTTTTGTTGCTGCATCAAGAAAATGCTTTCCCACGTTCAAGTACAATGGTATCACCTTGTATCAGAAAGGAATTTTCCATTGATATTCAAAGATCATCAAGTAAAAATGTGTTGGAAAATAAAATTAAGGGAAAGTAATGGGAGGAAAAAGAATCACTTTTTTCCATAGAAAATCTTTCTGATGGCCTGCAAGAGTCATTAATTAAATTATCAAAATTGATACAAACGCTGGATCATTTTTTGTATATGTTTCCCTTTTTGTAATTGAGTTGAAGAAAATTAGGCTGCGTCTTCAAAATGTAAAATAATTGCTAATTTATAATTGTTGGGATTACGTTAATCACAGATTTATTCTCATAAGCATTTTTTGAGGAATCAATTTTTATTAAAATCCTATTTATATAGTATTCCTATAGAATTTTGGATAGAAAGTAAAGGCACTCAACGTATTTTACTGAACCTTTTGACCAAAGATGCGGCCAAATGCGTTTTCGTCAAAGCAGCCATCATAGTAAAATGTGATCCAGTCTTGCAAATCAGTGAGGGCCCAACACCAAACTTGACGTCAGTAGAAAACAGAATTACGCAGTAAGTGTGGGCGAAATTTGTTATGTTGCAGACGAGGAGGGATATACTCCAAGTGGTCAATAATGATGTAGCCAGAGCTAATAGTCGGCTGCGAATTAGGAAGTATATTTTGCCAGCAATTCAGTTTACTGCGACTCGTTCATTAATACTAAATACAAGGTACGTGTATCTTGCCTTTCCTTGGTCATTCGGCTTAGCAGAGAGGCTGAACAGAATATAGAAGCCTCATTATTGCGTTCATAAATCTTGGAACATCTATTTCATTTCTATGCATAGTTAAGACTCCTTTTATTAATGAACATTCGGCAAGGGTTCTATGCATATATACACACACGGACATGGTTTCTTCTGTGGCGTCTCTACACATCATAGAGATTTATTTTCTAGATTGATATTATTAAGATAATTCTATGTGTATTTGTATGGGGGTGTAAATATACATGTATGTGCATACGAGCTGAGATAGTACGGATATGGAAAGCTCATCTGGCAAATTCAGTAATGAGTTCATTCTTCGATTGTTACACAGTCTTATGGTATTGTACCAGACACAACCGAGCAAATATTTATATACATTTATGTACGCTCTATGCATTTTCACAGAGATGTTTGGAATAGGGTCGTCTGTAAAGTTCATAGGTTTATCAAACTAGTAAGTAAACACACCAATTGATAGACTAAAAGATGTGAAAGCGTACCAGAATACAACGGCTAGTCGGTTGCATACAGGTAAATGAATATTTGTATATGTACGTAGTGAGATCACCAGAAAGGATTTAAACACATTAAGAAATTTTAGATATGATATATATATATATATATATCAGTTGATATATCAACAATTCCTATCTAAATATAACTTGAATAAAATATATATGTGCTGTAATATTGATGCAATTAAAATATATACTTATATTTTATATATATATATATATACATATATATATATATATATATATATATACTTATGTATATATATATACTTATATATACTCATATATGTAATCTTATATATACTTATATATACATACATATATATATACATATATATTTATATTTACATATATATATATTATATATACGTAAATATACATACACACATATATATAGATATATATATACATATATATTTATATTTACATATATATATATACGCACGCACACACACACACATATGTGTGTGTGTGTGTGTGTGCGTGCGTATATATATATGGCAACCACAATATATATATATATATATATATATATATATATATATATATATATATATATATATATATATATATAAATATTGTGGTTGCCAACTCGTGTTCGAATACGGCCATTTCTACATTTCTTTTTGGAGAAAATTAACTGATGTACTGAACGAATGTGGCTCTTTAGCCCAACTGGATGTCTACGGATTTATAGTCAATTGCCTTCCTCCGTCGGTGCGCTCTCAAGTGACTCCTTGGATCAACCATCGACAAACACACTCTACCACAATCTGTACACGTCAGATCACGCTGGTGTCTTCGAGCTTGGTATAGGAAGTTCAACGGAAACGCCTTTACGCACATCTCTTTAAAGCTCTGCGCGCCTCTTCTTCTCACCTTCCACTCCGAGCAGCCTCCTTCCAATTATTGCGATCAGATGCACATTCTTCCCAGTGCTCACAAAGAATGTTTCATTTCTTCAGCGCATCCTTGATGCAGCCCTTAAAGCGCATCTTAGGTTTGACGGCATTTCTCTTCCCTGTTGGCGGCTCACCATTAAACAATAGCTTTGGAATATGGCTGTCATCCATTCTGACGAGGTGGCCCGCCCACCGAAGTTGATATTTTAGTATCAAGGACTCAATACTATCACAGCCGCTCCTTTCTAGCATGTTTACATCACTAACAAAAATTTGCCAGGTAATGCCAAGCATACGACGTAAGCGGTACTGGTGGAATCTCTCAAGCCTTTTCATTTATCTGTGGTAAACCACCCACGCCTCGCAAGCATAAAGAAGTGCTGTGAGTACACATGCACAATAAACCTTTAGCTTTGTACTCACAAAAAGTCTGTTCTGACGTTTATTCAATTTTCCAAAAGCGTTGCTATTCTTTTTGTATGAGGTTTGAAATTACCACATCAAGATCACAGAACATGTTCAACGTGATCCCAAGATACACAAACGCGCAAGCATACATAGACAAAGATGCTTGGTTCACGATATGGCTTCCTTGGAGCTGGTTGGTACATGACTACTGTCTTTTCCAAACTAATGGTCAATCGCAATGCAGGGCATTCAATAGAAAAAGCATCCATGAGTGCCACAAGATCGCAGTCATCAGCATATAGCAAATCCCTAATTAGCGACAAGTGAACCTTCGACTTTGCATCAAACCTCCTGATGTTAAACAACTTTCCTGTTGAACGATAGCGAATGTAAATACCAAGGTTGCAGTTCTTAAAGGCCTGTTCAGAATCGATAGAGAAGTACAGGGCAAATAGGGTTGGAGCCAGAATGTCGCCCTGCTTAACTCCACTCTGAACTGTCACCGGCCCAGAGAGCTTTCCACCAACATTAACCCGTGCTTTCATATCATCATGAAACAAGCGAAGAATGGAAAGAAATTTTTCGAGACATCCCAGCTACCCTAAAATATTCCACAAAGCCTTTCTGTTTACGGTGTCAAATGCCTTTGTCAAGTCAACAAATACCTGGCAGAGATCCATATTTTGCTTGACACACTTTCCTTGCAGCTGTCTGGCTGTGAAGATCATACCTACAGTGCCATGTCTAGCGCTGAAGCCCGACTGTGACTCCGGAAGAGCTTAATTAGCAATGTGGTGCAACAAGACATTTAGCAGACTCCACAAAGAACCTTGCCACAACAGCGATATGCCACGATAATTTCCACAGTCATCCCTTCCCCATTGTCCTTATACAAAACAATCATGACAGCGTCTTTCCAGTCATCCGGAACACTGTTATTACTAACAGCAACAACGAATGAAGCCGATGCAAAAGACTCTCTCCTCCGTGCTTAAAAATCTCGGCACGCAGCCCATCCATTCCAGGCAATTTTCCACCATTAAGCTTTCTGACAGCACTTTCAACCCCCTTAAATGTTGAAGGCTCTGCGAGAAATTCTTTAACAGGCTTTTAAGGTATAGACCAGAGAAACTTTTCGCAAACATCTAAGTGCCTATTGAAAAGCTCGTCAAAATGTTCACATCTCAATAGAATATCATCGGGATGTCGAAGAAGTTTTTTCCATCCTTAATTCTTACAGGAGCAACAGGTGAAGTAGAAGGCCCGTAAACTTTACGAAGTAGGTTGTATCCTTCACATTCAACGCAAGCTGTATTTCATCAGCTTTACACTGGTATAATCATAAATCTTCTTTTAAGCTAGCAAATCTTAGATACTCCACCAAACTTGCTAGCCATATGTGGAATCTAAAAGAAATAAACAACAGGGACCCGTTCTTAAGATGGAAAATTTTAAAAAAAGTAAAACCATACAGCAATCATACCTGCATTTGCTACCTTGCTTTGTCAACATGAGAAATTAGCGATTATGATATTTTCAGATCCTAAAACTTTTTAAACCAGAGATTTGAAATCCAGATAAAAAAATAAATTTTAAACCCTGATGTTATTTTTGCAATACGTTTGCTTCCCCCTATCCTTCCCTATATTTACAAGACACCATTCCTTAAATTTACGTTACACTTGCTTTTCTATTCTTTATACATTTTCAATACACTTGCTTTCATTTTTTTCTTGTTTTCGTTACCGTTGTTGTCGTTGTGTCTTATTTGTTCTGCATTTGCTATTTTTATTTACATGGTCTTATCTTTATGACTAACCCAAAAAATCCTTTTTACAATGTCTAATTGTTTAAATTAATCAATTAAAAGCTTAAAATTTTCACTTGTTTGTTGATAAACTATATTTTCTAATTAAAAGTAAACGTTTCGCAAATATATTTTGATTAAAGTAACAGTATTTTATATATTTTTTTTTAACCCTTTTGTATCTGGTTTTAAGATTTTGACCAGGGGTGTATATATATATATATATATATATATATATATATATATATATGTGTGTGTGTGTGTGTGTGTGTGTGTGTGTGTATGTATGTATGTATGTATATGTATATATACTTATATATATATACACACTCATATATATATATATACTTATATATATATATATATATATTTATATACTCTGATGACGACAAGCCGAGTCGGCCACAAAGGCGGTCAGTCGCAAACCTATATCCGCTAAATCACGATACAATAGCCTACGAGGCTGTGAAAGGTCACGGGAGCGAGGAAGAGCCTTTAAGGCTGCCCGACACTTTCGCAGGAATTTCGATTGATTCCGAGGCTTACGATGCCGCTCAGCCTCGGAAACGGAAAGTGATGGTAATGCTAGGTAAGGAGTCCCTAACACTCCTTTTCAAAATCGAATCTTCTGTCAATGCGTGCCGTAGGAACACCAACCTTGATGCGTGCCGATGCCCCCCACCCCCATTTTTATTAACGTTTCGGCCATTGTACGATCCGGCCTTCTTCAGGTGGTTGGAATGTCGAACTGAACCCTTTACTTCACTCACTGGGGTAGACTGTTCTAGTTCCACGTGCCATGTTTAATGGATGTCAGTTATCAGTTATCTCCTGTTAATTCCCTCTGAAAGTTCTCCACTGCCTTAACTGGCTATTGAACACACACTCTTTGGGTCCTGTCACTGGATCTAACCAAAGCCTTTATCCACTGTGCCATGTGTCTTAGTCTTCCACTCACGCTACACCACCTTGCACGTTTCCACCTGGTAGATCGAATAGTGATTTTCTTGTGTTCAATGATGAGCAGTTTCTGCCTTCATGCAAGTGACCAATTGCGCGTACCCACGCCACAAAGGACCAACCCCAGTCATCTTGGTGCAAATTATAGTAATTTACAACTCTTGCTCGCTTTTCATGTTTGTGAAGGAAACTTTCAAGTGTGCCATTTACGTTCCGAAATTGGTTTGACTCGTTCTGCTGCTATTCCTTTTACAAGGAGATGATGTTCTGTTCTAATAGAATCAGGCCCGCCTATACGATTCCCATGCTACTCAACATGTCCTGCAAGATATTCTACAATTTCCCTGGTTGGCACGATCATCAAACTTGTCTCCTGTTAAATATGTACGAGTCATGATAGGACGATGCCTGACTCGTTCAGTTAACACATTTACAACTCTTGCTGTCAACAGGAACAAGAGGCGTGAAATAATATATCGCAAGATGGTATTCACCATCTGTATGTTCAAAAGCATACATTGTTATGAGTGTTACATACAAACTCGTGCTAACACTCAATATATTCATATTGATAACCCCTTATTTTCTGACATGCGTATGGGTTGACTTGTATATGTGATCATTTATTGTAATCCAATTGCATTGCATGTACATCTAATCTTGAGTTAATTGAAAACCTTCGAAATGTTGCATTTTTATCTTCTGTCAGCTTTGTTAACATGTCCGTAATGGCCATCAATCTGGTCTGAATTTATTTTGATTCTCATTTGCTTTCAATGTTCTGGCCTTGTGTCAGCCTGAGCTAAACTTAGTAAATGACTGTGTTCGACATTAACCATGAAGAGGACGGACAAACCATTAAGAATGATTTCCGATGTCAAATGCCATCTGGTCAGTCTCTAACAATAAAAATATACTCGTCTCACATGATGTTAACTGTAATTTAGTGCTGAGCGCTCCATAGATTTGACAATCACTTGACTTACTTTAGTCTGGCACAAGGTCGCACTAAGGAAGAACTCATTAATCAGTATTGATAATTGCGTCCATTATGCGATCTAAATAAATTCTAAATTTTCACAGTAAATTGCAGTATACTGAAATACTAAAAATAATTCTATAAAGGTCATTTCACTTTTTCGTTCCGTTCAGATTTCCTTTATAAGTTTTATCATTGTTTACATTCTTTTTTTGTTTTTCATATAACAGAATGCTTATCATCACTAACCCTAAATCGATCGAATTTCAGGTTGGCTTTTCCAGTTTTCAGCTACATGTGAGAAATCGAAACTAAGTTTTGTAGTGAATTTTGATTTTCCCAGAAGGAATTACATTCCTTAATGCCATACAGATTAGAACATGACGCAAATGATTAGAATGGAATGTCCCAGGATGATGAAATTATGGAAATTGAAGTAATAAACAATTTGTCTGTCAAGATTGCTGAGAAATGTTATATATTGAAAGCCCTTATGAGATAGAGGTGAAGTCTGTTCATATATGCCAATTCAAATCAACCTGCAATTTTCTATCAGCTCATCTATCTATATATATTTGTCGACATTTATCAATAGTTCTGTTTAGAAAAAGGTATTTTATCTCTCTATCCGTTGCACAATCTAAATATAGACATCTTCTGTTCGATGTAATACTAATAGTGAAGTAAAGCTCTTACTACTCGCCCCACCCCGTCTCGACAAATCTTCAAATCTTAATTTCTCTCCTGTTGCTTTAAGTTTAATTATTAACTTTCAATGAATAAATAGCATGAAACTGTATACGCATTCTGTGTCAGTCTTTCAAAACGACTCAGTCTTTTTTTTTCTTTGTTTTTGCTGCTAAACTATGATTTGGTCTGTAGTATTTTTGGTTAACAGTGGGCGCTACACAAATACATTCGCATTGTATCATTTATATTTTATACAGTTTTTGGCAATCTGTCCGTTTTTCAAAGTTGTGCTATTAGAGATTTTCGTTAAAATAGCAAAACGTTGTTGGGCTAACGAAGGCAAATATGAAAGTAGGTCAGGTGTTTATTCCTGTTCAAGTCCACTATTGCCATGATGCGTGCTGAGGAAACGCAGAGATCTTCGCACCAGAAAAGTTTCACTGTAATAATTATTGTGTCCAACCTACTTTTGAATATATTTTTGTGAAAAAGAAATTTTTAAAACTAAATAGATTTAGTGTTCAGTAAAATGACTTCTAAAGAAATGGAAATATTTGTCAGTTAATAACCAAATCTGTCCTCCAATTTTATGCTGACTTTCTGGCAGACATTTCTCTTGTGCAGATGACACACAGAATATATCAAAAGGGCTCGTTTCTTGATGTTACGTTTTAAATAAGGGGATTTGCATTTGAAGCATCTCAATACTTCAGCGAAAATAAACGTGTTAAGTTACTACTCCAGGGCCATTAAAGCTTTTAACAGGTTGATTGAAAAACTCTTTCTATTAAAAATAAATAAGCTTTTATGACGACTCAAACATATTTGTCATAGTTTTATCTTCTGACTACATTTTCTTGCATTTTTTCTTAAACCAGGTCGTTGTAAAATGTCAGAAAGAATCGACAAAAGATATTTTTCTCAATGAATATTTTCATTTCTGGAAAATAAAGTAATCAATCTTATATAAAAATGTAAATCGATAAGTAATAGTTTTTTTATATTTGTATCAGTAGAAAATATGATTTTATTCCATTCTATAAAAATGCTACGGTAAATTTCCACTAGGCTTTTGATATTATTTCAAGACTATCATATTTGCATTACAAGATTAAAATAGAATGGTTATTAAAGTTATTACACAAAGTAGTTTTAGCGCCAATTTATATAGTCGAAGGAACAATACGATTGTATGAAATTTGGCATGACTGACTCTTCACAGGACGAACACCGGCTGAGTCATGTCTGCCTATCAGGTTTTCTCTCGTTCTTTCTAATAATGAAAACATGGAGTGAGAGAAAGAGAGATAAAAAGAATCCGAAAGACCTAAATTAAACAAGAAAATCTATCCATCGACTTGCCAATATTTCTACTTGCAGAAGCTTGCCTACCAATTGAGATATAATATTACCTTGTTGTGCAGATTTCAAAGACACAACGGCTTTAATGGGCGCCTTACTAAAACTAATTTAATAAGCATCGCCAATGAAAACCTTTCAACTTCATTACTCGCCTGTCTTTGTGTTTATAGCATTGGAATAAGAACAAATAAGTGTGAAAATGTTACGTCCCTTAGGCATAAAGACACTTTACAGGTCCTTAAAGGAATTCTCTACAAAGCCATTGAAGATCGGATATTTGGCAAATATTCAGTTGTCTGAGCCGTAATTTTAAATACGAACCAAAAAATATCGATTTTTTAAATCGTCGAGTTTTAATTTTGAAGAATTGAAACCCAAAAGTAAAAGTTGAAACAGTAAATGAAATCTGTCTTCAAGTTTGGATTTCATTTAATCATGTAAAACTAATTTTATTTTTTTAACAAGTATATTTTTTAATGATTTCGATTAAAGAAATCTAAAATAATACTTGCTCTTAAATAAAACATTTTTTCTATGTAACCGACAGCAATTTATTTCTCAGCTTCGGTGTCTCATCTTTTTGGTATAAAATAATTGCTCAGAATACTGCATAAAACTTTGTGGACACACTGGAAAATGAAGCTACTCATCTGAATAATAATGGGGCAATGTCAGTAATTCTTCATAGAATATCATAGTCAGCTTAATGATGTCAGAGAATGTGTTGATTAAAACGTTTCCATTAAAAACAGTAAAGAATCTTAATCTGAATTATTTATGAAAAAATATTTTCTATTGTCAAATTCTTGGTAATTAGAAAAGGCTTGAGGCACCAAGTTCGGCTGATTCGCTTGAAATGATTTCGTACATTTTTAATTATGTTTATTATTTCAAAATAGGAATGGCTAATTCTTCGAGAATAGAGGCAACTGAAGAAACATTGTTCAAAAGAAACGTTCACCCCCATTTATTGTTTTAAAAATGGAAATATTTTTATTATATTTATTGAAGCTAAAAAGACCCGTGAAAATTTCACATTTTTTTTTTATTTTAACATTCTGATGAATCCTAACTTTTAAGTTAATGGCGAATTCTACGACAATAAAATATCCATAGAATTTCCCCTATCGCATCGTTAAATATTTGAGCTTAAGAAATTTAAGAAAATATTGCAACAACAATCCTAAATGTGGATGCTAGTCGTTATTTTAAGAAATATAAAAATTTGAAATGACTTTTTCTATTTCACTGAAACAGGCGTTAAACACTTCTATATTCGCCTCTTTTTTCTTTCCTTTTCTCGTTGAAATCAAGTAGTATCTTTCCACGCCACCAAAACGGAATAATCCATTATTTATTAAGTATTGGCAGGAAACGTTAAACACATCTTTCTAGACAAATCCCCGTGTTACAAACATTTCTCGTAATATTAATTTAAAAATAATTCAGCAGGCGATGTTATTTTATTTTATTTATTGTAACCGAATTTTTTTGCCGATTGCCTTACTCGGTTTACATCGTTCGATACTGTGCATCTGAAAAATGCCGCTTTTATCGCGGTCGCCACTATTTTAGGCCTTTTGATTGAGATAAAAGTGTAATATCTGATTCTCTCTCCTTCATTCTCTGAAATCAATTGTTGTCTTTTGATCGTAATGAACTCTTACATTATGTTTGTGTTCAACTTTCGTTACGAATTAGCAACCTTCAGAAATGTTTCTTAAGCATGCCTTGGATAGGACAGTTTTCCTTTTCAGTTCAATTTCATTGCAGAATTTGCCCATTCTCTTTGAGGTGCAATGCAACACAATATATGTTTCAGAATTAAAACCTACACATCTTCTGCGTAAGTACAAACATTTCCCAGTTCTGTTGCAGGTGTTCCAACTATCTATACACGATTAGTACTGCTAGAGAGATGGAATATCAAGGATCAACTTCCATCGTATATTTCTGGTCAGAGATTTGGTGATATATTTAAAAAGTTCAAATTGATTATTTACTTTTTCATTCATTTCTCCTTGAATTTTTCCTGTCTCGGTAAAAATGTTAAATCAAAAAGTATTACCGAGATCAGCACAAAGAAAATTGAATTTGAAATAAGTTACAATAAAGTTGTGAATTGAGAAGAACCGAATTCTGCAGTAACATCTAAAGATGTCTTTGCGAGAAAAAAAAAGAATTTTTATTTCAATTCCTATTCTAAATTAATGCCATATTCTCATTCGTTGCCATAATCTTCAGATCCGTTTCACTTTTATTTTTTCAAAAATTACTGCTACTTTTTAATTCTGCCTACAAAAATTCTCAAACTCATCACACTTCACATCGTTTTCATTAGAATATGCGCTAGTGCTACACTGACAAGTTGTCATCAATGTCTTTCTTTATATCATTTTCACTAGCGGCAATATGGAACAGCAAATATTTTATCTTTTGCCTTCATTAATAGGTATTAGCAAGACTAATAATCACAAATGATGCAAGAACTTAGTGGATTATCGACAAAAACAATAATATACACTGAAAAGCTGATGTAACAATTAGAAGATCAAAAGGTGAGAATACAAAAATGAAACCTGCAAAAAGTCAAAAGCATAAAAAAGTTAAATTTGAAAATCAAATGACCGTTAGGAGAGTGTTAACTGCAATGTTAAAAGTTCGTCATTCTCTTAAAAAAGGCTATGAAAAAGAAATTCGGAAAAAAAAAATTATTCAAAACGCAGGTCTGGTTAAATGGCAAGGAAAGTGAGAAGATATGGAGCTTTAATGAGACAAGTTTATTTGATTATCAATTGTACTCACCGGAGATTTCTTGTAGGAATCAAAATAAAAAAAAAGATCGAAATTGATAATTTTCCAATATTATTTGACTGAGAAAGATAAAAAAAAATCGGGTAAATAGAACGAAAAAAAGGAACAATGAAACTCTGACTAAGCGAACTAGGAGATAAGAAAAAGTAGGAAAGGCGTCGCCAGAAGCAATTTACAAATCTAATGAGTAAAGAAATCAAAGTTTCTTCTTTAGATAACAGGCACAAAAGATAAATGTCTGTGTATAATGATAGAAACAATTAACAAGATGAAGCAAAAACAAGCACCAAACTCACTAAAGTGAGTGTGTATGTATATATATATATATGTGTGTGTGTGTGTGTGTGTGTGTGTATGTTTAGGCAGAAATCCTTCTTTCATGCACATTTCATTGAATACGACAGACAAGGTGCTTTTATTTAGTTTTTTATACAATTTCTCATGCGATCTAATAATTTTTACATTTTCAGATGATAAACAGTCCGAATATATATATATATATATATATATATATATATATATATATATATATATATATATATATATATAACTGTCCGAATATATATATATATATATATATATATATATATGTGTGTGTGTGTGTGTGTGTGTGTGTGTGTGTGTGCGTGTGTGTGTGTGTGTGTGTATTTAGGCAGCAACCCCTCTTTCATGCACGTTTCATTGAATATAACAGACAAGGTGCTTTATACAATATCTTATGTGATCTTATATTTATTCTTTTTGTTAGATAAATTATATAAAATATATTTTTTCAAGCGCTTTCCGTCATTTTCAACGTTGATATATATATTTCTACGGCCACACACACACACATACACACACACACATACTTATAATTTCCTAAAAACTTTTTAGCGTAATCCATCTACAAAATAAAACCCTTTTAATTTTTTTTTAAATGTCTACAAAACCTGTTTTTCGTCTTTCATTTTTATTATGTAAAATGGCATACTTCCAAGCATTGATACAATTAGTTATAAATGACGAAGCAGTAAGTCTTTTCCTTGCCTACTGTGTGTGTTTATGTATGTGTTATATATATATATATATAACACATTATATATATTATGATAGAAGTAAGCAGACATAACGTTTGTAATTTATTCAACCAGACATTTATTCAACCAGACATTCAAGAGAATTTGCTGCCTAAATACGCAAATATATATATACGGAAGTTTCCCCGAAAGTAATGTTTTCTGTGTGGCTCACTACAAAAGTCACGATCTGAAGCTTATACTCTATAAAGCATAATTTGTTGGCTTTGTTACAGATGCCAACCTGGCGGCAAAATGACGACTGAAAAGAGACGACATATAGAATAGATGTGCCACGTTGAATTCCTTCATGCGGAGAAATGCTTCAATTGATAATCGACGCTAATATTTATGGAAACAGAAAAGTTGATGGGAGCACTGTTAGATTGTGAAGAACGAGCGACAAGTCACATTTTATGCAACCTTAAAGAACCGAAATAATGCGTAGTTAATAGTTGTGACTGTAAACAAAAACGGTGTTATATTGTCCCTATATCTGTTATATTTTTTCGTGAAAATAATTAAAATGCATTGCTTTCGGAACGTACCTTGTATGTATGCATATGATATCGTGGCATATTCTTAATCATTGCTTTCATATATGGTTTTTATAGGTAGTATTATATATGTACACATACATAGTTATTTGAATACGAGGGATGTCGAAAAGATTATTGCCTCACTAAAAAGAGATTCCAAAATAAATTATGATATTTTATCAGATGAGTTAAACTTTTTCAATACACCCTCGAATATGTGCACCTTGATAAATAAGATAAAAGAAAAGAAAATCTTGTTTCATTCAGGACTCTCCTGTTAAGTGACCCAAATTGCTGAATATATAACATTACCTTTACAGAAAGCCAATATCACTGCAATGCTACACGTTTCAGTAAACCGCTACTAAACACACAAGCAATACAGTGCCAAACATTACTTTTCTCTCAAGTAATTTTATTACATAAATTTATTCTTAAAACTTTTTTCGGAATAATCAGTATTTGCTTAAGTAGTGACAAAGTGATTTTTATCCTTTGTCAAACTTATTTTTCCATTCTCTCTAGATCTTTTACT
This sequence comes from Acanthosepion esculentum, assembly GCA_964036315.1. Classification (NCBI taxonomy): domain Eukaryota; kingdom Metazoa; phylum Mollusca; class Cephalopoda; order Sepiida; family Sepiidae; genus Acanthosepion; species Acanthosepion esculentum. The sequence continues at coordinate 45,012,753 of OZ038501.1, forward strand.
GTCCTTCGATTACCATCCGCAAAAATTGTTTTACTGATTGGAATTATGATGAGGTTTTATTGTAAACTAATTACAAATATTTTGTATTTTTTCACACTCGATAAAAAAATCATCTAAATATATTAGCAACTGTTTAATTGTAAACAATTCCTTCATAACAAATAGGCTCCTTTCAAATACGTTCAAATTGTTTTATAATACATTTTTTTAAATGTTCGATTTTTGTATTAACTTAGTGACTCATTAGATCGAAACGATTTTAACTTAAAAAAAAATCATAGAAGGTTGCAATTGTAAAACCTACTTGATTCTGAGAATCGCATATTTCTCATTTTTCGGCTTCAACTGCTTTTAAAATGGAAGAAATGAAACGGAAAATTGAAAGTTGAATATTTTCCTTTGTAAAACGTCAATGATGACGAATTTACTTACATGAGATTCTATTTTCCACAAGGTCCATTAGTTACTGACGGTAAAACACTCGTTACCTCAAATGTGAATTACTCTGCAGTTGTACGGATGTGAATTGTCCTAGACGGATGTCCAAATACTGTTGCTCACTCACAAATATCAAGAAATACACTGCGTGCCAAATTATTATCGAGATAACTTTTTTCTAATATTTCAAAAACCGTCCAATCAATTCACACAAAGTTTTCACACAATGTTGGCAATACTGACCTGCGCAATTACTGAAATTTTCCTACTGATCTGCGCAATGTAAACAAACTGGCGCCATGTTTGTTATTAGCACGGTGATTTGAGCGTGCCAAATTATTAGAAAGGTTTAGTAAAATTCCCAGAATTGAGCAAACAAAACGTTTATTAATGTTGCACGTGAATGTTTATGATCAAACGAAGCTAATAAATAAGATAATCAAACAAATAATAACATATACAAACAAAGGCACAGTTTTAAACAAATTAATAGGGAATGTGCTTTCCCTGTTTTGAAATATCTTGAAGAAGTCGAGGATCCATAGAATTTGTTAATTGTAGGATGTCATCTGCTGTAATGCAGCGAGATATGTCAAGAATTGCTTCCCACAACTCAGCGTTGCTCCTGAATTGTCGTCCATTGGCGTACAGTCTTCGCTTCATGATGCTCCAAAGGATTTCGATTGGGTTCAAATCCGGAGAATTTCCTGGCCACATCATTTTTCGAGGTCCATCGAAGCCTGTTTCAAATATTCAGTAGTCTTGTGAGCAGCATGTGAGGGAGCATTATCTTGCATAAAAACAATGGCCCTTCTGAAGGCAACTTTTTGCCTTTTCGTCCACGGTTCAAGATGCTCCTTCATAAACGCTATGTATGCATCAGCAGTCATTTTGACGCCATCTGGTACTCACCATGGGCCCAATAATGTTTTTCCAATAATACCACCCCAGATCATTATGCCTCCACCGCCTTGTTGGCGTCTCAAACGCTGATGGCGATTCTGTCCATTCATTACCCAAGTTTTGCACCATCTATCTGGAACCATCAAGTGTTGCTCGAGTTTCGTCTGCGAACAAAACTTTAGAGAAGTCAATCTTCATATTGTCCTCGCCACATTTCAATCGATTTTGAATGTGATTTCTCGTCAACGGAGGATTCGATACAGGTTTGACTGTTGTTGCTATTTCCCTCAGATACCGACACCGAGTACTTTTAGACACAGTAGGATCCCCAATGCGACTGAAAAGCTCTTGACTGGTAAGTCCAGGGTTCTTCGTGGCTTCTCGTTTAAGTCGTGACATGAGACGACGTCAAATAACCCTCGGCTTGCCTTTATCTGCCCTTTTGCGTACTTGTGTAGGGTCGGCGATGAACTTTTTCACTGTTTGATGACACCTCCTATCATTTTAAAAATTTCTAGGGTAGATTTACCTTTTGAGAGTTCTGAGATGATAGTTTTCTTTTCAGCATCACTTAAACTGCTTTTACGGCCAATCTTTTCACTAAATTCTTACACTTTTCTAATAATTTGGCATGCTCAAATCACCGTACTGATAACAAATATGGCGCGAGTTTGTTTACATTGCGCAGATCAGTACGAAACTTTCAGTAATTGCGCAGGTCAGTGTTGCCAACATTGTGTGAAAATTATGTGTGAATTGATTGGACAAATTGATTAGAAAAAAGTTATCTGGATAATAATTTGGCACGCAGTGTAGAGATGTTAAGCAACTAAAATAAAGTGTAGAAGATCAGTGAATATTGGTCCAAAAATGATTATAGAGATCGATTTCCAGATTTTGACGGTAATCTAACAAGAAACAGTGAAACGTTATACATTAAACTATTTTGTGATTAGCTATGAAGAGGCGGAGAGATGCAATGTCATCAATTCCAAGATGGTGGTGCACTGTGTATAGGTATCAATATCGAAAAGGTTTATTTTGTGTATAATACAAGGATTCGTCTTCTGTATTCAGTTATTCCACACGGCGAGCATAAGTTCCCAAGCGCATCGTCTAGTGTTTAGGACCAAAGCAGCAAATGAAATCAGGACCCAAACAATAACAATAGTAGTTTCTTTCACCTGGTCTATCAGTAATGTGTACCGTGAAAAATCAGTTTTCCTTGAGATGCGAAACTTTTGCATAATATCAAATAGTTGTGCAGGAATTTAGGTGTCACATTCCATATTAGTTTTTTAATTCTATGCGTCTTTTTTGCCATTGAGACGTCAATAGCTGAAACGTTATTGCAGTGAGTCGATGAAAACCATGAATTTCATTACACACACATACACACAAACACGCACACACACACACACACACACACACACACACACATATATATATATATATATATATATATATATATATATATATATATATATACATGTATGTATATATACACAAACACACACACGGAGTAATATGACCAGTTTTAGAGGTTCGGCGATTTTATCTAGTGAAACTAAAGTATGTGTTTCTTTTATAAAGGTGAACAGGAAATGACATAATATCCATTACACTTACCGAGGAAATTGTAAGCATTCGATTTCGTGTCTCATCTTAAAATCTTCACGCTTTGTTCTTGTCACTCGACTAGCAATAATAATATTTCAGACACACACACATAAATACATACATACATACATAATGTGACCCCTTACCCATACATACATTTTAGTCTTTTAAAAGTCTCAGTATAGTTGAATCCTGTTACACCTACAGTAAGCTATGATCAGCTTAACTACGCTGTTTTGCCATATGTCAAAGTGAATTATCGTAGTTGTTCCTAGATGGATATTTAATATCCCTCGATCTACAGTGTCACGTGTGTAATGGGAATACCGCCCATCGTAGACAGCACACTGGCCGAGCAAGTGTCCTTAATGATCGTGAATAGAAGTGTCTGGCTAAAATTGTCTATGGTAAAAAAAATCAAGCGACAACACTAGAACAAATCACATCCATATTCAATACAAGATATACCAGCTGTACATACAACAGGTCAGTTCAGTGTTCTTTATGGGAGTAGAAGACCCGCCAGGATGCCTCTGTTTGCACAATGACACAGGGGCTATCTACTTAATCTGGAGTTGTGACGTCGCTAATTGTACCCATGAGTTCTTGCAACATGTGGTGGGGGTTCAATGAGTCACGGTAGTGTGCAGATGTTGCACTGACTACATGAGGTTATGAACCCCATAGGATGGTGGTAATTCCATAATGCTGTGTGCTATGTTAATATGGCATGGGTTTGGTTCGCTTAGAACCGCTTCTGGCCGGGGACTGCTATGTTGAACTGGGTTCCATGTACCAGAACAACGATGGATAATACAGTATGCCAATGGGATGAAGAGGGTCAGAATTGGTCATGAGGACCATTCTGGAGATTTCCGATGAATGGTGTGGTCACCATATTTGTTCAGTTGAGAATCTATTGCATGTGGTCAATAGATCTATTCTCACACAACATCCTGCACTTAGAAATATCAAGCAAATGTGGACAATATCCCAATTTAGTTTTCATCGGAATTACAACCACCTCTAACACAGAGTACGTTGTAGCAGGGCTCTTTCTGCATTCCAAACTGCCCGCAAACATTGCAAGAGAATATACAAAGAGGATCTATGCAATAAGTCCAAGCCAAGGTTAAAAACCAAAACTTAGTTCCGATGAGTTCATGAATATCTCGAATAAAATTCTCAATAAAGGCAAAGATTCAGTGGCTATAACAAATGTCACTGGGGTTATTTCTTCTCCGTCAGACATGGCAGGGCACTTTAAAATTAACTTTTTAACGACCAGTCATCGGAAGCTTATGATATCAATGCTGGTGTTCGGTCCTACCTCTTATTAGAAGTATTTAATACTCCGTCACAATTCGCGACTGATCGCTTTAGTTTAGAGAACAGAGTATTTTTTTCAGGGGTAGCGTATACTACAACCGGGCAAGCTTGATTCGGGACTCCGAGTAGTGCTTGATGACCCTTCCTATTTGATCAACATTTGCTTTTTCCTACCTGTATTTATATACGTTCCAAATTAAACTAAGCACAACTGACTATTAAAGGATGAAAACTTTTCGCGGATTTTGACATTTTATTCTAGGGCCATTTTTGTCGTCCAAATCTGTGACTTCGTTTTGTTTGCTAAGTCTCGAAAAAAATGTAATATTCATTGTTTGTTTTTCATTCATAATGTTTAATGTGTTAAAATTCTTCAACTTTTTAATAAGGAAACTCTTAAGTCGATGTTAAAAATTGTCGCAAAACATTGATGTTTATTTAAGATGGAATGATTTACTATGACATTTCTATTTAAATACATTGTATTTATTTTAAATTTTCCTAGTTGAATTGTTCACCTATATTGCATATAGTCTATTATTGTGCATAATTAGGTTAAAATAAAATTTGTATTTTATATGAATACTACCTTATAAAAATTGAGATGCAATAGAGTAAGGTGGAGGCGATATCATTGTTGGGTTGGGGGGGGGCTCATCAGACCTTTAAACTTGCCTTGCTGTTAGAAATTATATAAAATAGACTAATATTCTCGTTAATTTATAGAAACGGTTTTAATGAATCATTTCACTTGATAACAATAGCGAATTAAATACGATTTATTAAATATAAACAGTGGAAATTCAAAACGAATCTTATGTATGGGATGAGATAGATATTGAACTTAGATACTCTTTGTCTGTGCGTTCCGATGACAATGTTATGATGAAGACGGATGGCGATAAGCGTAGGGAGAACTGAATTCATGCCTTTTCTTCCAATATATTCCGGTATTTACTAAGCTTCAGTTTGAACTCTGTATACGAGTGAAGGTTCAATAAGCTTAATTTAATTGTTGCTCTACGACTGGTTGCGTATATTATATTCAAATATAAATTCCTCTTTCTCTCTTCAAATCATGTTTGTAAACGCTACCCTATTTATTAACGCATGAAAATCTCTCGACAAACACGAGACAAACTCTGGCTTAAATTGTTGAAGCACACGGAAATAAACGCTTGGCCAAGACCTAATTGGACAAAAAAAAATGCAGAGTAGATTGATTCCAGCCAATGGCCATCACCAACTGAGAGATTTATTAAAAGCATGCTGTGACAACTTCCGGTTCGCGGTAGGAATCGGCAGTAGGAAAACATGGCCTCCGTGTTTATGTCTGTTCTGTGAGGTAAAAATGGCTGCTTTGATTCGTTGTTCTCCATGAGATTTTCTGTTGGTTTCCTTCTATTGATACAAAATGTGCTTTCTTTTTTTTCTTTTTCTTTTTTTTTTTTGCCTTTGCCGCTGCAACTTTAATCTTGAGTTGCCTTTGAAGGACGCATTTCTACAAAAATTCCCTTTTTGATGTCAGTTTGGAAAGTAAAAACAAAAAGAATGACCTTACATTTATGACTCTTCCTCCTCTTCTCTTGTTATATTCTTTGTTTGTAAATTTCTCTAGTATAAACTTTCCCTTTCCATCACTCATTGTTTTTATCTATCTCTCTCTCTCTCTCTCTCTCTCTCTCTCTCTCTCTCTCTCTCTCTCTCTCTCTCTCTCTCTCTCTATCTATCTATCTATCTATCTATATATATATATATATATATAATAATTTTATACGCATATTTATATATCTCTATCATCTACCAATGCAAGTAAATAAATACAAATGCAGCCTATAACGAAAAAATATTTTATATAACAGATATTCATCTTTTAATATAATATCTTCACTTGTTAAGGCACTGAATTCAATATTGAATATGATTAAACAGTGAGCATTTCAGATTAAATAAATGGTGAGCTGGCTATAGTCTCCTTGATTTACCCTCATACTCATAATATTCTGTCTTTCAAAATATTTGTTCAGATATATCGCTTTAGGTTTATGTGAATGTGTGTATGTATGGCCGGTAGTCGGCGTCTAAAGAGGTTAGTGGCACATTCTCGACTACATAATTGTTCGTCGAAAAGACCTGTCGATTTTAAAATATCCGTTGCATAGGAGAGGCTGAATATTGGACGAACCACAGACACATATGAACGTATCTGTCAATGATTGTGTGTAGAAAGCTGAGGTGTAATGGTGTGACGGCACCCAAGCGGATTGATGTATTCAAATCAGGCTTGAACAATATCAAGAAGCAGTTCAAGCAATCAACCTTAATAACTCTGATGATTCATTTGTAAGTTTAAGCCAGCATATCTATTAGGCTTCTTCTTCTACGCTGGATTTTGTAGAAAGACATCAGGATTGGTCTAAAGAAAATGACACACGCGTAGAAAAGATATTGAATGTAAAGAAAATGGCAAATAAAAGGTTGATTTTTTGTTCTGTGTGTGGAAGAGAACAGGATAAACTTCAGAAAGATTTCAAAGAGTGTAAAGCAAGGATTTAGCAGGAGTTGCGAGCAATCAAGTACATGTGATGGTGTGAAAAAGCCAGCGATATTCAGACCTCTACGTGACAGGCGGGACTATACCATCAACTATGTGCTATCTATTGCCTTTCTATCTTTGCGTACAAACACTGGCAGATCGCTTTTATGGAGGCCAGACGAATTTAAAGCCAGATGGCGACAGCATTCCAGTGATTCTTTGAACTGTGAGGCTATAGTAAGCCCTGCTGTTATCGAACAGCTCCCACAGATGCTTGTAATCAATTAGCTTGACAACCCGCCAACTCTGTATGAAATAATAACTCTAAAATTGATGAATACCGGGAAAAAACCCTGGAAAAGATACAGAAATGGTACAACAAGATGGTGAGAGGATATTGGGCTACTATCTTCCATTTTCTGTGAACTGTGAATGAGAGGCGAAACTCCACAAGAGTAGAGGAATATCATTCTTTTTCTTTTATATAAGAAGTGACCCAAAGACATTTGTGGTAGCTACTGTTGGATCTCAGTAGTGTCGGGTGTTGATACTTCTTAAGAAAATGTTGAACCCTGGTGTACCAAACATTGTCAGTCATTATGTAGCATGAGGCCTAATCGAGGTAAAATAGACATGATCTTTACGGCTCGAAAAGTCCAAGAGAAGTGCAGAGAGCAATTACTTGATCTATACCATTACTTCATCGATCTCACCAAGACCCTGTTCCCTAAAAACTAACATCCTAAAAACTTTACGCGGCTCATCAGATCTTTACATGACAACATGATGATATGGGCTTGTGGCAACGGTGAACTTTTAGAACACATTTCTGTTGAGTATTGTGTTAAGCAAGGTGATATCTGGCTCCTACTCTGTTTGCTATCTTCTTTTCTATTGTAATCTTGTGTGAATTTGCTCATAGCGATACTAGTATGTATATCTATATCCGTTACTGTACAACAGGAAAGTTGTGTAGCATTCATCGATTCACTTTAGTGGCGAAAACCTTTGACTCTCATTAGTGATCTTCTTTACGCTGTTCGTAACACACACGGACGCGAAACTACAGCTGCTAAGGGACTGCTTCTCTTCCACGTGAGATGAGTACGAATTAAAAATGACCATCATTATGCTGCAAACAGTGCCAGACAAGCTATATATTTCACCATCTATCCACGTCAAGGGTAAAATGTCGTAGATATTTTTGTCTATCTTGGTAGCACACATAATACATTTGACGAGGGCCTATGATGAGTTCGCTAAGCTAATACCGACTTTGATCGTGATCAGACATCAAAATAGCAATCAAAGTATCAACTTTGACGGGCTGGTCACCTTATCCGCTTAGAGGTGATTCGTATTCCGAGATAGGTGCTATATGGTGATTACGCTCAACGCAATCTTCCTCAGTGCAATCGCGCAAACGCTTCAACGGAAACCTTAAGGACGCACTTAAAAAGGCCAACGCATATACTAACGTCTGAGAACATCCTGCATCAGATAGGGAGGCGTGAAGAAACATGATTTGCGTTGAAGTATTTAAGAACAACAGAGTTGCTTACGCTGAAAAGAGCTAGTAGATATATTGAAAGCGTCAATTCTCTTTACGAGATAGAGAAAGGAGTCCCTCTTGTGTGATGAATATGATTGTGTCTGCTTCTCCAGTGATGGCCTTCTCATCCACAAACGTGGACATAGAAACACTCCCATCTACTCAGCAAGTCTTTTCAGGCAGCATTTGTAACAAAGATCAGCCAGTTAACTCACTTGGTACCATAAAACTAAACAATCTGATAATCAGGTAGCTGTCGGAAAAATCGCCTGAACTCAATGTTGTCTTATGAGCCATTTAAGACATTATCAAAGACATGAAAATCATTCCTAAAATGTTCGCTTGGGAGCTATGAATCCTGAGGGGGCTTACTCGGTCATAAGTCTACTTCCACCAGCATACGTCCATACATAAACGTAGAATGGCTTGCAGATTTTATTAACCATCTAAGACATCATCAACGACATCGAAATCTTCCCTGAAATGTTCGTATGGGTGTTGTGGGACTTGGTGCAGTCTTATTCGGTCACAAATCAACTTCCGCTATATATGTATGTTCCTCTCTCTCTTCTTCTCTCTCTCTCTCTCTTTCTCTCTCTCCCCCCCCCCTACTTTATATGTCTATTTGTAAATACGCGTATGATTGTTAGTAAGCAAAGCCTGTAGGTTAGTCTTTGTGAATTTCACTATTTCTGCAACTATCATAGCTTTGTGCAAGATTAGTACTTGCTGATTGAGACAACCAGTTCTCCAGTGCCTGTATTTGATCTTCGAAACTGGTGTTAGAATGCTGATTTTCAAGGTAAACAGATTCATCTCGCTTTGGTACAACATGTTATTCCTCTCAAGTAATCAATAATTTTATGTGCTTGCAATATATGCAACGCCTACAGAGATAAAATACCTTTCTGTTATAGAAATTCAGTTCCTTTCCAGTATGTATTCTTATCAAAGCAAAGTAAATCTCTACAACCGCAATGAAGAAGTCGCTGATTGAAGAATATATTTAAAAAGAAAAGGATTTCAAATTAGAACTGACAAAATTAAACCTGAAAACTAAAACTTGTGTGAAATTAATATTTTTTAATTGTTCAATTTGCAACGGAGATTTTTATCATTCACAAATGCTTTTCATTCTCTCTCTTTCAAGTTTCTTCTGCCTTATTTTTCTTGCATTCTTTTTCTGCTTTCTTTATTCATCACACAGACAAGTTCTCTTTCATATATTTTGTGGATGTAAATAGAAACTTATAAAATCGATATAATTTTCAGGGCAATTTTTGAGATTCAGGACTGTAATTGAAATTGGATTCATATATTATTAAATTTATAAGCGCGATTGATATATCTAAATTCCAAGTGTTTGTGATTAGCTGACCTGAATTTTTGGAATCCAAGTGAAGAGAAAAGCAGGTATCCCAGTTTTTGAGGTCCATATAAATTTATTAATATATAATATAAATATATAACCACTTTTAACATAGTAATATCGCAGATTTTACAAATTTCTGAATGTAATATCTACCAGATGTGAGAAACGTATTATGTTAATTGCCCACCACGAAAATCAGGATTTTAAATATTAACTTATAGACGCGTGGATCGAACTAATCAAGTTAGCAAGTGCCGGGAAGATCGATGAATTGTTTGATAAAAGCAGATCATGTTCAATACTTTGATATAGCTTAGCTTCATTAATAGACAAAATAACCGACAGACTAATAGTTATGAATAAACATAGATCAATATAGAGAGAAAAACAAACTGAGATCGAGAGACATGAATATAGTGATATAGATTGATATTGCAACTCTGTAGGAATGCAAAAAAGTCAATATGAAAGATAGAAACATGATGAAAGGGAGAGTAGAGGAGAGGTTTTTTATTTGTATCGAATAAAATGAATATAGACTATTAGCTGATTATGTATTACTAAAGACAGAAAAATATCAAGATGAATAGATACGAACAGACTTAGTGCATAATCTTTATACAAAATGTTATGAGAAGAGAAAGATTATGATGTGGTAGTCTTTCAATTCGAAAGGATCCATACTCCTTGAAATGCAGAATTTTCCACCTGCACGAAACCCAACGACAAGAAGGAAGATAATATGTAACCGTGGCATTTATAAAACGGACCACACACACACACAAACACACACACATATATATATATATATATATATATATATATATATATATATATATATATATATATATATCGATGATCATGAAGATTGATTAACCGGAACTTTATTGAATCCTAATTAAATGAAGTATTTTATTGGCGATTATATTGAGCCGAATAAAAAAGGCCGCTGAGAAATACAAGGGGGAAAGGGGCGAATATATTCAGTATCAATATTGCAAATAATAGCCTAGCTTTCAATCGATAACAGTGACTTCTCTTTCATTCTTCCTCCCTTTTTCCCTACCACTAACCTCTTTGCATTCGTTTGTTTCTTTCATGTTGACATTTTTCCTCTTTCTCTAGATAGCACCTGCTGTTAAGCAACTAGCTAGGTTCATGCTCCCTCTCGCCCCCTTTCTCTCTCTCCCCTCGCTATACCAGTAAGTTTGATCCTTGCTCATATCTAACCGCTGTGTGTCTCTCTTCCACGAAAAGCTTAGTAAAATTACGTCTTTTTCTCTCGCTCGTCTTCCAATTATTGCTATTGTCAGTTTTATTTTATACCCTTGATTATTGGCATATTTCATTCCATTTTCCTTCTATTATATTCTTTCAAATTTATCTTTCTTACCTCCTCTTCTTTATTTCCTCTCTTTTTTTAGCATGTGTTTCTCCGTTTTTTCTTCCTTTCCTATTGTATTTCGTTGTATTTATTACTTTTTTCATTATTTGTGTCCAGTTCCTCTCCTCTTCTCCCCTTTCCTTCCCTCCTTCCTTTTCATTCTCTTTCAATCTATTTAGACCTTGCTGGATTCTGACTATTTCTTTTCTTTGACTTTCTTTTTTTCTCTTCTCTGTCACTTGAACTGTAATTATCTTTCCCGTTTTTACCCCCCTCTTCCATCTCTTTTTACCATCTCACCTTTACTTAAACTATTCTCTTCCTTTTTAATCTATCTTTTATTCCATTTAATCACCGAATTTCGCTCTCGCCTTTTCACTTTCTTTCATTTTGATTTATTTTCATTTGATTTTATTAACTTTTTGTTATATTGCAATTTGTTCCTTCCTTCCTACATGCTTTCCTTTATTTCTTCCTTTAAATTTTTTTCCCCAGTTTTTTTCTGCTATTTTCCTTGTTCTCTGTTCTCTTTTTCCTGTCTCCTTATTACTCTTGACATTTTAACAGACTTCAATTTGATTTCTTCCCAATGTCTTTCCTTCTTCTTCTTCATTCTCTCTCTCTCTCTCTCTCTCTCTCTCTCTCTCTCTCTCTCTCTCTCTCTCTCTCTCTCTCTCTCTCTCATATCTATGTTACGTTAACCCAAATTTTTCTTTTTCCCTTTCAATGCATTCCTTGTATTTGGTAATATTTTTTCATTTTTCACTACATCCTTCCCTTTTTACCATTTCCTTCCTCCTGATCTTAAACTCACTTTTTCCCATCCTTTAGATACTTCTTCTTTCCTTATTTCGATCGTTTTTCTTCTTCGTTTCTTTCGGTTTCTCTCTTCTCCATTCCCATCCCTGCTAATCCTCTCCCTACTTTTTTCTTAACTCTTTCTGTTCTTTTTACTTGTCTTTTACTGTGGTAATAACATGCACGTGGGGGTGGTTGACTGCGGTCTCTAATCAACAATACCAGAAGCGGAAACAGGAGACCGGAAAGTGATTACTTGGATGAATAGTCAAAATGAAACACAAAGGTAAAGACAGTTGTGAAGTTGCTAAGCAACTGGCCGGCCGTGTACAACACGTTTCAAACAAACCTGGCGTGGAAAAGACGGATATGAATGTCACGAAATCGGAGGAAAAAGCCGATACAGTCGACTTGTGAAGGTCACAACAAATCAAGCAAGACCACCGCAACTAATACACACACACACACACACACACACACACACACACACACACACACACATTATCTTAAGGAAGTTATTTTATAATTATATTTACATTTATAATTATATATACTTAATATATACAATATAATTATATTTAAAATTGTAAAATACATATATAATGTACATATATGTGTTTTATAATTATATATCTAAAATATATTTCTTCATTATATATGGGTGTGTATAATGTTATTAATTCTGCATAGTTTATATAACAAATAATTCTTTTTGAAGTACAAGAATTGTCAGTTTTCGCAATGCTTATTGCAAATTAATCAAACAGTGAAATGAGCCAATCTCTTTCAATTTCGAGTTAGTACAATGTACTAACTAATGTAGTAAACTAATGTAGTAAAACACTGCATCTTGTTAAGGTTGACTTTCATCAACCGAAATATATCATGTGAAAAACTAGAAATTATTCTTATTGCAGGCAACAAAAGTACCAATGTCTTAACCAGCACAAAAATGACAGGGCAATATCTTTATCCATTGTATTATGATAGAGCAACCAAGGAAGCTGACAACATTCAGCAGATAAAGTAATATACCTTATGTCATTTATAACATTATACATAATATATGGCATGACTCCGGAAATAATACAGCCTTTAATATTAACGACTATTTAGGACAACAACGCCCTCAAATTACTTCTCTTGGCACTTTCCCAATATGGATTCTATTTTTCTAAATCGTCTGCATTGGTCTCTTTTGGGATTTTTATCAACTGCAACAACTTCACCCAAAATCTGAAATCACGTCCTTTTCAACGGCGACTTAAGCATAGGAAAAAGCCTGTAGTTGTAGGGAGTCAACTCAAGATAATGCGTTAGAACTTGACAAACTTATCTAGTTTAATGTTTTACCAAAACAAAAACCTACACGAGTCATGAAAAAGGGTCATTCGAGATATTAAAATTGCTGGACACTGAATAGAAACCCTAAATCATCAAATGTGTTCAACTTTTTCAAGTGTTCTACTTGTCTCCCAGGGCGTTGATCGATCTATTCTAAATTCTCAACCAAATTTACAGCGTTATTACTAAAGTTTTTTTTTTTTTTACAAGTAACCCATGATGCATATTTTTGTACACATGTTTCTGTCTACTGATTAAATTCACGAGAATTGTCCATTCACGCATGCGCATGAAAATCTCTTGTGAATGGCTGGAAAGTTACATCGAGTGCGGATATATTCAAAATAGCTAGATACTTTTGTGTACAGACTAGCATCTGATTTTATATGAGAGAGAGAAAGCTAACACGCCATTATACTAATTTGGAACTGGAGTTTGTTTATTTCTCGACTTCCCGATTTTATCGGAACTAACTTGAAAAAAATAAATGTTTAAGCAGCACAGCAAAATGCATGACTACAATTAACAAATCAAATATCATTTGCAGTTTGTTTGTTTGTTTTACTCAGAATGTAATGGAATTCATCTTAGAATGGTAGTAGATTAATTAAAGTTACAATTAGGTGCAGATATAGCAATCATGTAAGTAATTCCTATGTATAAGAAAACATTTGTCTTAGAATAGAATAAATCGCCCTATCTGTGAAATAAAGGAAAAATAAAATTTCCTCAGGGATAAATTCACAAACCATAAAATAAAAAAGCAAAGACACGCCATTATTATGTCCTTGTGTCTGACGACTATGATTAATAATTATATATAAGTAGAACATGATATTCAGCAAACTGCAAGATTTCTCTTGGAGATTGATCACAAGTTGTTTTTATGCTAAAATAGATTTATTTTTCGTCTGTACAGATTGCTTCGTGAAATAAATTTGTTTCACTGCAATACAGAAATTCAGTGATCCTGGAGCCTTGTTGAAATTTGTTCACATTCAGGTTTTTGCATGTAAAACCCATTTCTTATGGTATTATGTACTACTTTATAAAAATCCTAGTTTCACTGGCAATATGCTCTAAATTTGGTGTTAGATCATTTATTATTATTATTATTATTATTATTATTATTATTATTATTATTATTATTCACGACAATAGAACCAATATCGATGACAATTGAAATTTTTCTCATCTAACCTGATCTCTTTTAGAGTAAAACTTTAAATTGACGTTCTCAAATTAATTAATTCCATTTTCCTACATTTTTATTGGCATCTTTGCTTTTTGACAACGATTTCGATCAATTGTTCCTCGATAAAAGACGATAATTTAGGTTGAGAGTTGGGTATGACATCCAAATAAGCCACTGTCCGTACGAGAGCAAGCTGGCAATAATCACAATCCTAGGCTATTCCTAACGCTACCGATTAGATCCTATTCCTATTAGATCACAAAATTCCTATTAGATCACAAAATTCGCAAGGAAAACTAGCAATAACAAGAAGGATACTGGATTTAGATATAAGAACTCTGACAATGTTACAAATTTCCAGAATTTGCAGGCCGTTCATAAAAATTGTTTTTAAAAACGTAGCAAATTCGTAACTAAAACTACTTATCAGGACACGTGGATTTGGCAGAGAATGAATTGTTTCATGAAAATATTGCAACAATCATGTGACAAGATCCGTATGGATCCAACCTACAGACAGTAGTTTGTGCGACAAACTAGCTTCCAGTATTTATTATATGTATCGATGTTTGCACGCATACCATGCAGTAGTTCGTGAACTGAGATAAAAAGAGATTAGCAAGAGTTTGAACCTCACCGAGTACTTCAAAAATTAAAAATTCTGTCAAGTTCAGTGTAATTTCATACATTATGTACCAGTGTCTACCAACTTGAATAAACCGCATTAGCAAACGAAACTCTGATTAAGACTTATTTATCATTATACATGGTAAAGGGGCATTTCGGAACACTGATTCGGTTCAATGGTGAATGATGCATGCTTAATTAAAAGGAAAAAAAGTGAATGATTTTTCTCAGACCAAGAGAAGATTGAATTAATTTTAAAAAGTGGCGTGAATTATGTGTGACGGTTTCAATTTGATGTTCGGTTCCTGCGACGAAAGGCGAAGAGAAAATGTTTTTATTGGCATGAAATAACAGCATTTATTTCAAGATTATATCGCTGTGTGTTCATCTGATCTAAAACTAGTAAATAAGGACTTTAACTTAAATTTTTTAACTGCAAGTGTAGCAATAGCGTTTCGGGATGTGGTGTAAGACAGTAAAACTCTGGCCAGCATTAATGAAGATTTAAAAACATTCCCACCTCACCAGCCGTGTGGCTTCGATGATGAGATAGCAATTTGTTATTTTTTCGTGGCGAAAACCTGCCGGCTTGAATGCACGACAGAACAAATTGCGGAGCTGGCTGTCTTTGATTATACACTTCTCTTAGACCAACGACCGCCTGCTACCTAGAGGCCAAAGTAACATCCAATCAAGATTAATATCGGGTTACCTTTCCAACTGGGTCAGGAGTGTGATGGATGGTGAAAGGTGCTCAAAACCAAAGAGTGTAGTGATAGGTCTATTTCTCCAAGGGCGAAAAGGCTAAAGAAAAAAGAAAGGAAAATGACTGGAAACAGTGTGTCAAGCCCGTCTTGATAATTACAGCAATACAAAGTTTAGTCGACTGACCATAACGGGGGTGGGGGCGGATTCTATGTTGACATCATTGAATGTGAACATGAAAATATCTTTGTTCATTGCAATCTTCAGAACAGTTGAATACAAAAAGATGTTTTTTAACTATTTCCTATTCTATCTATAGATGCAAACTTATTTATATACGTAAATATGCATCTGCTTTGTCTCTATTCATGATTAACTGCTTGGGATGATTGTTAAAAAGCTTGATTTAATACTACAGAATTCGATCATTGCTTGATAATCTACAATGGCTTCTAAATATCTGTATTTTTCTATTTACCTATGCATATCTATTTTAAATGTACAAGCGAAGTGTAAAGTCAGTTTCACAGCAAATACATTAGCAACCACTCTCTTCTAAATACTTCGGGCCAAGAGTGTGATGGACGGTTAACGATTAAGCACTATGAAGAAAATTAAGATTATAAGTTCGACCGCAATGTCATGTAATTTTTCAGTTCCCTAGTAATAAGCAACTAAGTTAATCCCGAAGATATAATTTGTACTCCTGGAAACTTGAGGCCCAAATGCTTCAGTAAAACTTTCTTTTCTTTCTTCGTTTATAAACTGCAGAATATGGACCTAGAATTAAAAAATAGATAATCTAAAAAGCAAATAAGCAGTTTTTCTATAAATTGCAAAATTTTAATCTATAGATTTTGTCTTTAAAAATTGGTGCTTCTGTATTTCCAATTTTATTGGTCAGCCTATCGCTCATTTTCATGAGATATCTATTTTAATCTTTCAACCCTTTGTTTTTGTCTCTTTTTCTTTAAAGAATACTTCCGAAAGACTACCTGCCTTTACGAGTCCCACGACAGAAGGAAAACTGCCGGATCATTCTCCAAGAAAATCGGATCGGCAAGCTGCTAGTGAGATAAACATTAGATTTTGAAATACTTATCACATTTGTAGATGCAACCACTGGGAAAGTGTTACACTAATTCACTCTCTCAATGGAGATGATCCTGATTGTCATGATGAGATTAGGTCAATCTTTATGAAACTCTGTCGAACAGATAATTTGGGTGAAAAGGTAACAGTAAATACTCAGCGCGTTCACCCCTTCGTGCCAATGGGCTTGAATTTATGAAAGCATTTCAAAGATAAGTTTCATCGCGCAAAATCGGCAGTAGTCAATGAAATGAAAGCAGCCATTAAAATCATATGCTCTGAAACATTAAATGAAATGATTTGTGTTCTTTTCAATTTCAGTGTCCCGCGTTGTCAGTAGTATCAGGACGGCCATTAGTTAGAACACTTGCAATTGCTCAAAAGGTTTCTACATTTTTCGTCTTTTTGAATCATAAAACTTTGATATATCTTAATGGACATTTAAAGTGTGTGTATATAGTTTTGATATAAACTGTGTTTATTAAACTAGACCAAGTTTCGGGAAAAACTGCAAAAACCAACTCTCATGACTAAGACAGTTACCTTGCCAAATTGGAAGAATCTCTCTTAACATATACTTCACTTACATCCGTGGGATATTTCATTTTACAAAAAAATATCTTTTAAAAATATTTACAGTTGCTTCTATTAAAAACATTTTAAAATGGAATCCTTAATTAACTTAAACATCGCGTTACTGTTTTAATTAGATCCCCCAAAGACATTCATGTTTTAAAGATATTAAACATTCGTGAAATATTCGATCTTTATTCATTTTGTAAAAGTTTTTCCCCATAATATCATGTAAATACATATAATGTAAATACCCTGATTAAGAAAATATGGATTAATAAAATAAATTTATTTATTACGATTTTCTCACTAATAGTTACCTCCGAAGTGCATATATTTCCAATCTTTCTATTGTAAGAATATTATATAAAATATAAAAATGTGTAGAAATAAATGTAATTACAGAACTGCGAATGAAAATAAACATGTACTGTTAAGTAGAATTTAATTGAAGTCTGTACCAATGACTTCAACACTCTTGTCTCGGTGATTAACAACACTGTTTATACAGTTGGTCTGAAACTCATGGAATATGTTTTCTGCCATTTCCAGCCTACGAAAGCGCTTAAAATGTGATCAACAATCAAGAAAGGAGTGGAGAATGCATCATTTATTTTTGGATAATCTAAGTATAACATCTAGGGGCCTCGCGATACTTTATAATTCTATTAAAATGCTGGTTTTGTTTCAATGGAAACAGTTTCCTTGTAGAACTCAGTGATAACTTCCACAAGATGCGAATGTGATTAACTTTTTACAAGTATTTCTTTCAACTTATTTCTGCTCCTTTTTAACTCAACACTTATTCAACAGTGATGACCACATGCAACTTTGTTTTTCATTCTCAGTTCAAAAATGTAAAAAGGTAACAGGGTCGAACAGAAAACAACGTGAATATATATTAAACATTATTTAAATAAATAATCTGAAAGTGACATCGTGATCTCAACCACTTTTAGAATGTTTTTATCGATGCTAGCGATATTTATATAGTTTTGTATCATGGAATTTTGAAAAACAAACACATCCTAAATACAATAGATAATTGAACATTTACCAGAAAGCAAGCGAAAAAAACTATGTCTACTCATTTCAGTACAGGATGTAAAAACAATAGCCTCTGTGTTTGGACAAATCTGGACAAAATTTCTTGAAACAAAGAACTCGCAATTGTCAGAATTCACCCACTTTATAAAATTGTAACAGATGTAGGGAGGAATAGAATGGCGTATTTACATTATATTTGTGTTAAATTTGTAAGTTATTGTTTTGTTTTTGTTTTCGTTTTTTGGGGATTTTTTTTGTTTTTGTTTTTTGCTCTTAGACAAATTCTTTAATAATGCGTCGGTTTATCAAAAAAAAAGAGAATAAAAAAATGTGACGGTTAAATTTAGCTTGGAATTTCTGGGGAATTACATTTTCAGTATTGTTTTCTCGCACATAACACAATAGTATTGATTGACCACATTACTTAGAACCGGGGAATGGCCCGCTTCGGCACAGGCTCTCTTCGGCGCTGCTCCTTTCGGCGTAAAAACATCTCGGCACAAAGCCATAGGCGCAACCTCTTTTGGGCGCGGGACCACTTTGATGTGGTGATTAATTAAGTGGGGTGGCGATTAATTTTACATAAAAATCTGATAACATAGAAGATTAATATTCATAATATATATATATTCTTATATATTTTGCAAACACATTGCATAAAATAAAAATAAATAAATTGTCTAAAGGTGTATATACAATATACATTCAATATAAGAAGGATATCTAGAAATAAGACACAATTTGAAAAAGAAAAAATGAAGGGATTTAATATTCGTAATTATGAGTGATTCCTCTTAAAAATTATATATATTTTCAGATTCTCAAAATTCCCGACTACCAGTGAGGATCGAACTCTCTTATCAGTAGTAACTGATCTCGACATGCAAGCGCGTTAACCATTACACCACCTCGATGCGCCAGTGATGACCTATTTTTATCACGTCATCGATGTTTTGCCTAGTAAAGTATGATATATATTTAAAGCTAGGCCGTGTCTGTGAAGTTCACATGCACAAATAATCTTGACAAAGGCATAAAACCATTTATCCTCCACTGAATGTGGATTAAATAGCAGTGAAGACTGAGTTCTTGAACCTTGGGTGATAACGAGTCTAGAAGGATAACATTGAATTCAAACTGGTTGAGTGTGCGAATAATAACTTCACCCTGTAAAAGCTGCTTGCTACTGAATTACAGCAGCATCATCTTGTGTGGTAATGTTGCTGGGGCACTATACTCTAAAGTAATGGAGAATACGTTAAAGAAGAAATATATATAGAATCAAATTTCATTGTAAATCAATTGCAAAGCTGTGCGAGGTGATTAGATGATAAATGAAATATTTATAGGGCCTTAATGATATTCATTCAAACATCCTAATCCCTTTAATTTTAAATATATCGTACAATTTTTATGATGGTTACATCTATATTCAAGAAATATTTTGGTCAACATCCATTTTTATCAACATCATTTTCCTATTGATTATCAAACGTCGCGAGAAGTACTTATATTAATATCGTTTGTTCACTAGTATCCATAATCAATCCAAATTAATTGAACATACATCTTCAAAATGTACAACTATAAAGTCATGTAGTTATTCATACATTTTCTCGTTTTAATGTCAGCTGACAGGCAAGAGTTTCATTTCTTTATCGATTGCAGTACCTTAATCTTAATAGAAAAATATACATAACACATTTCACTTTATAATCGACAAATATGGATTAATTAAGAGCGGTGTCCTTCAAATAATTGTCTATTATGTTTAACATCATAAATTTGCTTAATAAACAAATAATAAATTGAATGATTCAAAGCCATGTATTATTAGTGTTTTAAAAGTGTCACCATAACAAATGACATTTAAAAACGACACAATACAAAAAAATCTTAACATGAAGTAAAAAAATGATAATAATAAAAGAAAATAATTATTTAGATGTTAAATGAATTTGGTTCCACAATACGAAGAGCTGATTAAAAGTTTTTGGTCAGACTCACTTTCCAAAAGCTAAACAAACATCAATTTATTTTTAATTCTTGTGTGTGTGTGGGGGGGGGGTAAGTGAGAGAGAAAGGCATATATAACGAATGCTGAGAGATTGGTATGGGTGAAAATTCGCTTATTTAAATGTGAGTGTGTTTGTGCTTTCTTTAGTGTTTCTGTATATTCAAATAGTTAACTCCATCAAAAATTGTTTTTCTTTTTGCAAAAAAGTAAATTATTATTTAAAATAAACTTGGCGTAAACATTTTTGTTTGCACAAACAAAAACGTGTTTGCTTTCTTGATTCCAAACTTGCCGTCTTCCGACTCGCATTCAAACAAATCCTTTTCTCGCTCACCTGATGCTTTACCTTCGACTGCCGTTTCTCATGTGTCTTCGACAACCTTCAGTTTTCTTCATTCATTTACTAAGCATCTAATATAGTCCAGCAGTGAGAGTACAACATTCGAAAGACTTCTTTCTTCCACTTGTCAATGCTTCCTTGTGTCTAAATTGGTTTAATCAAATAGAGCATTTATTAACACATGCACGTGGATTTTCACAAACGGTTACACAATTATAGGCAACTCGGGGAAAGAAGTACAAACAGCTTACCGGTTTCGCATTTCGATCATCTCTGTTAATTTTTAATATATTTTCAGTGATGTCTCGTTGCTAGTTATTTTCTTCTTCTGGTATTATTCTTAAAATGCAAGAAACTGATTCTAATGCTTCGATGAAATAGTGACCCCTATGCTTTACTCTCGTTTTTTATCAGAAATAAATGTTGTCTTTTTCCTTAAATTCTCTTCATTCTGCTCCTACTATCAATGGATGCGCGGAAAATGAAATCGGCAACCCGGGTTCAAATCTTGGTCGATTGTTTTGATCACGTGGCACTTATACTCTTGGAAAAGGCATGAATCTATCCTAAAGCTATGGGTTAAACAGCATGGCATATTGGGCTTCCTTGTTAATGTGGCAACCCGTTTAGCAGAAGGAAAACTGAATTCAAAATCATCTTGAAGGGGGAATGGACTATGTCAGGCTATTTTGCCCTGAACGCACCCACTGCTGTCACGGCTGCAGTATATGTGATGCCTCCACAGTACTAATGGGTTACGGAATTCGTAGCTATTTATCTGCAAGTTTTAAATAGTTTGAAAGATTCCAAGTCTATCCCTATTGCAGTTCTGTAGTACCATATTTTGTTTGCTGCATTCGTTATGATGTTGTTTTCACGTTCTTCTTTTATTCTATGAAGAAAATTTGATTTGTATGTGTGTGTTGTAAATGTTTAACTTGGATCATGAGCTAAGCTTAATAGAACACAACTATTAAAGGAAATATTTTATCGAAATTTGAAATTAGTCTTCTTTCTTCAAAACTTGTGAAAAATAAAAATGCCCTCAAACGAATACAAAATAGAGAAATGAAATCCAGTTCAAGTGATGCACGGACTAAGAATAATTTCACGAGCTTGCACAATTCTACCTACGAGTGATTTATTAAACAATAGCTATTGAAAAAAATCTTTTTCTACTTTCATAGACAATGACAGTAAAGTTACCGCCGCTAAACAAGAATAGAATTATAAAAATATAATATAACATAGAATTACTCGAAGGTTTTATTTCTTTAATTGATGTTTTTTAAAACGGACAGTTAAACTTTTGTTGGTTTGAAAATTGCCCATCCTTTCACAATTTGAGCCTACACGTATTGCAGTAAAATTTAAAAGATCCCTTGAATTCAATGGCAGAGTGGGTGGTATGCGCATGCGCAGAGAACAATAGAGCGCGAATCATTTGAGGCAATTGCATAATAGTTATTATATTTTCTCTTCTTTTTTTGTTTATTGCTGGTGCACATTAATTTTGTTTTAATTCTTTGTCACAACAGGAAGGATTTAGCTGTATAATATTTTTTTTATTTTCCACCCTTAATTTGATAAATAATATCTCTTTACACACACACGCATATATATATATATATATATATATATATATATATATATATATATATATATATATATATATATATATAATAGAGTGTCACAAAATTAAAGACCGCTACCCAATAACATGAATTCCCTACCTTCGCTTGAATAAAGGCGGCTACTCAATGTTGCAAAATCTACGAAGATCGTTGTATATATATATATATATATATATATATATATATATTTATTTATTTATTTTTTTTTTTTTAATCGTATCACCCCAAGCAAAGCCGGAGGCCACTATCACGCAATGGGTTAAAGTAGGGTTGGAGGAAGAGCAGATAGGAGTGGCAAGGGAGGGGATGTGGAGAAAGAGAAAGACAGTAGGTCGATCAAGGCAAGGGGGTCACAAAAGATCCGGAGCGAGACCAGATAGGAATGAAAAATGAAAGGATGTGGAGAAGGGAAGTGGATAGATCAAGGCAACTGGAGATGTCGATTGACGCTACACTTAAACCGTTGGAAATTGTATTTGTCAGGGAAACAGTAATAGGGAAGGGAGTTCCATAGGCGAGATGTGCGAGACATGAAGCTATTGGAGTAGAAGAGACGTCTACATCTAACAGTTTCCACGGTGTAGGGGTGGGAGCGGAATGCCAGCCTGGTGGGGCGTTTAAATTCACGAGGCCTGGGGACAAGCGAACGCAACTCCTCAGAGCAATTACCGTGGAAGTACTTGTAAAAAAGGCAGAGCGAGGCAACATCGCGTCTGTGAGAGAGCGACTGCAGACGAGATGACAGATCAGGGCCAATCACGTTGCCTATCCGTCTCTGGATCTTATCAAACAGCAGGGGCCCCAGACCATATATGGCAGCAATACTCTATGCAAGGGCGAATGGTCGATTTATATACTTGAAGGATCTATTCCGGGGAGAAAAACTTCCTGGCTCGGCACAGAGAACCAACTTTCTTTGAGGTGGCTGATGCAACTGACTCGATGTACTTGTTCCATCTCAAATCAGCAGACAGCGTGAGACCGAGCAGCCGCAGGGAGGAGCTCTCGAGAAGTTGGTCATCAGACATTCTAATGGGATGCAGGGATGGATCCTTGTGGTGGTTGATAGAGAGCAGTTTTGTTTTAGAGGCGTTAAAGTTAACCATCCATTTCTCACCTCAGATCACAACCGATTGGAGGTCCTTTTCAATTTGAGCTGCCAGGTTAGCTTTGTCCGCCTCACTAGATTTGTGTTTGAGGCAGGAGTAAATAGTGGTGTCGTCAGCGTAGATGCCGACTTGGGAGTCTATGGCGTCAGGAAGGTCGTTTATAAATATGAGGAACAGAGTAGGGCCTAGGATGGAGCCTTGAGTAACACCTGCGTTAGCGGGATAGGATCTGGAGATGAATCCACTAAGAACAACTTTCAAATCCCGGTTTGACAGGAATGACTGTATTAGGTCAAACAATCGACCTGTGATACCATAACCCTGGAGCTTGCGGAGAAGGCCGGCATGCCAGACTCTATCGAATGCTTTGGAGATGTCAAGGGCCACGGCACGAGCTTCACCGTTGTTATGGATAGCTTGGTAGACAAATTCAGTGATGGCCGTAAGCACATCGGCAGTAGATCGGACAAAGCGGAAACCATACTGCTTGTCTGAAAGCAGATCGTGGGATATCAGGTGATTAATCACTTCGGCGTTGATAATGGTCTCGAAGACTTTGCCGAAGAGGGGTAGGAGACTGATAGGACGGTAATTGGAAGGGTCGGAGGGGTCACCAGAGTTCTTAAAGACAGGGACAATGGTTGAGGACTTCCAGCAGTCAGGAAAACAGGACTCCTTGAGGCAGCGGTTGTACAATTTAGAGAGGGCAGGCACCAGTTCAGGTGCGCATTTCTTTAGGACAATGGCTGGTATTCCGTCACCACCAGTAGCCTTGTGGTGATCTAAGTTAGAAATAATGCCCAATACCGACGACGGGGTTATGTGCAATCCGCCCAGGAGGGCATCAGTTCTGGGAGGGAAATCGGGCAAGGGCACCCCGGAAGAATCTAGCGTAGAATTAGAAGAAAACTTCCAAGCGAAGCATTCGGTCTTGTCAGCAGAGGAGGTCAGGACCTCAAACTGATTGAACAGGGGAGGAATGGATGGTTTGTTATTGTTCAGGACGCTCTTGCAGAGGCGCCAATAATCTCTGGAGCCAAATTTGCGGGATGCAATACGTTCCTTCATTCGAGCAGCAAATAGTGACTTGGCATCGTCGAGGATACGCTTACACTCGTTGCGGGCAGAGGTAAATATACGTCTATTGGAGTCGGACATATCACTTCGAAACCGGTGGAAGAAGTGGTTCCTATGGGCAATGGCGGCTGAGCAAGCAGCTGTGAACCAGGGTGAGGAGCGAGGTTTGACCTTGAATTTCCTGGAGGGGATGAAAGCTTCGATACCGGCTTTAATCCAGGAAGAGAACTCAGAAGCACAATCATGAGTGGAGAGCTTAAATACAGCATCCCAGGGGACATCGCGGAGGAAGTCACGAAACGCGTCCCAGTCAGCCCGTTGGTAGTAGAATGTGGTTCTGGTGGTAGGAGGCTCTTTGCAGGGGGTGGGGCTGAAGGAGATGCTAACGGACACTACAGCATGATCGGAGTTACAAATAGGACAGAGCTGCGTGGCACTACAAGACTCAGGGATGGAGGTAAAACACAGGTCGAGGAGTGAGGCCTTACCATCACGGTTGTAGGCAAAACGCGTGGGGAAATCGATTATCTGAGTGAGGGATTGAGAGACTGAAAAGTTGAGAGTATGAATGCCTGCGAGGTCGGTAGTAGCGTTCTTAAGCCACTGGTTGTGATGGGTGTTAAAATCGCCCAAATACAAATATGTGAGCGTACGGATGGGCAGAGAGGGCCCTATCTATGCTGTCAGAAATCCGACAGTCCTGAGAGGATGGAGAGCGGTAGAGGAAGAAAAGATAGCTAACAGCATTGAGAAGAGATAGCCGGAGACACAAGAACGAATGATCCGGCGATTCGAGAGGGAGATGGTCCTTGACGTAGACCCCCAGGCCATGCATGTGGGTTAGAGAGTCTTTTCTGAGGAGAGGAAGGTATCCAGGGATCGAGAGATCAGAGGACGGGATAGCGGAGTCAAGATTGGTCTCACACAGGGCCAATTAGCAATGAGGAAAGGACTCAACGCTGCAGACGTTGGTTCTGATGCCACGGATATTGGAAAAGGAGATATTTAAAGGTTTGGGTGATTTTTGGAAGGCTGGTTTAGGTTTATATTTCTGGTTTTTGTACTTCATGGTGGGTAATTGGTGTTGGAAAAAGAGAAAGCCTGAGTTACAGGAAGCCGACGGTTAACACCCATGACGCGGGCAGAGAGGGGGTTTGACACAGCCTGAATCATAATGTGGCCTCAGGGTTGCCCACCGGAGATGACTGCAGGGACACCTATCCATGCGCGACATGGCACTACAGACACCCCGATATTATGCAACTGTTGATCAGAGTGGCCGCTCAAGACGCTACGCAAGAGTTAGGGCTCCTAACTACCAGTCGGAAACAGCAACCAGGGAACTGTCAACTGTGTACCCTCAGAATGAACAGGCAATGCCACAGACTACACGCTTCACGAGTGAAACTCCACAGCACCAGCAAAGTGGCCAGAGACAGTGAGAGAGAGAGAGAGAGAGAGAGAAATCCGGGGACCCCTTCCTAGACACGAAACAAGGTTTGGGCCTCTAAACGTGTCCAATAGAGGGGGGAGGAACGTAGACCGGGCGGTAGGAAAGCCTACCTACTCCTATTACGTATAACATTCAACGACGACAAGACAACAAAAGAGGGGGATGTAGTCGGGAGAGAGTACTGGGCGATAGGAATGACATACCATTGTATGTGTACAATAATGAGTTTTAACACTAATAGTAAGTTAGTATAAGTCCCATTGACCTATATTTAAAAAGAAAATTACCACTTACGTTAGAATAGTTACTTCTAAAATAAGACGGGGGGGGGAAGGACGGTTAACAAAAAGCAAAAAACAGAAATACAAATTAATAAAAAAAACGAAAACAAGACATTAAATAAATAATTTAAAATAAAACTTACACAAGGAACGCGGCATCAAATAGGTGGGGGGGGGCATTTATAGTTAAGAACAAAAAAAAATTAATAAATAAATATTAACTAATACGAAATTTTTGAAATACATTAAGAAATTACATATGCAAGGAATACCTAGAACAAGCTCCTTTCACGTCCATAAGCTATCCAAAAGTATATATATATATATATATATATATATATATATATATATATATATGTGTGTGTGTGTGTGTGTGTGTGTGTGTGTGTGTGTGTGTGTGTGTGCGTGCGTACATGCGCCAAGACTGTCTATACTTGAAGTATGACTGCGGGTAACTTAGTGAAGTATGCAACATGTCTCAGATATACGCAATCATGTATAAAATTGGCGAGCGATTCATTGGAGTGTCTTGATATTAGCCGAGTTTTCTTGTCAGTTACGCGCCATGAAAGGGTGTGCTCTCTTGTTTGAAAAGCAATCATCCCCGAGGAGAATGGCAACCATAAGGTGGTAACAATATTTTACATTAAGATTTGTGCATGTCACACCTGTCAAGTACAAACTCTATTCGTAGAACATACTAACCGCAACAGAACAACAGAATACAATCCATAATCATTACGAGTTACCAAATCTTGCACAATATCATGCTGAATAATTTGATCGATCGTATCATGCATTGTCTTCTACACACAAACTTTACCAAAAGCTAGAAATGTAACTCCTCTGACTATACATTATACCAGCTTATTATGATTCAATACTGATGTTCTATAGCCCAAGTGAGGCCCAATAACTGATTGACGTTGGTTGACGAAGGTGAAATCCTAAAGAATGCAACGTATCCTGTAATGAAGAATTGGAATGTAAATTTTTCCCTTTCTTTGGCTGGTTAACATCCGTGTCATTTGACGACATACACGCTTTTGCAACACTTGTAGGCGTCCGCTTTTTTCACATGCCCTTGTTCGGAATTCACGTATACTTAGTAAATACTTGCTATGGTTGTCCGAGAAACACCGAGAGTAGTTGCCACCTACGAGATAAAGTACACTATTTTTCGGGTCCAAGTAATTGTTTCGTAGTCAAACGGTACTAAATCCTACCCGTGTTCCATAGCTGCCATAGACACACTATCAAGCTACACAAAATTAGGTAATGAATGATCAAAAGTTTCAGGAGCTGACATAATTGAAGGCTTCCCATCTTGGGTTTCAAAATATCTTTGATAAAATGTGACCCCCCTTCTTTACAGTAGATTATAAGAGGTACTTATCAACTAATCTTTGCATCATTCACACATGAATATTGTTTGGAGTTTTCTTGTGGCGGAACATAACAGTCTGGAGTTCAACATTAGAAGATTCCACAATTTCCGTTGCCATTTTCCACTCAAGGATTTAAAGGACAATAAAAATTAAGGTCAAGAATCCAGGAAATTGACGACACTTTACAGAACAAAAAAATGCTCTTTCTAGCTACACTAAAATAACGATCAGGTTTTGGGAAGTGGGTCAAACAGTGAACTCTTCAGTAAGCCCTCATACGATGTCAATCTTCTTTCTTTGTTGGAACATTTCATAATTTTAGAAGAAGTATAATAAGGAGAGAATACAGTAGAAGAAAATGAGTTTGTTTACAAGAAATATTCTCTTTTCGCAAAATAGCGTACATAAATTTAGAAAAGAATAAACCAAAAATTGCGATTTTTCTGCATCATTTAAATGCACGTTCTATTTAATGTTCCTATCTTTATCAGCTAAAATAGAATCTTCATTATCATCTTTAAAGCATGAAGCAACTTGTTCTCTGATGTAATTCAGATGCCACCGACTAAAATGTTGTAACATGTTGACGTTCTTCCACTGAAATGAAAGTCACGTTTAGCAACGAAATAATGAAACAATAAAATTCCTCATTGTTAATTTATTTATATTAGTTTGGAGTAAGGCTCAATATGAGGGTGGAAGTAAAATGATTATGTTCCACAAATCTTCCAAATCAACATTCAGAATGAATGCTTTTATCATGAGTCAAACATAGACCACTCTCATTTGTTTGGGCCAGATTTTGTTCCTATATTTATAAACATTATCACCTATAAATAAGTACACCCACCACCACATTATAGAAAGTTAATTTTCTTCTGAACAAAATATAGCGGGATTTTTTTTTATTGTGAGAAATTATACAATGAAAATAGATTTTATCTGGTATTATTCATGACAAAATTACACATAACTGAAAATCTGTCACCTAAAATACGAAAATGTTGTCGTTCAAAGTGAATACAGAGCCACGAAAAGAGTTTATTTCATTCTTTATCCTATATATAGTTAAGACTATAATTGATTATTTTTATTATCGGGGATTTAAATATAGAGTACGTAATGTTAAATATTAAACAAATGGTTTTCAATGTACAAATATTCAGTTCAGTAATAAGAAAACCAACATCGCCTGCGGGTGTTGCTAATGAAGCCGAGGAAGTGTGTGACGGGATTATTTCTACTACAAAAAATATACCCTGAATAAGACTGGTTTTCCAGGACAGAAAGTATCCCAGAAACTGAGAAAGAAAGAGATCCGTTGAAAGCGCAGATGAATAAGGGTATACATTCAACGTTTTGGAACAGCGTATTGTGCTCGGATAAAAAATTAACCTTTTGAGGTTTGATGGCATCTAACGTGTTTGCCATGGCGAGATATATTGGCTGTTGTCAAGGTACTCCCCTTATAAAACGATGCCCTTCGTTAGACGATGGTTCCATTGTTGTAACTCATTTTCCGGGAAAAAACTTTCAATAATAAA
Source organism: Acanthosepion esculentum (assembly GCA_964036315.1). NCBI lineage: Eukaryota > Metazoa > Mollusca > Cephalopoda > Sepiida > Sepiidae > Acanthosepion > Acanthosepion esculentum. The sequence continues at coordinate 45,042,111 of OZ038501.1, forward strand.
GTCACGTGTTGATGGATTTCAGTAAATCTTTCTGATTTCTTGGAATTTTTTAGTTTTAGAAAATTGGGATCTAAGTCTGGAGAATAATTGAAATGGCCCATTTTGTAATAGATTCCTTGGCCTGGAACCCGCGAATTCTTACAAATCTTGAACAGAATGGTGAAAATTCGCTTGTCAAACCAGAATTTGCTTATTTCCCCCGAACAGATACTCGTAACACTTTCAGTACTTCCATATAAACATTTGCATCTATTTTTGTGTGTCTGGCTGTCCCCTTTTTTGCATCATCATGCACAACTTATCCTTTCTTGAACAGAGTCTGGCAGTCAAAAACAGTTCTTCATAGCTGGTATATCATAAGTCATTTTAATAAGGCTAACGTTTCAATGGCGTTTTTCGAAGCTTCACAAAAAATATATGCTAATCTACTGTTTGTGATTCTTTTCATTTATTTCCCGACAACGATATAACATGAACATTTACAACTTCCTCTAATGCTCGGAAATGAATGACTTATCTGGTTTGCGTCTCAAGAAAGCAGAAGTTGTAATATATCTGGAGGTGGTCAGGTACCAATCTATGCCTAATTATTCCAACGACACGCTGTCGTCATTCTGGGTGTTGGCACACCTCTTATGTCCATTTGTTTCCATTTCTCTTTCTGTCTGTTGCTCTTTCAATTCTCTCTCTCCTTCTCTCTCTCTCTCTTTCCCTCCCTCTCTCTTTCTCTCTCTCTCTCTCTCTCTCTCTCTCTCTCTGTCCATATATATATATATATATATATATATATATATATATATATATATATATGTAGTGACTATGTTACAAAATTCACAAACCAATGCTTTTACCCAGTAAGCCATTGTCCCGTATGACAATTGCTGGAATAAACTTAGAGCTTTAAGCCTAACTTTCATTGTTGATTATGCTGCTGCTGGCTGTAATGTTTTGACTGCTGCCCATGTTTTTATTGCTGCTGTGGTTGAAAACTTGCTGTCATTTGTCTTTCTTTCTTTCTTTATTAGTGACTTCCCTATTGTATGTATTTCTATGCTAGGCCTACAAAGGAGGTCCTCATAGCCAAACATATGCACTGATTCTTTCAGGCGTCTAACTCACTAGTGCTCTTCCCTGTCCAGTATTTTCAATTCATTCCACAGTGGGCTGATGACCACCCCTTTCTCGCCATACATGATCAGCCATGCCCGAATTAATTATCCCCTCTCACTATGTTTTTTCATTTTCGCTGTTCCTCCAGCTTTACTTTTAGGGAGCGGCTTGTTTCACCTTTATATTGCAGTTGAGACAGAGAACATAAAAGTAAAACAAGTCGCCTTCTAAAAGTAATGCTGATTAAATCTGGCGTGGCTGAACAGTCTTCTCCGTCGATTAAATAATGAAATTCTCTGTAGGTTACCCAGATCGATATACAGATGAGGAAAGTCCGAAGGCACAACGGCCGAAACGTTGTAATAAAAACAACTAAGATGAGAACAGTAGTTCGAATAAAAATAATGTAAATAATCTCTCTATATATATAAATATATAGAGAGAGAAATAGAGAGAGAGACAGAGATTATTCTCTCTCTCTCTCTCCCTCCCTCTCTCTCTCTCTTCCCAATGGAACAATTATTTTGAGACAATGAATATAGAAAAAAGAAAGGCAATGGATAAATGCTTTTACGAAGCCCAGTTAATTTCTCCGACGGCACGACCTTGTTAAAAATACTGTAGACGAATTCTGTTAGAATAGCTTCGTTCATAACGATATGAATTATGCATTGACTCGTGAATATTCGACTGATAATGAAGAACTATTAATATATATGGAAATTACAGTTTGTCATTTCTGACTTGCGATGTGCGACAATGCTAAGGTAGATTTCCTGGTTAGGGAAATCCAAAGCAATTTTTGTATACAGCGGCTTAGGTTGTGCATTTAAAAAGTGCATTACAGATCTCGGCGGAATTGAATTGCTTGGTCTTTGCTTGTTTTGCTTATCCAGCTTCGAATTTGAATAGAAACTCGAAAGATGTGCCTTATTAGTTAACGTCTTCTTCAGTTTTCTTCTCAAAGATATTTTGTCTCTATATTTTATACTTATATTTTTTAAAACATATTTTTATACATATTTTCCCTTTCTATCTTTGTACTTTTATATTTTGTACTAAAAGCAGACTATATCTGAACATTATCGTTTTATCAGCAAAAATATATTTTATATTATTTTTATTTTTTCATGGACATTTCTTCCGCAAGAGATTTTTCTTTAGAACTTTCGAAAAGTTCATTTTACTTTTCTCTCTCAGATTTGTTTGCCACTTTCTCTAATCGCATAGATACATATACAGAATCCATAGATCCATAGTTATGTTTATAAAATCTGAAATGACAGCAAATATGTACAAATGTTTGACATTCGTAGAAAGCCACGATTTAGCTGATTTTCAAATTAAACAAACGGATTTATTTGAAAGTTTGAAGCACAGCCGAAATATAAAAAATCTTCAGTCAAAGCTGCATTGTATAAACGTATGTCTATATATTTAAGCATGTTCATGTCTGTCTATATCTAAATCGAACTTTTTAGTAGTCAATGTTAGCAAGTAAAAGCTTGTTTGACAATTTTAAAAATGGCTTAATACAACCTCTCTATTCTCATAATTGTCCGTATATTATAATTTTTCAAGTTTTTATCAATAAGTAACAGTTTTATATATTAGCTGAATGTGATACAGGGCAGCAGAAAGAATTGGAAAGATTGTGTTGGGCCAACATTTCCAGTCTTTCACTGACACTGTTGGAAAACACGCTATTACCTCAACTACCAATAATATTCGATTTCTTTGATCAGCAAGCTAAATCGAATAATTTACTTATATATTTGCTTTTTAAGAAAAATTGTCGAATTGATACTTCCTCTCTCTCTCTCTCTCTCTCTCTTATTTTCACTTTCTCTGAAACTTTTTTCTTTCTCTCTCTTTTCTATCTTTTGTCCTTGCTCCAGAGAATTGCTTTTGTGCATATCATAGAATGTTACCATAGTAACAACTGTAAAATGCTAATTAAAATAAAACATTCCTTTCGCTCTGCATTTTATGAAAACGAATTTTTTTCTTTCTTCTATCTCAGTCTGTTTATATTAGCCTTTCAAAAATGACTTTAAAATCTATTCACCTAAAAAGTGAAGGGATCGATTTACAATAATTTAAAACGCTTTGCGTTAACTAAATTTGAATTAAGATCTATTCTGACGGAATATTGTGTTTCTTTCTGAAATTCAAAGAAACAAGATGTTTGTTGAAAACAGTCAGCTGAAGATTTTATGAAAATATGTTAAAGTTTTTACTTCATGATAAGCAATCTTCTCCAGTTTGGGTAAATCTTATTTCCTAGGATACTTCTGCACATATTTTCCGTTTTCTATGCGTGGAATGAAAAGCATTGATTTAAAGAACTTCATGGTCCATGAATCATTGTTTCTGAATGTGTGTAAAAGGCTTTCATCGGGTTTTCTTTGTCTATATATTTATTTCTTAAACCTCGATTGAACCTCAGAGGTTAATTAGAAGAGTAAACCCAGAGACAGATTTTGATTTTCTGAGAGCAATGCTAAAATATTTTTAATTATCAATTTTATTCAAAATTATAAAAATATGAAACTTGCTGATGCAGACATTTTTTACTATTGAAACCTTGAATAGTAATAAATACCATTTATGAATAACTTAAAACCTCGAGACAATTGACATGACAATTTTTTCGTATAACTTGATATGAGATCGATTGGCCATCTATTTTTATTAATATTCATCGATTTCGATCGTTATTTACATTGAAAGTAGAAAATACTTGACCCCCAAAATTTGTTTATTACAAAGTTTTTACCTTAAATAAACATTGAACATTTTGATTCGCCCTCTAATTTGATTAAAATTTTCAAATCATTTCATGATTCGTTTCTTTTGCATATAATTTTATTAGATCTCGATTGAACTTCGATTTTATTATTAATGTTCGATATTCAGGTGTAATTTGTTCCGAATTAGCATCCTTCTTGATAGTGATACTTTTTTTTGGTGCTGGTTTTTATGTTCAATAATCGTCAACCTCAGATCGAACCCCGTGAATTATAAATCTTCGATGTCCATTCAGTTATAGAATTAACTTCAATTCTGTATTTTAATTACGTTAAAAATATACAATATAAATGTTCTTTCCCAGTTTCAATTCAAAACAAAATATAGTAAAATAATTGACTGGAATTTTACTTTTTTTTTTCGGTGTAATTGAAAAATCGATCTCGATCATAACTTCATTTAATCATGTTGAGTAAAAGTTGTGTATTGATTCTAACAAATATTCATATAATGGCTTCCCGGTAAAGAAACAAGATTGGGTCTCGGCACATATTTTCTCACATTTATCATCTTCGTTTAACCATCGTTTCATTCTTTGTTGTTTGCCGTTACACCTTTGAGGAATTTCACCAATGTTTTGGTGCATTAGAAGTTACCATAATTAATATTTGCGTGTGTCATTCCAAATAAATGATATAAAACACTTTTCCGGGTGATATTGATTCATTTATGTAAAGGGTTTATGAGTGTAACTCTCACATTCACAGTTAAAAACGAATATGTATACAGTTGCGGCCAAAATGTTCACAACGGCATTGTTTTCGTCAGAAAAGTAGCTATAATTTCTTTATCAAAGTTGTTTTATATTCTATAATTTTCACAGACAATAAATACGATATTACTTGTTATTGTCTGAGATTTCGGTGTAATTTGAGAGGATAATACAAAAGTTATGGATGATTTAGGGATTTACTGCAAAACCCATGGCGACCAAAATGATCAAAACGGTTGCTTTTACTGCGTGTTTTAGTATATTTAACCTGCGAACTCTAATTTTTAAAAATTTGTTTACGTGACGGTTCGTTTACTAAACATTAGTAAGAATATCTGCAGTGTACTTTGTTAATATAATGCCACTTACTCCGTTACCAATTCGTCATCAGATTATTAAGCTTCGAAAGAAGGATAATTTAAGTATTGGGTCTATTGCAAAGATTGTTAACAAGTCAAAAAGTGTTGTTCACGGTATTCTTAAGGTCTACGATGATTGTGGTTCGTGTGAAGCAAGAAAGTCTACAGGTAGGCCAAGAAAAACGACAAAGAGAGAAGATCGTGCTCTGGTAAAGCTGGTTAAAAAGGACAGATTTAAAACTGCTGCTGCTGTTTCTCGGGAAATGAGCATTGTACTGAAGAAAACTTTATCTCGAAAAACTGTGTCTCGTCGTTTAGTTGAACATGACCTACAAGAAAGAGCATCTGCATTGAAGCCACTGATCAGCTCCAAGAATAAAACGTGTCGTCTTACCTTTACAACCGAACATGCGTTGTGGTTTCAAGAAAAATGGCAAACGGTGCGTTTCAGTGATCAATCTAAGTTTATGTTATTTGGCTCAGATGGGAAAAGGTACGTTCGTCGAAAAGTAGGTGAAAAATTGTCGCCTAAATGCCTTAAGACTAGTGTTAAATTCGATGGAGGAAGTGTCATGGTTTGGGGGATGATTTCTGGAGATGGTGTGGGCCCTTTGGTGCGATTACATGGAAAGGTAAATGCAGGAGTTTATAAACAACTTGTAAAAGATCATGTCTTGCCTGTGCTGAGAAATTCAACTAAGCGACCACCCATATTCATGCAGGACAATGCCCCATGTCACAAGGCTAAGGTGGTCATGAACTTCCTCAAGACTGAAAAGGTTATTGTTATGGATTGCCTGGTCAAAGCCCAGATCTCAATCCTATTGAAAATGTGTGGAATATTCTAGGAGAACGTTCGAAAGCCAGAAATCCTAAAACAACCGAGCAATTATGGAATGTCCTTCAGGAAGAATGGAATAAGATCACCCAGCAAGAAATTGAAAATTAAATTTCCTCATGCAGTCGAAGATGTCAAAGTGTGATTGAAGCTAAAGTGCTTTACACGAAATATTAAATAATTCCAGTATTCTCTGTCATTTTTAATTATTTTGTTATTTCTTCAACCGTTCTGATTATTTTGGCCACCATGGGTTTTGCAGTAAATAACTAAATCATCCATAACTTTTGTATTATTCTCTCAAATTGCACCAAAATCTCAGACAATAACAATTAATATCGCATTTATTGTCTGTGAAAATTATGGAATATAAAACAACTTTGATAAAAACTTATAGCTACTTTTCTGACGAAAACAATGCCGTTTTGAACATTTTGGCCGCAACTGTACATATATATATCGCACGTGCTAACACACGTTGTATGTTAATATATATATATATATATATATATATATATATATATATATATATATATATATATATATATATATATATATATATATATATATATATAAAATCTGACCAAAAATCAGATATATTTTCAAAATCCTTTCTTGGTTGGTCCGAGAAATTTTCAGTATACCCTCGGGTTAATCTTAATATTTATGTGTCCTTAATATAATAGTTTAGTCCTGATGTATTTGCTAATACAGTAGCTCTGTTGAGCATCGTTCATGTTTGACGTGGTTATTATCTCTTGCATCTTCAGACGACAGCTAAATATATGTCTACCTCAGATTTCAGTTTTGCATTGGAATATTAACCTAAGTTGAAGAAGTGCTGTCACTCTGGGCCACTGACCGCTACACTTCATGCTGTGCGTAATTAACTCTCGGGCAAATCAATACGTTCACTCGCAATCTAAATTACGCTAATTCCAATGGATGACAGGGATGCTATTTATTGATCTTTCGGTGTCGGTCTCTGAATTTCCTGTTGAAAAAAAAAAGTGAGGTCAGTTTTACAAATTGGTCGCCGTCCTAATCGTATTTAGAGGCATTATGTTACGTACGAATTTCAAATTTTACTGATCAGTCAACAGTAACATGGAGAAAATCAAGCAATTCTTAAAATATTTCGATGAGTTGATAATTTAGATATTGGCATTAATATATATATATATATATATATAGATAGATAGATAGATAGATAGATAGATAGATAGATAGGCAGCATGTTTTCTTTCAAGAACGTTTGGTTAAATAATTTAGATGTGTTATGTCTATTTATTTTAGTTTTAATCCATTAAAGTCCAAGAATAAATTTCTCAGTGGCTGTAAAAAATTGATTTTTAAAAATTCCATAATTTTTTTTCAAATAATTTTTATTTTCCCAAGTACATTCAATCTCATCTAATACCATGTTTATGTGTTGCATATCTATGGATGTATTATGCGTCAACACTGTAAATTCAAAATCTCTCTCTCTCTTTCTGTCAATCTCTCTCTCTCTCTCTCTCCCTATATATATATATATATATATATATATATATATATATATATATATATATATATATATATATATATATATATATAAACAGTATTCATAAGAGAAACCTGTATTCATAAGAAAAACCTGTTTTACAGCCAAAATGTGCTCTACCGAATAGGAAATACACATTTCTCATTTCTAACGTAATCGAACCTTGCTTTATCATAATGGATTTTCCGTGACCTCGTCGGCATATATATATATATATATATATATATATATATATATATATATATATATATATAATGAAGTCCATTCTCTAATGGACTTTGTCAAGGCAAATGTAAGGATTTTATTTTGCCACAAATATTTATAAACAAAATATTTCGTTCATTTTTCAAAATTTTTAAATTTAAGAACGCTCATAAATATTCATCAGCCTAACTGAATACCCTATGTAAATTATGGAGGGTGCTAAGTGACGTGATTTAATGTCTAATAAACAAAAGTGGGTATTTTTTTAATAATTAAATACTTATAAAATTTTATAAATTATAGTACTTATAAAATTTTTAATGTTGGATTAATTTTTGTATTATATATTTTAAACGATAGAATGTTATGAATTTAATTTTCATAGGCATGTCGGCTTGAGAAACGATTCATTATGAGTGTAATGAAGATTTTTCTTACGTTTGTTTTTACGTTTTTGTATTTTAAAAAAAGCCATCAGGAAAAGAAATATTGACACTATTTACATTGTTCGAAACGTCGTGAACATGGCCACAAAGATGAGGACAATAGTCTGAACAATGTAAATAGTTTAAATAACTACAATACCTCATCTCGGAAATATAAACAGATAAGGAAAAAATATCATATGGTTTAATCCACTGTACAACAAAACGTAAAACAATATTCATTACACAAACACTTCTCCCATCTGACACTCATCACAAGATATTTAAAAAATAAAAAATTTTAAATAAAAAAAAATCAACTATAGTTGCACAGAGAATATGAAAATAGAAAAGTGCAACAGAAAAAATAACCAACAAGCCATCCGCACAAAGCGAACCGACCTGTAACTGCAGCGTAAAGAACGGATATCCTTAAAATGGCAATTGTTTACAAAACAATGAAATACAACAAGCCACTGTAAAATCAGCAAACAACGAAGAATGGAGTAACCGAAGGATCATGGAAACAGAGAAACTACGCTCATAAAACTTCCTTTACAAATAATAAAAACGAGAACAGTACAACGCTTTCTAAACATATATAGGTAATTAAAAACAAATTGCACACCAAAATATCAAGAAAATAAGGAACTAGCGTCAGCTTTTAATAATACATTCAAAAACGCTGACGGAAGGAGAAAATAAATCTAATCACCTTCCAAGGTCAATAAAAAATTACTAAATAGACGATCAGAACTACTCAAAATGCAGACACGAAAACCAATTTTTACTCCGTTATTTAAAAATCAAAACTAAATGTGACTATCTTGTAAAATACCATCATGATAAATACAAATTTATACACTATATACGATACAGATAAGATACTTTAAACAAGCCAATACCTTAAACTAAATAAATAAGATAACCAACCCCGAGAATATATAAATAAATAAACAAATTAAGTAAATAATAAACAAATAAAAAATGCTTTCATAAACAGAAGTAAATGTAATAATAATAATAATCAACAAATACGTAATAAATAATAAATAACGAGCAAAAAGTTAACAAAACTATAATATAGCTACAAATGATTGCATTCGGATCGACAATTGTTCCTACTCAGTAGCTTCTAGAATAATTTGAAATATAACCGTTACCACCTAGTCGTTAGGCTAATACAATAAATCTTGTTGCCCATAATGCACCATTGACCAGCATATATAAATAACCGTGCCAAACAGAACACACATTGCCTGAAGACTGCATTCAAGCGTAAAAGACACTGTCGCCGCTAGGTGCTGACCTTAGTGTCCACTTTTATATTATAGTTCGCACCCTTTTATCTTGCATTACACAAGTACTTTTATGACTACTTTTATCACAACATTTGCACACAAACTGATGACATACCTATGGACTCACTGCTTTCTCCTATTTTATCCAGTTATTGCATGACCTATGTAGAAAACAAAGTATTTAATAATTTCGGCAAGCCCTCTTATACATGAACTCAACAATAGTAGAATCTTTTTCTTCGATGTTCTTTTTTTTTTACTTCACTATAATAATCAACAAGAAAAAATGCGTGTCTTCTTAATTACAAAAGTGATTTTCCTTACAAATAGGAGTTATAAAAATATAATAACCGTGCTAACATGATTTCTTCTTCGGAAACATTATTGTATAGAGAATTAAGCAATATACAACAAATAATTATCAACAATAATTATTCAAGCCATTTTGTTGAAGAAATAAGATTGGCCTTAAAGAAATTTTAAATAAATGGCACAAGCAATTATCATAGTATAAATAATAAAAATAAAAACACCATTAAGTATTGTAACTAGATGCGCACAAATTATAAACAAGATAAAAAAGTTATCAAAAATGTCTTCGGCATATAACAGTTAACAATTCTAATAAATATGTTACATTTATCATTTACTATAAAAAAATTTAAAAACATCTAACCTAATTATTACCAATAAAAATGGATCTTAAAAAACTACCCCCATGTAAAAAAAAAATGTTTATAAATTCACATGTCCTTTGGATCATTATCTCCAATACCAATAATCAAAGAACAACATTAAATTTTTACATTGGCCACAGACTTAGTGCAAGTCATGCACATGTCGTTTATTACATCACAAACACCCAAAATACAACTATCAACAAACTTCTAGTAGATAATAACAAAATGTTATACAGGGCCCATTGAAAAGAAATACTCAACTTTCCAGAAGCCTTTATATGAGAAAAGAAACCGTCCACATTATAATATCTTTACCTACAGGGTACGGGATATTTAAGTATGCATAAAATATTAATATGCATACAAAATATGTGATACTTATACAAAAGTAATACGTATAGAATTCAATAATTTAACCATTATATATCACGTCTCTTTGAACTGATTCCAATTCCAACGATCTAAAAAACATAGTCAACAAAATCTTGCTTGGCATACTAATAACGTCCAGTTCTTGATAATGAATGGGATCGCCGAAAGTACTTGAACAAAACAGAAAAAGAAAACATGAACTTTGGAAAGTTTATGCATTATTTTGGTTCTGAAATACATAATAAAATGCAATAAGAACATTAAATATCGGTTGAAATTAACAGAACTTGTTTGGATTAATTTCTGTTGCGTATATATATATATATATATATATATATATATATATATATATATATATATATATATATATATATGGTGTATCAAAAATAATTTTACAAAATTTGGGGATAGGATCCTGACACCAATACAAGTAAAATGTCCGTATAAACATATGTCCAAAAGGCCATCGTTGTGCCTCAACACAGCAACTCATAACAAATGTTCAAAATGTCCTCCGCTTGCTTCTATACACATATGCACCCTGATGGAGCCTTTCAGATACTCCCACACAGTGTCAAATGGTTTCTCACGCCCCCATGACACGTTGATGAAGCATCTCTGCATTATTAATGTCTACTGCATAAACCAATTGTTTTTTTACATGAAAAATCCAAGGGGTAACGTGAAGGCCATGGAATCGGTGCTCCCCTACTTATCCATCTTTCATGGTAGATGCCAGTGCTAACAATGTGTCTAAAAGGTTCTGGAGCCTCATCATGCATGAACCATTAGCAGGGGTACATCCTCTAATAGGTATGGAAATGTGTTCGAAATAAAGTCCCTGGAGATAGCTCCTGTAAAATGTGCTGGGAGAACATATGGACCTGCCAGATAGTTACCTACAATTCCAGAATCCATTAATCGAAAACTGATGCTGGTGTCTAGCCTGTATTGTACCATGGAGATTCGGATTCGCCCACAAATGTTGGTATGATTAAATTTGTTATTCCATCTCATCCAAATGTTGCCTCATCCGTAAACAAGACTGAACAGACAGACAACGGATCGGCAGTCTGTGCAACAAACCATCGGCAGAAGTTTTCCGTGGTGAGTAATCAGAGAGCGAAAGACCCTACACATGTTGTAATAATACGGATGCAGAAGCTGCACTTTAAGTGCCCTTCAGACGATACTATGAGATGTACGACATGCTAGGGCCACTTGACGTGTACTGATACCTGGATCGTCTCTGACAGCCTGGAGAATGTGGTCAGGCGTACGAGTGGATCTCAGTATTCTTCGATGCATAGTTTGTGGTACCACAGATCCTGTCTCATCCTCGCGATGATAAACAGCAGCAAAAGTTGGAAGACTAGTTTTCCTTCGGTCTGGAAACTCAATCTGATACAACAGTGCAGCCTCGCGTCCATTATCATTCGCGCGGACGTATGTAAAAATCATATCTGCCTTCTCATGATGTGAATATCCTGTCATAGTTAAACGAAACAATTCTCAATTAACTCACTACTACACATGTTAAACTTTGAAGATAGACTAGGTACAAATGTACACGAATGACAAATGTAACCAAGTCTTTACGACAACACAGCGTCACCTACCGAAAACTTACTTTAAATTTGATAATTCAAATGTGAAGGATTTTCCGACATAAGTTTGTCCTTGTTTTGGTACGAGGCACCCGCCGCTAAAGATTTAAAAATATTATTTTTGATACACCCTATATATATATATATATATATATATATATATATATATATATATATATAATTGTGAATATATAATATATATATTATATATATACATATATATATATATATATATATATATATATATATATATATATATATATATATATATATATGTGTTATGGGACCTTACCTATAACGACAGAGTGAACTCTTCCTGACACTACTGCGCCTCTCAAGAGAGAGGGACGAGACGGAATCGAGTCGAGCCAATAGTAGTTCACTCCAAACCAGACTGACAGTCATACTAACACCTTCAACATCTTGTATTATTATTCTGTGTAATATATCTTTGTTATTTCTACTCTTGTGTTCGTGTTGTTCTTCCTTGGTCCTAACCTTGGACCATAACAGTGGCGACGAGGATATTGAAGAAACGAAGTTCTACGCGGAGAATATAAAAAAAAAACTTTTGCTATCGGTCGTCCATAACAGAAGCGACGGAGGTATTGAGAAAAGAAAACAAGTTCTACGGAGAAAAATAAAATAAAAAAAAAATTTGGGGGACACCAACCTTAACAGTGGTAACGAAGACACGAATGTTACCTGTTAGCCAGAACAGAATCGAATTCTACGCAGGAAAATTCTTTTCGTACTAAGGTTCCAGAACAACGGGCGACAAAGACCTGAACTCTACACTGAGAAAAAAAGGAAAAATCGTTGCACAAAATTACAGTGTACACATGGAAGACTTTAAGGCAACCATATTGGAACTAATGAAAATGCAATTCGAGCAGCAACAAAAAAATGAGGAAAGACAGACTAGGCTTGAAGAAAAACAATTAGAAATTCAACAGAAAAACGAAGAAAAACTGTTGGAAATTCAACAGAAAAACGAAGAGAAGCAACTCGAACTACAAGAATTACTACTACGGGCAGTAACAAATAAAAGACAAAATTCTGGAAATGAAGCGGCATTCTCGCAAAATGCTATATGGAGCTCTATCAAAGACTTCACTTATGCACCGGACGAAGACGCGGCTTACTTCAGAAGATATCAAAATTCATATGAGTTTGATTGCGGGAATTGGTCAGACGCGAAAAAAGTACGTCTACTACTGAGGAAACTAGGGTCAAGCGAATACACTAAATTCGTAGACTACATTCTACCGAGGAAAACGAATGAGTTGACTTTCAAAGAAGCCGTGACGGAATTATTTACTCCGAACAATTCACTATTCCACAAAAGGTTGAAATGTTTAAATTTAACAAAAAAAAGATAGCGAAGACTATATAACATTCGCTTCCATAGTAAACAAACACTGTGATGACTTTAAGTTAACTGAACTCAGCCCTGACAATTTTAAATGTTTGATATTCGTCCAAGGCCTGGTTTCGACTAAAGATGCGGAGATCAGACGGATAATTCTAACAATACTTGAGAGTGAACCAGAATTGACGCTACAAAAATTGGCTGAGGACTGTCACAGATGTATAAGCGTAAAAAAGGACTCGAAAGATATCGAAGAGTCTGGCGTCGCTCACATACGAAAAGTACAACGACAAACACGTTTTTCTCCCTCCTCAAAAACAAACCAAACAAATTATTTTACTACAAAAATCCAAATGAAATCTCAGAAGAAACTACCACCCAGTCCATGCTATCGCTGTGGGACTTTGCATTGGTACAAAGATTGTCCATACGCTATAAGACTTGTCTGTTGTGCAATAAATTGCGACATAAAAGTTCGCATTGTAGAACAAAGAAAGAAAACAAAAGCCGAGTAAGAGTCACTAGAACTGACCAAGCGGACGGGATAAATATACGAAAATACGTACAAGTAGAAATGTTAAACAAAAAAAATCAGATTACAATTAGATTCCGGATCAGATTTAACCATTATTAGCTTACAGACGTGGAAAAAATTAAACAAACCGACCCTGTTGAGAACCGATAAAATAGCCAGGTCGGTAACAGAAAGAAAAAATCAAATTTGAGTGGTAACTTATCACAAATGTGATGTTCAACGGTATGACCAAGAAATAAAGATGCATGTTCTAAAAAATACGGAAAATTTATTTGGAACTGAATGGATGCAGAAATTTGACATCTGGGATTTACCGATAAATACGTTCTGCCAAAAAAGTGGAAAGACCGAGGCAGAGAAATTGAAGGAGAAATTAAAGGCGTGATTCCCCGACGGAGGTGTTAAAAAATGTCGGCAGAAATCGAACTAAAAGAAATTTACAACCCATTTTCAAGAAGAAAAGAAGTGTAACTTTCGCATCATTAGAAAAAATAGACCAAGAGTTGGATAGACTCGTGAAAACCGGTATATTGACAAAAGTGGAATATAGTCAATGGGCCGCACCTACGGTTTACGTCAAAACGAAATTGGGTGAGATACGAGTATGCGCTGATTTCTCGACGGGGTTGAATTATCACTATCCTCTCCCTAGTCCAGAGGAAGTTTTCACAAAGTTGAACGGAGGAAAATTTTTCTCAAAGATAGACTTGAGCGAAGCATACCTACAAGTACCAGTAGATGAGGAAAGCTCGAGGTTGTTGTGCATAAACACGCATAAAGGGTTATATAAGTTCCAGATATTACCATTCAGGATCAAGGTCGCCCCGGCGATATTTCAGCAAATAATGGACACTATGCTAGGCGGACTGTATTCCACGATCGCATACCTTGATGACATCCTGATAAATAGCAAAAATATTGAACAACACTGGGAACACGTTCAAGATGTTTTCAGGCAGATACAAAATTACGGTTTTAAGGTAAAGGAAAATAAATGTGACTTTTTTATGAAGGAGATAAAATATCTGGGGCATATTACTGACGAAGAAGAAAGAAGACCAGACCCAGAAAGGGCCACGACAATAAAAAAAAAATGCCGGCTCCAAAAAATATAGCCGAATTACAAAGCTTCTTGGGCTTAGTAAATTATTATCAAGAATTTATTCCTAACATGCACAAACTACGCGCACCCCTAAACGAACTGTTGAAGAAGAAACAAGTTTGGGAATGGTCATATGAATGTCAGAAAACTTTCGATAAAATCATTGAGACTCTAACAGTAGATTTATTTTTAGCGCATTATGATCCAAAATTGGAAATAATAGTCGTGAGAGACGCGAGTGTCTATGGTGTTGGGGCATGTATACTTCATAAAATGCCGGATGGGACACTGAAACCCATCGCGCATGCGTCAAGAACGTTCCTACTAGCCGAACAAAATTACTCGCAAATCGAAAAAGAAGAACTGGGGATTATTTTTGCGGTTATGAGATTATACAGATATATTTATGGTAGATTTTTCACCTTACAGTCGGGCCACAAGCTATTATTGACAATATTCGGATCAAAGAAAGGTATACCTGTCTACACTGCTAATAGATTGCTAAGATGGGGAACTATTTTATTAAACTATAACTTTAAATTGGAGTATCTCCCATCAAACAAAATCGGGCATGCAGATGGTCTTTCAAGACTAATACCAAAGAAAACGGAATTACAGCTCTACGATGAGGAAGATATTAGAACATCATTATGTAGTACAATTCGAAACCTCCCCGTCACATTACAGGAAATAAGAAATGAAGCAGTGAATGACGAATTTATAAAGGAAACGAAAACAAAAATTGAAGGAAAAATAAGCATGTATCAGACAGTTTTTCATTATGTGATAATGCTCTACTATATAATGAAAGAGTAGTAACCCCGAAAACGCTACAAAGGCGAATCCTCAAGGATTTTCACATGGGCCACATCCTTAATGCGAAGTTACGTGTACTAACCAAACATGGATCAAGATACTATACAAATGGTGGACAAATGCAAGGGCCGTTCCTCAGCAGCCAAGGCACCGCCAATCATCCATAAACCATGGCCTAAGACAGATCGACCGTGGTCGAGAATCCATGTAGATTTCGCAGGTCCATTAGATAGTTTTTACTACTTGATTGTAGTAGACAGTTACAGCAAATGGCCAGAAGTATTTCGTTGTAGAAAACCTACTTCTGAGACTACAATAAATTGCCTTCACGAGCTGTTTGCTCGTTTCGGAGTGGTTGATTGTCTAGTCACCGATAATGGAACACAATTTACATCTGCGGATTTTCAAGAATTTTGTGAAACTTTTCAGGTGAAACACATCAAATCCCCGCCATATCACCCAAGATCAAACGGGCAAGCGGAGAGGTTGTAGATACATTAAAAAGAGCACTAAGGAAAGCTTATGACGTACCAACAGAAAAGGTTTTACAACAATTCTTGCAAGTGTATAGAATTACACCGAACAGTACTACGCCATCGGCATTATCACCGGCGGAAGTAATGTTCGCCCGAAAAATTAGATCGGTATTCGACAAATTACTGCCAAAACAGACAAAGCAATCACCAACGTCGTTTGTACCAAAAAGAAAATTTAACTCAGGGGAGAAAGTTTTTTTTTTAAATGTACAAAAACAATACATCCTATTGGGAGCCAGGTACAATAGAGAAACGAATCGGGAACGTGATTTACATAATTCAGGGTCCGAAGTTCTCGCATAAAAGGCAATCAGAAAGAAGCTGTTTCTAACGGTCTACCTCAGGAAGACGAGTAAGTAATGGACACAATATTTGACACATTCAATATGCAAAAGCAATTTCAGAACCGCGGAAATCAAGCAGTAACAGAAACTTTACAGAGCCTGTGATGATTAATCCGAAGAGGAAAAAATATTAAAGACCCTTGCGAGGTAAAAGCTTTCGGAAGGGGTGTTATAGGACCTTACCTATAACGACAGAGTGGACTCTTCCTGACACTATAAATACTGCGCCTCTCAAGAGAGAGAGGGACGAGACGGAATCGAGTCGAGCCAATAGTAGTTCACTCCAAACCAGACCGACAGTCATACTAACACCTTCAACATCTTGTATTATTATTCTGTGTAATATACTTTGTTATTTCTACTCTTGTGTTCGTGTCGTTCTTCCTTGGTCCTAACCTTGGACCTTAACAATATATATATATATATATATATATATATATATATATATATATATATATATAGATCTTAATATATATAGATCTTAATACCTCAATATATATATATATATATATATATATATATATATATATATATATATATATATCTTAAAATAATGTATATATGTATATAATTGTGAATGTATAATAGAATCTATCTATCTGTGTATATATATCTATATATATATATATATACATATATATATATTAATATATATATATATATTTTATATATATCTTAATATATTACATACATATATATATATATATATATGTTAATATATGTGTTAATATATATATATATGTTAATATATGTATTAATATATATATATATATATATATATATATATATATATATGAAGAAATATAGTTTTAAGATGTGCTATATTTACGGGATAAAGTGGTCAATATCAGCGACAGAGTGTATGTGAATGTAAATATAAAAATGAACATTGAAGTCAACACTCAGAGGCGACAGGTTGTTTCATGCTAGACACAATCATCAGACCGCGAGTGTTGGATTTTCCTCTACTATTTATATATATGGATCAGTGGTGAATTGTGGGTAATCCATTCTGGCGGTTATTTTGGCGGGAGTGGCTTGTTTATTTATTTATTTGGTTTAATTTATATTACTTACTTTTTATTTTCATTTTTTATTTTATATCTTTATATATTCTTTTCGGTTTTCTATGTTTTATTAACGTGGTAAAAAATTTGTTGGGGATTTGCTTAGGTCGCTTATTATACTTATTTATGTTTATTTTTATTAGTTCTAACGGTTTTCGATTTTTGAGTAACGTAATTTTTTTATCGTTATATAGCAGTTATAGCTATTTTCTCGTCCGATTTTTGGATTGATTGTTGAAATCTATTCTAACGGTTATTTGGCGGAATTGGTTTGTTGATTTATTTATTGTTTACTTTATTTATTCGAATCGATTATTTTTACTTGTATTTTATGTATTTATTTTCTATTTTTATTATATATATATATATATCTTAATATATATATATATATCTTAATACATATATGTATATATATATATATATATATATATATATATATATTAAATTGATAAAACGCTAACTAGAACACTATTGCGATTTCGACCGCCAGGGTCTCCTCAAGTGGTTTACTCAGCGAATTAATCAGAGACAACACAAGAACTTAAATACCTTAATGTGGCACCAGAAATAATGGGAGGAGTGGGAGTTGAAGAGATGAAGTGAGGCGAATTATTTTTTCCAACTTAATCCGGGTTAGTATAGCCCCAATGTTAACTTCCTGATGTGCTTACATTTGGCAATCATCTCAGTCCTTCTATTCAACAACTCAGCGTCTCCTCCTGACGCTGCCTACATAAGTTGCCATTCACTTTACTAGCTTTTACATTCCATAAAATCTTAATGACAGGGCTTCTTTAATTTTTTTCCTTAAATTTCCAACAGTAGCTTCGCCAGCTTTGTATTGAACTTGCTTCTAGTATTCTAAATGATGAAGTATGCTTATAACACATCTTTTTTAAATTGACCCTCAGTGCAACCAATGTATTTTTGCACTACCACTGTCATTTTCTACCTCGGCACAATACACTACCCGTTCTGTACAGCATACCCCATTTAAGGGATAATGTTGTGGATTCCGGGATGAATCCAATATCAATGAATAACAAACGCCAGGAATGGATAAGGAAAATAAAGGTATTAACGTAATAATACAAACTGGTAATACGGGTTAGTAGATCCAGAAATGCGGGTTAGTAGCAATAATATATATACAGTCTTGGTATTGAAGTATCGCGGTATGACTCCTTACTGAGTCTACGTGCTCGCTAACCGTGACTCTACCCTCCTCTATTACAGACTGTCCGGGTATTCACTGGTAGTAGGATATGTATTATTTCCACCTCTCACATCCTCTTCAAGATTTGAATTTCTTTTGTTTAATCTTTTGATAATATTGCCTAGGCAACTGTAGCGCAACTTGACTGTATTGCGGTTAATAAACTTGTACAGCCCTGACGCTTTTTGGGAAGTGCTTATTTAGAAGGCTAGAAACATTTTCCCTATATTTGTGTTTACTTGCATGTTGAAGGGTGGATTAAACCAGATGATATTCCTTTTTCTTTTTTTTATTGTCATCTGTTCTTGGGTCTTCTTGTAAGGGTGCCCCTCCCCTTTTAAAGCAAATACAAATATTTTCTTTTTATCATTGAATATTTCTTTATTTAAAGAATTTTTGACAATCTGTATAGTACGCCTAACGGGATATGTCTAATCACACTTGACGTGTGATTGGATGTCGTATTGATGTATCTCAAATCCGTATTAGGTTTTATGAAAGGCTATATATAATTATGAATATATTTATATATAATTATGAAAATATATATATTTATGAATATAGATATATGTAAAGATTGTTTCGCCCCAAAATAACATTCATAACTGTATACTACAGCGAGAGACAGATAATTATACAAATTAATTTTATTATATATATATAATTATGAAACACTAATAATTAGTTATCCCCAACATTACTAGCACCTTTAAGACACATATGAAAAAATACATGTATGTGTGTGTGTGTGTGTGTGTGTGTGTGTGTGTGTGTGTGTGTGTGTAAGAAAATGCTCAAAAAAAATACACATAAATTTAAATATATGTAATATACGTTGATAGAGAAAGAGGTGTTTTTAAATAATTCGAAATGATGTGGGAAATAAAATAGTATTGATATAATACGAATCACTCAGATAAATAGATGGTTACGAATAGAAATACTGTTTGATACTGATATAATTCCATAAATCGCAGTGATGCAGAAGTCGGCGTTCCACTTCAGGTAAAAGGCCGCTTCTCAAAGCACGCAAAGTCACCTGACTCGGAAAATTAGTGAAAAATATTTTTTCACTGCATTTGAAGTATGAGTTAAATTTAATGAGTATTGAAAGAAAATACTGAAAAACATGAAAATATCGTATATAAAAAGAGATAGATGCGTATGTATGTGGATAGAAAACGAAATATTTCCTACTTTCGACTGGAAATGACAGTTTAAGTCCAAGTTATCCGAAAAAAAGAATTGCATGCAAATTTACCAAAACTTAGAACATTGGAGTTAAATTCTAGTCAATACATTTAGAAATTAGCACCAAAAGAATAGTTTCTTTTTATTTTCCTTTTCTTGTTTTAACTTTCTCGAAATCTATCTGGCTATACAACTTTTCGAATCACAGAAATTACAATCTTGAAGCACTGGAAAGCATTAGGCACTTAGAAATACGGTCTCCACCAAAAAAAAAAAATAATAATAATGGCAAATATAATGAAAGAAAGATTGGTTGCCAACGAAAGGGAAATGGGTTCACAGCTTTTGATCACATCTACCTGCAGCAGTTTCAGATGCCATATATAGTTGTGTGCAAAAGAAATTTAGCTGCGACACAAATAACTCTTCAGCTTCGGGAGGTGCGAATCCATAGTGACTAGCCTTCCCCTTAGGGACCAGCGCTTTTGATCACTACGTGGCGATGTTAGTTCGATGAAAAGGGGAAATTGCCTTTAAAGATAGATTGTTGTTATTGTAAAATAAATAAATGGTAAGAAAACAGGATCACACTGCGCTGGTGTAGTGGCAAGAAATTAAAGTCAGCAAAGTAAAGGCGAGTTTTAAGCAGTGGCTAATTTAAATAGATATTTATACTTTGCAAGTATTGCATATTTTAAAAGTACAAAAAATGTACGGACTGTTATAAGGACAGGAAGATTATGTTGCGCCAATCTCGGAAGCGCGGGGGACTCTAATTACTTTGAAAGTTAGTATTCTAAAGTATGGCTTTTACATCGAAACTTGCAAGCAAATCCCCCCACCAAAATCTTATTATTAAAGATTCTTCAGTTCAGCCTCTTTGCATTTTTTCATTAACATGTTTGCATTGTAAGCTTCTGCATTAACTTAGTATGCATTGACAAACCTCATATATTATTCAGACTCTAGTTAATAGTTGCCACTTCGTTTTTCTTTTATAGAAATGCCATCAAATTCATTTTGTTTTATTCAACAGAGCAGGGAACATTTCAAAATGGCTTAATTACTGCAAAGTGAAGCATTACCAGTGTTCAATATCAAAAGTAAATCGAGATAATTTTACTTCAAGTTGAATCTGTTTCAAAACTAGGCGAGTTATCTCTCCTTGACTGTTAATATATAATTTTTCTTTATCTGGTTATATATTTTCTCAGAATATACGCAGGTACATCAATAAATAATCTAATGATGAAGAAAGTATTCATTTCCTAAAACGAAAAGTTACTTTTCAAATCCTTTAATCTCCCATCCTATCAATGCCTTTAATTCAGTGGTGAATTTTACTCACGTAGAATATTATAAAGTTTAAATTTCACATAAGAACTCCTTATCAGGCTGCAGACTTATTGATACATTCTTATCTATAAGTCGCGTCTAGAGTTATTGTTATTGTCTGTTTTGAAATGCATTATCACAAACAAAAATCATTAAGGTAGAAAAATCTTAGGGTTCTAACTTATGAAACATTTGTTTCAAATTTGGAAAATTATAAACTACAAACCTATGCAAAATCGTGC
The DNA here is from genome assembly GCA_964036315.1 of Acanthosepion esculentum. NCBI lineage: Eukaryota > Metazoa > Mollusca > Cephalopoda > Sepiida > Sepiidae > Acanthosepion > Acanthosepion esculentum. The sequence goes on from OZ038501.1 coordinate 45,063,829, forward strand.
TGGCATTAGTTATTTAGAGAACCTGTAATCCAAAACCAGTCAATCGATTCCTAAGGAGGTAAGGCATTTATTTTTTTTAATGATTTTCTTTGGAGAAATAGTGCTTTTGTAGCGGGATCCGCAACGAATGACGAGTCAGCAATAAAAATGTGAAGGATTGTAAATCAGATGTAGCGGAACCCGCCACATTCATTTAACTTTGATTAGGAATGACGTGGAAAATGACAAGCAAAGACGCTGGAGGTCACCATCAAATGTGGCGGTCACATGCAATTTATATTTGACGTAAAATAGCACATAGCAAAAATACAAGACAGAACGTAATGGTTCAAAACATAACATTTGAATTTATTTGTTTTGATGTACATGTATATAAGCTAAAGGTTTGATAGAGTTACGTCTCTTAGATTTGGGAAATATTTGTACCGGAGCTCACGAAGTTGAATTAATTATGAAACTGTAGTTTTAGAAGAATAAAGTTCTTGTTGCATGTTAGGAAATGTTGGTAGAGTTCAGAAGAGTTAAGATTTCGTACTTGCGTGAATGTTGGTAATGTTCTTTAACGTCTGACTGCAAGGTCAAGACGAGAGTTCTTGAAGATCACATTTTGGCAGCAAGGAAGGAGACGAAAGAGAAAACGGAGAGAGAAGGCTTACTCGTGTTTTGTTTATATAAGGATGGTGTATCACGTGACAGGCTCCCAGCTTAGTGCGCGGGAAATATCATTCCTCGCGTGCAGGCGATCTGATTGGTCGGAATTGACTAATCAGCAAGCTAGTTTTGAGATTAGCCAATGAATGCTTGTCGTATGATCTGTATGTATGTATGTATGTGTGTGATGGTGAGGATAACACCATACTTTTAACTGGTTCCCCAGTTTCTTCAATAATCCCATTTATAAACTGACAGTAATTAAACTGAATATAACATGCATAGGCATAAGGTTGTTTTGGCCATGAATACGTTTTGTTAATGTCATTTCCTTCTGACTCTATTGTTCCTTTGTTGCTTTCCAATCGCTGCCTATTCATATTTAGCTCTTTGTCCTGTTTTTGAAATGACAAGTTTGTATTACACATTTACATAAGCCTAGATTAAATATGAATTATGTTTACTACTTTTAAATCCATAATTTTCAATCGAGATTTCAATTCCCCATTTTCTATCACCTACCCAGTTCGTATCTCCATTGATGTATTGTTATGAGCCCTATTCCTGCGTTGCCACTTACGACATTTGCGCTGTTTCACACCAAACTAAAATGTTCAGGTATTCTCTATACCAATCACTAATATCTGTATTTATAGGGTTTAGCAGAAGTTTATAATTACTCATTGAACATAAAATTAATATCTTTTTCGCTCGAATTTCAGCAATGTTACAACAATACAACCTTACAACAATAGAAAGACTTGTATCATTAATAATTGTTTAACACTGGGGAGGAAAAAAGAAACAATTGTAGAAAATATATGAGATTTAATTCGCGTGGCCACGAGATGACGAGAAAATAAACTTGCCATTTTTTAAAACTGGAGATGTTCATGACTTAAAATGTTTGGGTCAACAACACAAAACATTCACGTTGAATCAATGAAGAGAATATATTCCAAAATACGTAAAAATTCTTCACGAAAGTGACTTTCTGAGCCAGAGTTTAAAAAAACGAAACTAAAACTAAAACAAAACCTGAAATTTAAATTAACTCGGATTTTCCTAGTATTGATATGGGTGCACATAGAGTCATTTTGCTAAAATTTTGCATATGATGAAGGGGGGAAAAAGACTTAATTTATATGGCTGAGTCGAGACAGAGTCGATTCAAACAATTGAAACAGGTGTCTTACTAGCGTAATCAAGTTTTATTTTGAGAAATAAGTACACGTCGTACAGATATATAAGATCAATTTTGATTCTGAGCTCAAAACGAACATTTTTGTCTTTTCTATTCTCATATATTTTATCCTAAGATTCTATCAGTGCTGTTAGCCTTTACGGTATATCACGTATACAATGACGCCATTCTTCTAGGCTGAGTCGCCGCAGCCTTATATAAAATAAAATTAAGTTAATCAATGCGCAGTTAGATCAAATAGATTTAATTCAAATCATTACAAAAAAATTTGCCAAAAATAATAAAATTAAAAAATTTACTTCTTGTAATATAAAATATTAAAAATGTTAAGTATAAAAATGTCAATATACAAGCTACTAGCGAAACGATCAGTGAGTTTACCCATGAAAAAGTAATTATTTACTCGATTTCCACCACTTCCTTTCACGTAGCCTCTTTGTACAGTTATACTTCTCAAAAAGTAGCGGCAAAAGTCAATTAATTATATGTAGGCATTGTTGATATTGCTCCTACTTTTAGGAAACTTTGAAGCATTAGAAAATTTGAACAATGGCTGCTACATTCAAAAATATAGTGATGAGAGGAAGTGTACCAAAGAGGTGCTGAAAGATTCTTGACTTTACCCTCTTCTCAAAAGCATCAATTCTTTAAACTTTCCCCAAACGGTGAATGATTTCTGATATGTAACGTTTTACTTAGAAATTAACCAATAGAGAAGGCGGTGGGTTTATTTTCGTTTTGATACGTTTTGACTAACGTTTCAGGCAATAATTAATTAGTGACAATATTTACCTTTACGTTCATGATATAAGGTGCTTATTTCTGGAAGATTTTGTTGACTCAAACTCTTAATAAACGCGTATAAATCGGGTAAATACTGCCTTTGAAATTGTTTTTTGTTTCGATTTTATCTGTGATTTTCGTCCATGTGATGATCAATGTATGTATATCATTTAAGTACTTTCTGCTACGTAGTCAGAGAAACATGTTGTAAATATTCCCGTGGGTTGGGGATTGGAACTACGTTTAAAATTAGCATTCCGAAATTGAATTTCACCAATTTCGAATTCTGAATATGAGTGATACAGGAAAACCATTAGATTTCCAATCAAAATCATTCAGTGACAGGAGTCACGGAAGGAAATATAAAGGAAGAAGGGCGACATTCGGATGGCAGAAAATGCTAAAGTTTAAAATTCCCACTGATCTCTGTATGCGAATGAGTGAAAAACCTGTCAAGACTATATGTATGGTGATATAAGGTCATTTATTTTTGTCGTATCCATTCGCCTCCAATAAATCACCGAGTACTTTCTACATCCATGAGAAGAGAATTTTCAAACAATGCCGCCATTTTATAGCATACACATTCTGCGTCAAGTAACTAGGAAGAAATTATAGGGGGAAAAGATATTCAATAAAATATATTCAAAACTTTTTCAAAAAGAATTTATTACATGTCCACCTTGGTAAAAGAGGGAAAAAAAGGATTATTCATTCAGCCACTCCGACGGATTCAACGCGGAATGACTGCATGCATGGATCAAGTTGTCATCGTCCAATCACGTTCACGATTACAACATTCAAAGAGTTTTTGGTATTATGGGGTTGCTGGTTGTCGACCTTCTCCACAATACCCTAAATATAGTAGTCCAGGAGATTCAAATAAGGAAATCTTGGTGGCCAACATGACATAATCATGAAAATGTTCAACCAGCTACTCCTAGGTTACGTGAGTCGCGTGTGGGAGGAAGCAGAATCCTTGTGAACATATATGGACACTCCCTAGATCCAGGGGATAATCACTGTTATGTTGGACCTCAATGGAATCAGCAGCATTAATCCAGTGGCTCCGAGGAAAGTAGTGGGCTCTATGAGATGATTCTTTGTTAACGACCCACAAGACCATAACATGTGACATGAACTTTATGTCAACCACAGTGGATACCTCGGAGATCCTAATATTTACCTTCTGGGACTGTTTGAAGTTCTTCTCATTGGAAGAGAATCGGATCATGCCATTCTCGGCATGCTTGAGATTGTGCAGCAAACGTTTCGGTCAAATCGCTTAATGCTCCATGGACTTACTTGGCAAACAAAGACTCTGAAAGTGATGACCGATGCTCAAGAACACTTTCCTGAATGAAAACCCAAAATTCCAGTTATTGCCTAAAGATTTTGATTTCATAGGCAGCCTCTATTTGTGTGAATCACTTCCAATATTACAACTTTATGAAAGATTAATCGGTCTTCTAAAAGCTTTGTTTGTTGCTCCTCTGCTGGCAGCATATTTCTTTCACGGTTGACTCATGATAGTGATCTGAGTTATTCAGGGAAATATGAAACTATTTTAAGTGAATTGCGTAGAATTGCCTCAGTTACAATTAATACATACAAAGATGTTCTGGGGTTATCGTTGGATTCGTAATGACGCAAGACATTCAATGATGCATTTTTCGCAACTCAGGTTCTCTTTACATTTTGATACAATGCGCCCTACTTGAGGAGTACATGTTTCTCATTTTATGAGAGAAAAATAACTTTGCATATTGAGCAGACTTTATACACCCCTAGTCCTTTGATAATTTTGTTGTTCTGTTCAATTTGGTCTAAATCTTTTTGAAAAATTCGCGTTTAGATATGGTGAAACTAAAGCAAATTTTTAGTATTTTACTGCTTTCAATTAAACTCAAGATCTGCGAAAATGTTCATAAAAAATCGGTTGTATGGCTGCCAAAAAAAGCAGTCCGAACAAATGTCATGGTGGATAAATGAAGTGGTGTATAGAGGTAAGTGCAGCCTACCTCAAAAAATATATACATGAAAACTGATTGTATGTATGTATGTATGTACGTATGTATAAACACACAATTACTTTGCTGTAACAGAAGTGTATGAATTGTCATTCATTGATGGCCAATCCAAAAAGTGAAATGAATGTAAAACAGTATAGAAATTGCAAAATACATTTTCAGTTGTGAAACGTATCACCGAAATAATCGCTAGCTGGATTTTATAAAGCATTAATGTTTTTAAAAACTCGGGCTACAACACATCAGATGTTGCAGAATGTGTGAAAATTATCTGATGAGGGTCAGTATAATATCCTAATCAGTATAAAGTATTACGAGAGAGCAACCAGAAAAAAATTGAAACACTTCTTAAAGAAGTCGATATTAAACAGAGAAAGTATTGGGCAATTGAGAGAGTCGATAAACCTTTGCAGTTTTGACAACCTTGGTCAGATATGCCACAAGAGAAGATAGTAAATTCGATAAATTCAGTGCCTAAAAGAGCAAAAATCTGGCAGGTCCACTAAATTTTAATTTACGTTCCAAGTATTATTCAATATTTTTCTAGACTTCTGTTTAAATATGGATTTGTAAATATTTGCCATTTTAACAGATCGGTAGCTAATGAGCAATAAATGTGATTCGTTGCTTCTGAACAAGTCTCACAAAGGGAGTAGTAATCAGCTCCTTCCTCTTTGAATAATTTAGGAATACAAGTTTTACAAAAATTGAAAGATGTGACAAATATCTTGAGATAAATATCAATTCTCTTAACAGAAAATATGTAAAGAAATATATTGAATAAATTGGTGGGGTATCAAAAGATCAAACAAACATCTTAAGTAATGCAAGTGAACAAAGAAGAAGCAGGCAAAATAACAGGCGTTTTATCTATAAAAAAAATCTAACCGGAGTAGCGCATACAATTGGAAATTGATAGTCATCTGTAAGTGGAAGTAGAGATGCTACGGCTTGATTAAACAGGAATTTAGAAAAGAGCAATGAAAGAAAGAGATGTGCAATTTCTACGCAGGATAAATAAAAGATGGGGTTTCATACTCAAGATATTTTTTTAAATAGTCAGAAATAAAGATGATAGATGTCATTCAACCAAGCTACTCTTCTGAGCATACTCGTCTGCTAGGGTGACTAACCAATTCCTGTTGCAGACGCCTACTCAATCACATTTGTGTTTATCCTGCATCCACTAAAACTATTTTAGCCGAACTTTACAGTTTCTGGGAGAGAACGCATAATCTGACGTGATCAACTGTTTGAACAAGAGCAATATGCTCAAATTCTCGATCACAATGACTTGTGAAATCATGCTAGCACAATCATCAACAGGCTCTGAACAGATCCATCTACCTAATTTCACTCACAAAGCTTGGGCCAACCTTTGGTTTGATTTTCATGCACTACCCAAAGATACAGCACGCTTGAATCACTTCTTCAGGTCGATAATATCAAAAGGGTCTGATAAATCGATCATGGTGAGATTTGAACCCGGATATCTTGGTCGGGAAGCGCCCATATATACATATATAATTGTGCATTTGGGCAGCAATCTCACTTTTATAAAAGTTTCATTAAAGACGGCTGACAAAGTAATGTGATTAGGCGTTTTATTTAATTTTTCATGCGTTTTTTATAATAGTTTTTGTTTCTGAACATAAAGTGTGTCAAAATTGTTCAAATGTTTTGCATATCCGAGCGTTATCGGTGATTCTTTTATCCATTATCAATGATGTTTTATTTTTTATTTTTAAAGGAATGTATGGATTTTTTTTATGTATGTATCTAGATTTATATTTTCCCAAACACGGTCAGCATATTGTGGTCGGGTTCATAGTTGATGTTATTGAGTGTTGTTTTTCTTTTATTATTAGTGCTATATATATATATATATATATATATATATATATATATATATATATATATATATGAATGTATGCGTGTGTGTGTGTGTATGCGCCCAATTGCACACGCACACACGAATTATGTTCAATAACCAAAACAATGCTTACGTGTGTTCTTGCATATTTTGCATAAATCCACGAATTTACTAACTTCGAAGCAATACCAATATATTGTCTTATCATTCATTGTATTAAGAAATTTTCTTTAAAAATCAGTATTAGATATTTAACCTTTTTTTTAATTAGGTTCAAATGTATTTGTTTTGGACAATATAAAAGCGTAAACGGATTAGCTATAATCAAATACACGAAACTAAATTTACTTTTTCTCATAGATTTGATAAAATTTCTGGGCACGTTAATTTCTACCTCACAAAGAAGCTTTTTTATCACTGAAATATTTCCAAATTAAGAACTGTGAAAAATGTTAGTTTTAATATTTTCGTAAAATGTTTTTTAGGCCTGAACCAATTTTAATCACTACTTTTTACGGCCTGTTAATTTTAGTCACTACATTTTGGCCTCAGCATAATTGTTAGGCGATAAATTTCTCATCTCTAAACACCAATGTTTGTAGATCACGGACAGAGCAAAAATCTGGGTATGTGTGCGTCTTGCCTCCATTTGTTTTTTGTTGTAGTCGTTGCTAATGAAAAACGTAAAAATGCTTAAAATCAATTCATGTCTAGACATGTTCAGTCTCTGAGCTGTCATAACAAAAGGTCTTTTTTTTTGTCTACATGCTATCCTTGTACAGTGGGCCAAATATGAACCATATTTGGCCACCATTAGTGCTAGAGTTGATTAGCAATAACGATGACAACCATAAAGGGAAAAGGATATCTATATAGATTGTCTTTCTTCAATGATAACAAAACAACTGCACCGTGCAATAATGTATTATATCACTTTTATGGGGCTTGGTAGCGTTGGTCATTAGCAATGAGTGCTTCAAAGGTTTTAAAAGGAAAATATGTATGAATGACCATGATACATACGCGACTCTATGAGTTAAGATTATGGTTATACATGAAGAGCAAACATCCGGCGAAAAATTTGCATTATTTACGTCTTCGTCGTTAAAATGAATATTAATGTTTTACTAGATATAAAGGTATTTTTATATATCACGAAATGTCAATAAATATAACAAATTATTTTTATGAAACTTCCTTTACTCTTTGATTAAACGAACATTATACTTTGTAGACATGGCGACTTTCTATTGTTCAGTTGTGAAATGAAGTGGTGTTGATCTTTGTAAACTAGATAAAGAGAAACTGTCAAAGATTTCTGTAAGAGGAATAAGTCAATAGCTGATACAATAGCCGTTGCATGCTTACTGGATAAATGATTAAGTCACGTGCAGTGTGTTTTTGTTTCTACTAAACCCAGTTACAGCGACCTATCTGAAGTTGTAAAAGCATCAACTCTTGCCACTCTACAGACTATTAATAAAATCAAAGAAAGAATAAGATGGGATTATTTCATCATGAATACATATATAAATATGTGTGTGTGTGTGTGTCTGTGTGTGTGTCTGTGTGTGATGGCTTGCAAAACACACTCCATTCTGACAAGTGAAGTAGCATGTGAATAAAAAAAATCCTGCATTCTATTCAACAGTTTCTAAAAGAAGAAAAACAAAGGAAGGAAGAAAAGAAAAAGTACACGTCATTTTCTTTATGAACAAATCTCTCCGTGACTTGACTATTTTTTGTTAAAAATATCGATATTATTTTCCATGTCGCATCAATTTATTTTCGAAAGGAAGCCCATATCACATGACTTCGACAGGATTTCACTGGACATAGCCCATGAGAAAATTTCGAAAGATCGCCTCTTCACAGTGACTGGCAGCGATTAATAAAGTTGAAGTGGCAATCGGTGTTACTTTCGATTAAACGTCATAGAAAGGTACTACTGTTGTATGACATATCTGTGGTACTCAGGCAAATCATCTGAGAGTCATGGCCGAAGTCTAGGAACTTTGGCGTCGACGGATGTAAGTAATATGTTTAGCAAAACTTTTATTTCGATTTTTTTAAATCAAAGAAGATAATTAGAAATCTTTATTTTTTTACCATTTGCATGAAGTACTGGCTGAACATCTCACAAAAATCATTGAAAGAAACTTCATTTAAAATAGTAAGTGACAAATAGTCTGAACGTCTACATTATACGTTCTCGAAAAGCGTTCAATATAGTCACTCAATTTTATTTAGCATACGAAAACTGCAACACATGGGTTCGACGTATGTTTGCTGTTTTTTGTTTATTTCATCGCCGACCTTTTCACTTTTTAATTTTCCAAATTTTGCCCGTTCATTAATTGTTCATGTTCGTTTCTTAATTGTTGGAACTACAAAACATAATTTCACTTTTGCCGTTAGATGATGATCATTTAGCCTGGATAAATTCAGAAAAAAATAATTCGTGGAGCGAACTCAAGACCAATGATTATCTACTATACTGTGAAGAATGAGCTCAGTCAACTGATTATTTTTAATTTTACTGTTCATCCAATACAAGGCTCAAGAGTCACTCAAGATAGAAGGTAACTGTGTGAAGTTATTGGCTTAAGAACAAGCGGTGGGAGTATAAAGTTGAAGTAGACTTTAGAAGGAACCGGAAACTCAATCGTAAACAGGAAACGAGGGATAAACCTCTACTCGGAGTGTGAACCGGACGATAGGCGAACCTAAGCTCATACTAAGATGTTATGGAAGATTTTACAAGAAAATGAAAAAAATTACTGTTAAACAGTTGAAAGCGATATGTAATACCTATTTGCCAAAAAGTGTGGGTATATCGCTGAAATTTGGTCTTTGAAATGATGACTTTTACCTGAACTCGAACACTAACCATTGTTAGTTGACAGCTGAAACAGATTCACAATAACTTATCATTTATCGTATGACAGATTGATAGAAAAAGAGATTTGAGAAAAATTAAAATGGTAATAAGTAAGAATTGAATTAGCCAACAAGAAAATTTCAAAAAGCAAATGTTGTGAATGTAAACAAGGAGAAAAATACAGAATATTAAGAACATCGGCTAAATGCATGAAAGCAAATTATTACCGTTAAATAAACATCACAAAAAGAAATTTGTAAATTGAACGAAGTATTATGGGAAAACTAATACCGCAATAGTAATTTTTGGTGATGTATGTAGAGCTGCATTGGATGGACATGGTGGCTGAACTCGAAGTTTGGTCTTTCATAAAATAGCTAACGAACAATGAAAGAAAATATGTACAGTAGATATTAAGTAATCTTAGTAGCATTATATGCAGTAAAATGTCTGGTCCCGTCAATGTTGAGGATGGTGTCAAGATAAAGACAGAAAATTATTGTAATTTTATGGATAATACATTTTAAGTGTTAGAGACCACAAACAAAAAGTTTTAAGCTAAAGAGGATATGCATGCAAGATGGTGCGTCTTCATATAAAGCAAAACTGACTGTTGCCCACCTTACCAAAAAGGTTTCAAATACACCAAATTAATAGAATGGCTCCAGTCTCTTTCTATATTAATCCAACAGGAAACATTTGGCCCATCATTAAAAGAGATGTATATGAGAATGATAAACAATATTCTAGTAGATATCTCAAGGAAGCAATAAAAAAATAATATTAAATGTGGAGCAGCACAATAATAAACAAAATGAACGATTGGAAAAATGATAATGGTTGTGGAATATAAAAACATCCGTATTAGAGGAACTATATTGATTCAGAAAATCTTATATATGTGGCGAGGATCTGAATACAGAAACATTACCAACCTCATCCGGTATACGACAAGGAGGAAATGAGAGCCTCAGTCTATGAAATCTATTTCTTAGATTATTCCTTGTGCATTTACAAGCACAGGTGTGAAAAGATCGGTACTGATCATTTAAGCATTCCATACCACATCCCAAATGAAGACAACGATCCAGTTTTCAGAGGCCAATGTACTGATGATGAGAGTGTGAGGCCAATGTACTGATGATGAGAGTGTGAGGGCTATACTGATGACATATGAATTCATAGTTGGGATAAGAAGGAACTTGAACAAAAAATCAACATCCTCTAACAAAAATATTACATGATGAACTTTTCCAAAACAAAAACTATGATCTGAAATTAGAATGAAAGCAGTGATGGCACCTACCCTGAATCCGTCATCAAAATTTAGGATGTGGATTTAGTAAATACCACACACTTCAAATACTTCTGTATATGGATCATTTGTAACAAATTTAGCATAGGAAATAAAGAAATTGAATATAGAATAGGGTCTGCAACAGAGTAAATTGCTACAAAATCAAAGGATTAACTTAGAAACCTGAGTTCATATGGATGTCATACATGGCTCCAAACTCGTTCAGTAATATCAATAACTATCAGCTTTATACAACCGCTTCCTCAGATCAATGGTTAAAATGGCTTTGGGCGAATGAAACCTGTAGATTTTAGCGAGGACCAACCTTCTTCAAACCTTGTGGACTGGCGCTAAGGATTAACAAAGAACTGCACCAAATAATAGAAAGCACATCACTTGAGGACTTCCAACATCAGCACAACTAAAATGGATAGCACATGTAACTATAATAAAAATAATGACATAATCAAGATGTTGATTACTTCAAACAAAAGATTAGGAAGGAAGCCCACATCAATATTGGAAAGAGCGATAACTGCTACTGGACTTGAGAAACCTATTTTACTGAAAAATTGTTTTAAGAAAAAGATTTTATAAAATTCAAACGCCGGTAGCACTGTTTGATCGGTGAATGAGTGCCGAATGTTTCCTTATAAGAAAACAACTAATATTGCCATTACTATATTAACATATAAAATAATAGCATAATTATTCATTCAGATACATGGGATATTGTATGAAACAAATATATGTGTCAGTGCCTTATATCTTTTGGTTTTATTTTTAAATAAAAATTTCTGTTGTTTTTTTTCATGAAAAGATATGATCGAAATAATTGATGAATTATGTAAAGAGATTGGAGCCATAACTTTTCCAACTTAACTCGATATTTCCAACCTGTAATACAATTTAAATGTTATTTGATTTATATCTCAGAAATTCAGTGCGACCACGGAAAAGAACTTTTCGTCAGAATCAGGTGATTCAACGACACACAACGGTGGAGCGCTTCGATACAGCAGCAATTATTGTGTGTCAGGAATAATTTGGCATGAAAGTGTCTCGGCAGTCAATGTCGCATCGTTTATGTGAAGCAAAGCTTCAGTCGTGTTCCCCTGTTGGCAAACATCTCAGGAAGAACCAAAAACCTAGCCCTTGTAAACGAACACATTGCATAAACTGATGAAAATTGGGCAAAAGTGTTCTTCAATGATAAAACTAATTTTACATTGATTGGCTCTGACAGGCCATGAGTCATACGTCGAAAAGGTCATTGCCAAGTTTATAAAAAAATGAAATTCAGTTCAGGTGGGTTATTGGTGTTGGAGTGTGTTCCCCTAATCTAGAACAAGTTTTTAAGAATATTTACTGCAACTTTTATCATGATCAAACCTATAAAATTGGAACATTGATTGTTTTAAAACTTTCTTTCTCTAATATTGGATGCTGCTGTGTATTTTAATACAGAATTGTCTTTACTGCTTCTCTATCCAGGAGACCTGGACGAATGAAACGTTGTTAAAGGTTTGTGTGTCTAAATTGTTTTTGTTTTTTTTGTTTTTCAGCAGAGGACAACGAAAATTTCCGGAAAATACCGATGCAGAAGATAACGTCTGACTGACGACGATGTCTAAGTAAACACGTCTGTTTTCTGTCAGCAATCATGTAAATATTATTGGTCTGTTGCACTGGACGAATCTCTTGCTGAATAGCTACCGGGTCTCGAGTCAAGACCCCCGATATCCGTTTATAGTAAATATTGTTGACGTAACGAAATAAACGGTTTTATAATGGAAAGATAATGAACCCTGAACAGATTGGATATTGCTGTAGTACCCGTATGGGGAAGTCTTTTTTATTTATTTATTTTTGTTTTGTGTTTTTACCTTGATAATGTGGGAATGAACAAAAGAGAATCGGTAAAAACTGGAATAGTTTGGAACAGTGATTCTATTAGGAACGATGTTACTCTGCGAATATAACTTTATTGCGCGTGTATGTGCTACTAAATATGTACGCGCATGAGAAAATATTTTGTTCTAAATATCTGTGGAAGATTATACGAATCTATTAAAAAGAAAGAAGAAAATGTGATTTTAAGAATGAAGAAACGTGTAAGGTTCACATACACATGTGGGTAATAAATAGATAAAAAGATACATTCACATACCAACATGGATAAAATAAAAAATAATAGTGGCAAAAGTCGGATGTCATTTCCCTTTCATATGCAATCACGTGACACAACATTAGGCGCGTAACATGGTTCGTATGTAAGCAGCTCCTCGCGGGCCTGGACAATTCGGCAAGATACGAAGGTTAGACAGAATTTCAATAACTAGAAAAAAAATTGCCACACTGAGTTAGTTGGTGCTAAAATAGATTTATTTTTTTGATATTTCAGGTTCCCTTTTTCACATTGTTTTGAATATAGTTACAAAGTATTCGGTAACTGAAACATATAAAGAGGTAATTAAAATAAACCAAGAATATTTACAAATGTAAACAAGAAAGTTATAGTAAAAATAAACGGTAAAAAGACATGGGCAAGAAAAGCATCAAACTTAATATACCGACAAAAAAAACATTGCCAAAGTGTCGATAAATACAAATCGGTGATCAACAGAAATAATTCCGAAAATTACACAAAAAATACGAACGCATTCAAAACTAGGAGAATTGGGTGATGCAGGACAAAAACGTGTTTGTTCTAATTCGAGAGAAATAAACTTTCAACAGTCTTCTCTAAGTTTATTTTATCTCTTCAGCCTGTAATTTTTTTCCTTTGCAACTTTTTTTAGTGATGCAGGGGCGCTCATGTCTCTAACTTTTCTCGAGTGATAAAACACAGAATTTTTTTATTACAAATATATATCTACAACTGACCCTGAGAGATAAGCTACCATTCACTTCGTTTTTTCTCCCCACAAACATTACAAGCCAGACATCAAATGTCACCGAGCATATACTTATACATTATACTTAAACAACATTATACTTAAACAAACATACGCTCATTCTCTCTCTCTCTCTCTTTCTCTCTCTCTCTCTCTCTCTCTCTCTCATATATATATGTGTGTGTGTGTGTGTGTGTGTGTGTGTGTGTGCAGGTATGTAGAAAAATAGGAAAGAACACGTTAGATAAATAATCCGGAGTCCTTTATTATTTTTGTTTTTATTTTTAAAAAACAGTGCTCAATACAGAAGTAGAGCTTAAATTATAATTATTTTTTTAAAAAATATGATTCCTTCGCTACATAAGAGTTCTCATGTTTCAAAAACGTGAGCCGAAACAATTGAATTAAGGTATCAAGCCCTGTTTCATCCTCAAGCGAAAATGTAGGAATAACCAATCTTGAAATTTACGCATCTTTATAAGTATGTTCGTTCGCAAAATTAATTACTATGGAAACGGCTGGGGCGGCCATATTGGTTTGGTGGTCTAACAGTTAATTCTTATCCACATATCAGTCACCTTCGAAAAGGTCAAACCGAGTAAGGGTGGGGTATCTATTTCAAAGCGGATGATGGCATTCGTGTACGCACATCGTCTGGTCAGTTACAGCGAAAGATAGCTTTTGGCACCATGATATGTCGTGAAGTGTCTAGAGAATTTTGTTTTATTTTATTATTATATCTATTTATTTATTTTTTTTATTTTTTAACCAAATGGCTGTTTCATATATAAATGCGCCGCACTGAACTACAATTTGTTTTTTTGGCGACTGTTAAAGGGTTTTTTCTATTTAATGCGAAAATTTGTTGATGTCGGTATATACATTTCTGTAAGGTAGGTATAGGCATATACCTACCTTACAGAAAACCTAACACTAATCTCTTGTATGTACACCCTAAGTCAAACCACCCTCCATCTATAATTAAGCATATACCCATATCAATAAAGAAAAGAATCAGCATGAACTCCGCTAATAAGGAAATATTCCGACGACACAGTAATTTTTATAACACAGCCCTAAAAATAGCGGATACAAAAACGTTAACATAAGTTATAGAAACAATAGTACTAACAGGAAGAAAAACAGGAAAAGAAAAATCATCTGGTATGCCCCTCCGTTCAACCAAATGGTTAGTACTAAGCTAGGACATAAGTTCCTAGATTTAATTGAAAAACATATTCCTACTAACAGCAGACAGCGAGATCTTTAATAAAAACACCTTAAAATCAAGTTACAGTTGCACTGAAAATCTAGAAAGAATCATAAAAAAGCCATAATAATAAAATCCTGGAAAAACACGCATGCCAAAATAATTAATAAAAATCCTAAACTAAAATTAGAAAAAATAATGAAAAATTATGTGATTGTAGAAACCCTGAAGACTGCTCGTTGGAAAATAAATACCTCATAAAATCTGTGGTATACCAATGCACTATCTCATCCGTTGAGAGCCCTAACACTGATAGGATATACATTGGGTCAACGAAGAATGAATTTAAAATTAGATGGAGACAACACAAAAGCTCCTTCAATAATATTAGAAATAGAAATCAGACATCTTTATCCAAATATTTTTGGCATTTAAAAGAAATGAATAAAACACCTAACGTAAAATGGAAAATAATAAATAGAACAAGAACTTGTAAAACCTGGGATGACCCATGCTCTTTATGCCTATATGAAAAAGTACACATTATTAAGTTTCTAAATAATGAAAATTTATTAAACCATAGACATGAGTTAACGGTGTTTTGCCGACATCAACAAATTTTCGCATTAAATAATTAGCTTAAGAAAAAAAAATGAAATTTCATAGTTTAATAAAAGGCTTAAAAGCTTAACCCAATCATTAAATAGAAAAACCCTTTATGAAGTCGTCAAAAAAACAAATTGTAGTTCAGTGCGGCGCGTTTATATATGAAACAGCCATTTGGATAAAAAATGAAAAAATAAATAAATAGATATAATAAAATAAAACAAAATAAAACGACATATCATGGTGCCAAAAGCTATCTTTCGCTGTAACTGACAAGACAATGTGCATACATGAATGTCATCATCCGCTTTGAAATAGATACCCCACCCTACCTCGGCTTGACCTCTTTTCGAAGGTGACTGATATGTGGATAAGAATTAACTGTTAGACCGCCCAGTCCTTTCCATAGTAATTAATTTTGCGAACGAACATACTTATAAAGATGCGTAAATTTCAAGATTGGTTATTCCTACATTTTCGCTTGAGGATGAAACAGGGCTTGATACCTTAATTCAATCTAATTTTAATAATTATATTGAGGGTTTCGAGTCTCGTTTTTGAAACATGAGAACTCTTATGTAGCGAAGGAATCCTATTTTTTAAATAATTATAATATATATATATATATATATATATATATATATATATATATATATATATATAACAAACTAATCTCTTGTGTGCGACTTTAAAAAAATACTAACCTAATTATTTATCTTTAAATTTTATGAGGTATGAAGAATTTTAATAATGCTTTAACATAAAATAAAATCTATTCGACAACACTGATATAAAATTCTTCATCGCCCCAACAAGTTAATGTTAAATTCACTAAACACTCGTCCTCTTTTCTCTCTCTTTATCACATTCAGCGCTCGACTGGATGGAACTTACTAAATATCATATATGTCAACGCCAAGGCGCCATCGTTCTATTTGGAAAGTTAGTCTACATTTAACCCAGGCAAAATCTTAACTTACAGAGGAACTACGTTGAGCACGAATCTTTTATTTTGTTTTGTGAAACATGCGCCTTCAGATATTTAATCTATTTAATAAGTTCATGCATCATTTTTTTTATCTATATAAAAAGATCTCAGAAACGACCCTGGTCAAATGACATGAGATTTTATTTGCATTTTTGATGTTTCATTGAATTAATATTTTTCCTTTTTAATATCTTTTGATGCCTCTTACATGGTGTGTGAAATGATTTGTTGATAGAACTGAAAAGTCGCTTGACTCAAACCAAAAGGCTTGTAGATACATGGCGAAAATCTATTAGAAGAAAAAATAGATAATTATTAGCTAAATTCTGCAGCGTTAAAAATCATACGATTGCAATATATGATTTTATAAAACGAATATTTTCCAAAAATATTGCTTGAAATAACTTCGATTTTGATTTGGTAAAAGCCAATAAAAATTGGAGGTAGATTCAAAAGAAAGACAGGCGATCGGAATGTGAATGAAGTCAGTGTTGGTAAGTGAAAGTGAGAAGAATGAAAAACTTGGAGAGTAACGACAAAGAAACGAAGAAACACGCATGTATCAAAGCTTTGTAACTCGAACCATGCGCCCACATCACGATTTTAGGAAAATACGGTGGTGAAGTACAAGATCATCATTGCTATGCCCTTTTCTTCAACGTTCTGAAGACAACCAGATGTTTTTTTAAAGGACTGTTCGACTTATTTAGACAGCTGCAAACAAACCTCTCATTCTATCCCTGTGAAACCGACCTTTTTCTGTGTTTGATTCAGCTAGCCAAAATCAGTTTAATTTCTTTTTCTATCCATTATGATTTTCTTTAAATTTTTAATTAGGTACCTCCATGAGATCGCTAAAAAAAGATCACAGCATGATGAAAAAGACGCCAAACTTGACGAAAACAAAATTTTATCGTCTAAATGTCTATGTTATTATTAAGAGGAAAGATCAAAGTATATTTTTACATTTTTAATCCTTCCTAGCACGTCCGAAATTTTTGTTAAAAATCTTGTTTTTTTTTGAGTCAGCAAAATTGACAGATAATCAATCATGTCAACCATTTTTTCCATTTTATAAAAAAATGAAAATCTCAGTTTCAAATTCTTTTAAAAAAATCAATCATAA